>OX457050.1:41192783-41792783 GCA_949752735.1 Lumbricus terrestris | reverse complement strand
TCATCTCTGGCGACTCTAGGACTCAGTGGGTCCCTGTTGTTTTGGGTGTTCCTCAGGGTTCTGTCCTGGGCCCACTCCTATTCATCCTTTACACGGCTGGTATTACCTCTCTTTTCCCTAGTAACTCTGCAACTGGCCACCTTTTCGCCGATGATGTCCAAGCCTATGTCCATGGACCCCCTTCTGCTCAACTCCTTCTTGCAAGTCGAATTGACGCTCTATCTCAAGATCTTCATCTGTGGATGTCGTCCAATCGTCTTTCTTTGAACTCTTCCAAAACCCAGTTGATTTGGTTTGGCACTCCTAAGCAGCTTCAAAAACTCGACTATTCACTGCTCTCTCAAACTTTACCTCACTTTAACTTCTCCTCCAGTGTTCGAGACCTAGGTGTCACCCTTGATAGTTCTCTCACCTTCACTGAGCACATTGCCAATCTGTCTCATCATCGATCTTTATCTCAATTGTGCATGCTTTTGTATGTTCTCGGATCGACTATTGCAACTCTGTCCTTATTGGACTGCCTAAGGTTCGCCTAGCTCCTCTGCAATGCCGCTGCTAGGCTCATTGCCCGTCTTCCTCGATTCTCCCACATTTCTACATTCATGGCTGAACAACTTCACTGGGCTCCACTCTCGGCCCGTATTCAATTTAAAGTCCTGATTTTGGTCATTAAGTCTCAAATGGGTCTTGCTCCGAAGTATCTGTGTGATCAGATACATCGCCCCCTTTCTGCCACTTCACTGCGTCCTCTTAGGTCCTCTGATCGGCTTGACCTCTTTGTCCCCCGAGTCAGGAGTGCCATGGCTCAATCCAGATCATTTGCCTGCATTGGTCCCTCCCTATGGAATGGGCTTCCCCCATCAGTTCGCTCTGCCATCCTCTCTGGTAGTGTGTCCTCGTCTTTCTCTCGTCTAAAAACTTGTCTTTTTTCTCGGAGTTAAACGCACTGGGAGCGCTTCTGAAAGGCTCTTGCTGCGAGAAGCGCTTTATAAATGGTCAGATAAGATAAGATAAGATAAGATAGAGTTGAGTCTGCGCTAGGCTTGGATTAATGCCTGCGCTTTCTCATTAATCCGGCTTCTATTTCGGTGGACCAGTTGTCGGTGGACGAGTTGTCGTGGAACAATTGTAAGCGTGAACATAATTTGCGACGCTAATATGCAAGCTAACATTATTATGAAGCTGTTCTATCGTTTCTGGAAACCGGAAACCGCATTTCAAATTGTTTGCATCTTTGATAGTAGGCTTAACTGTAACCGACGGAACAACGTGCTAGACCTAATTCTCGTTGGATTCCTGACACCGCTTTGACGCATAATTATTTTAGGCCTATTTTGGGGGGTGGTTCAGTACGTCCTCGTCGTCTCTCTTGGGCAACAGGGAACAACCCTGGCTAAATCTGAACCGAGGACAGGGGAGAGACCTGATCAGTCGCCCTACATTCCTAAAGGATCATGAAACTTAACCATGGCAAGCACACCAAATAACACTCGAGTTAAAGTCCCGATCAAAACAGCCGGATTATCACCGGGGTCTGGAAACAGAACAAATGACACATTGCCTCTAAAGCCAAACTTGTCCAGCAAGGGATGAGGAGGTGATGCCGATAACCCCGGAGGGAAAGGGCACTTATTTACAGCAGGGAGAGTTACCACTGTTGGAACTTGGAATGTGAGATCGTTGAGGGCGACAGGGGTGCTGACTGTGTTGATAAAGGAGTTGGAGAGGATGAGATGGGACGTAATGGGGATAGCAGAGACGCACTGGACGGGAGTGCAGGAGAGTTCTGTGCAGGGATACAAGATCATCAGTTCTGGAAGAGAGGAGGGACACAGAACGGGGGTCGCGATCATCATGACAAAAGTGGCACAAAGGGCAATGTTGAGTTACAGGCCGGTGAACGAACGAATCATTTCGGCCAGATTCAGGACGGCATTCGGAGCGGTGACGATATGTCAGGTCTATGCACCAACGGCAGATGCGGATGATGCAAGTATTGACTGTTTCTACGAGACCTTGCAACAGGAAATAAGCAGAACATCGAGAGGAGATGCAATAATCATCATGGGAGACTGCAATGCAAAGGTGGGGAAGGGCGGGGAGGAGACGAAAGGGATCATGGGAAACAATGGCATTGGGGAGAGAAACGAACGAGGGGAAAGGCTGATAGACTTCTGCTGCGCGAACAACTTAGTGATAACCAACACAAGGTTCAGGCAAGCGAAGATAAGCAGACAATGGACATGGGAGGGTCCTGGTGGAGGTGTGCACAACCTCATTGATTACATCATCGTAAGTAGGAGATTACTGAGCAGTGTTAGAAATAGTAGAGCTTACCCAAGTGCTGACGTGGGATCAGATCACCAGCTGGTCATGGCAAACATACGGCTCAAGTTTGATTGCTAAATCGGTATGTTTTGATGGCATACAGTAACCTTGGCCATTCAACGTGTATGGTAAATTGGGATCTCCAGTTTCTTATTGATAGCCTAATTGAGGGCTGACTTACAAGGACAACCATTGACACCTCAATGATTTCTTGGTAGTCATCTCTTAAACTGACTTTATTTTCAGCAGACTACTTGAGAAAACCGAATGCTCTCTCACGGGAGGCTTCAGTAATGGATACGACTTATAGAACTCGGATGTTGTCACGTGTTACACCATCCCACACATTCTTAAATCTATTAAATATTGGATTATATTTTGAATTAGATGGACCACAACACAAAATGGAGATTTTCCCTAAAATCAACTCCATCACAATGACGACAGCAGGCCAGCCGCAGAAACTTGTTATCTATTGTGTCTTCTTGAAAAACGTATACTCCTCTAAAACACCCAGTGTTGACATGTGTTGTATCGAAGACCAAGGCTTGGACATTATCAGTGAGTCTTCATATTAAGTTCAGAAGATAACGAAAGACCTTGGATTTAAATTATATCCTGCATAGAGGGAAAGTTGGGCACAATAAAGAGTTTATCCACACCATCACCTGAAACTAGCACTGACAGGTGGTCAACATATCCAGTGTGCTGCAAGTGGGTACAGATTCAGATCTTACAGCTTCAGCATGCTTCATCCTTGTCATCGTAAGCACTCCATGTGAATGGTATTCCGTGAAAGTGACAGTACAAAAGATCGCACACAAGCGCTGCTGCGCAGTGATTGAACCAACAATCTCAATGCTTCATGATCAGATCAGCGTATAATATGTCATTGCTATCAAGTACATTTGTCAATTGATGGCTAAACAGCAGTCTATTCTTGACTGCGGTAAGTATAATAGCACAACAGAAACTATTTCAAGGTCATCTACACGACAATGGTTGAGGTTTTTGATAAAGCTACAATGAATCAAGATTTCTATCCAATACAACTATATATGGTAATATTTCTATGACGTTGAGCACCACCTTCCAGTTGGTCTAGGAAGTTAAAATTTGGTGTCAATAATACTATTGACAGGTCTAACAAATTGAGAGGTTGTCTTGGTATCTAGCTTAAATTTTTATTTTTTTTAACCACCCTAATGCGAACATTAGCAAATTTTGTGAGTTCGATTAGTAAATGCATAAGAGTGCTACCATAAATCCTGCTACACATGAGCAGGCAACACACCCTTGAATGTAATTTAGATTTGACAGTAAACAATCAATTTTTAAAACAATGGTATATATTAAAGCGTCCACGATATTCAACAGATTTTCGGTGCTGCACTAAAAAAATACAACAGTTTGAAATCTGAGACACCAAGTAGGCTAGTAGGCTACAACCCAGTGAATAACCTGCAGGAGAAAACCTGCTGAATACAAACATTTTAATAAAATATATATCCATTAAGAATAATTTGTCTTTAAAGGTATTCCATTGCAATTTTACAAGAGGACAGCTTAATTGCATTAAATCACAATAAAGTTTCTCTATCTTTTCCTCAACATCAACTGCATAAATTAATATTCATTGAGAATAGCAAATCAACACATGACAATAAATAATTCATCAGGCGGAGAAAAGCGATGGATAGAACAATGCTTTAGAAATTCCATCTCAATTTCAAACATTTCATCACATATACCACATCCAAACAGATTTTCAACAACACGTATTGTATCCAAAGGCGATTTGATGTTGTTAGTGGGAAAACATTCCGCACGACTATGCTTATGAAGCAGACTAGTCATTTCATTGCAATCATGGTCGACGTTTCTTGACAAGCGTTCTCGTGGTACATCAAAGGAGTCTGCACTAACTAAGGTTACGAATGGATCACATAGATCAGCAATTGATTCATTTGTTAGTTTATGATCCTTTGGTTGCATTACTGTATGAACTTTATCAGTGATCTGCTTAGTTGAAGAAGTGCCCATATGATAAGGTTTGCTGCAAGTTTGTTGCTTCTCATTCATATGAGATCTTCTGTGTTTCTTTAGATTCCGATGCAAGTTGAATCCTTTATTACACACCACACATATGAATGGATTCTCTCCAGCGTGCGTTTTTATGTGCTTTTTCAGATCACTGTCTCTAGAACATGATTTCTGACAGTACTGACATATGTAGGGTTTCTCTCCAGTGTGAGTTTTCATGTGTAATTTCAGATAAAAGCTTTGAGTAAATGATTTCTGAAATAACTGACATATGTATGGTTTCTCCCCAGTATGGGTTCTCAAGTGTGTTTTCAGATGACCAACTTCAGAAAATGATTTCTGACATATCTGACATTTATGTGGTTTCTCACCAGTATGAGTTCTCATATGCCTTTTTAGATTACAACTTTGAGTAAATGATTTCTGACATAACTGACATTTGTACGTCTTCTCCCATGTCTGTTTAACATTTTAGCAGAACAAATTATGCGAAAGGCACTAGCAGGTTTCGCCGGTGGATTCAGAATTGGCGGAAGAACCATCAACAACCTGAGATATGCAGACGATATCGTCCTACTAGCCACAACACCAGAAGAACTGCAACAACTCGTGAAACAAGTCGCAAGTGCTGCAGAAGAATATGGCATGTCGATCAACGTAACAAAGACGAAAGTTATGACGAATACTGAGGAGGTGCTCGAAACGGTGGTGGGCACGGGAAGACTAGAACAAGTGAATTCCTTTGTATATTTAGGGAGCAGGATAGCAAAAGATGGGAATTATGTGAATGAAGTTAAAAAAAAGGTTAGCCATGGGGATGACTGTCATGACCAAATTGACGAAGATTTGGAAGAACAAATCAATCAGCATCGACACCAAATTGCGGTTGATGAAGGCTTTGGTGTGGCCAGTAGCGACGTATGGATGCGAAGCATGGACTCTGAAGAAGGATGAAGAAAAGCGAATTCAAGCATTTGAGAACAAGTGTATCAGAAAGCTGCTGAGAATTCCATGGACAAAATGATGACCAACGAACAAGTGTATATGTCAGCGGGAGCCAGAAGAGGACTATTGGCCCACACCAAAATTCGAAAACTTCGATATTTTGGTCATTGCATGAGACAGCAAAATGATAGCATCGAAAGCAGCATCATGATGGGTTTTGTGGAGGGGAACCGAGGACAAGGAAGGCCGAGGATATCTTGGATCGACAACGTTTTGAACTGGACAGGACGTGTAGGCTCTGACTTAATGAGCGCGACAAGGGACAGAAGACTCTGGGCATTAAAGATCCATTCATGTAGCCAACCGTCGCGATGCGACGATGGCGACATGACATGACATGTATGTTTTCTGTCCTGGATCGACAAGTATGGGTTCTCATGTGCTTTTTCAGATCATCGCCTCTAGAACATGATTTCTGACATAACTGACATTTGTATGGTTTCTCTCCAGCATAGGCTCTCATGTTTGCGTTTTAGTGATTGGTTACTGGTAGTAAATGGTCTGTGACAATGCTGGGAATTGGTACTTCTCCCGTTTTATTTTCCGTAAATTATGCGCTGAAAACTAATGTATTTCTTATGTAGCTTGTACTTGCATGGTTATACTGTATAATGTTTCCTCATAGGAGTTGCTGGAATTTCAGCTTGGTCCAATGGTTTTCGGCAAAATTAATGTAGGCCTAAATGCTGATCTAAAGATGTTGAATTAAGAACTAGTGGTCAAAATGAGTGTTGCAAATCACTAGAACATGCAATTGATTTTCTGCACAGTTTGGATAAGCAACTTTAAGGCTTTTCCATTTGAAAGCAATGTCAGGCAATGCGCATGTGCAGAAAAGTTCTTTGATTGTTCAATGGAAGTCAAACTTTCGACACCTCGGGTGGGTAAATTATAATTCTATTTGAATTTTTAAAGAGAAATTGGTCAACAGAAACCAACAAATTGTCATTTGTGATGAAATATACAAGCCTTTAAACTTTGGTAGAACAAGACACCATTGCGCTGTTAATCAGAAGTCATATGGACTGAAGGGTAAACGTGTATTTTAGCGTCGTAAATTATTTTCATGCATATAACGGCACAAAAAACGCCGTAAATTATTTCTGATAACGTACATTTCACCAACAGATACAACAGCACACTTAAAATTTGGTAAGAAGAAGAATATTGACAGAAAAAAGGTTTTTAAAATGTCACATTTCCCATGCGAAATCGCCGTTCGGATCGCCATTGAACCACAACATTTGCCCGGAAGTTGCGTACGCGCACAAACCATCGACGTATATTGGTCCAAGTGTGCTGTTGTATCTGTTGGTGAAATGTACGTTATGAGAAATAATTTACGGCGTTTTTTGTGCCGTTATATGCATGAAAATAATTTACGACGCTAAAATACACGTTTGCCAAGGGCGGATTACGGGACTCTTCCCGCGAATCCGGGACGGTTGGCACTTAGCAGCCCTAAATTTTCAATACGAATATGCAATTCATATCACCTTTAGAACCGCATGAGAAGTAAATTTTGTGCACACAGACGCTTAACTTTAAAATGTTAAACAAAATGGCGCACCGTTAATTTTGCACAAAAGAAACTGAACGCAATTAAGAATCCTTTTAAATTACAAGTTAATTCCCGACCCCTGGCGAACAGATTGAACGTGAAATGCTAACAAAAACGTTAAAAACGACCCTCCCAAGAGTGTCACGACAACTCAGGCTGAGAATTGCCGGAGGGGTTGGGGGGTTTCAACCCCCCAGTCTTTATTAGTGCCCCATAGTAAACTCTGTTTTTCACACCCCAATTCCAAGTTTATCATAGGCCAACCCCCCCAGTTATTTTTCCACAATTCTCACACTGCGACAACTGGTTCAACGACAACTGGTTCACGACAACTGGTTCACAACAATTGGTCGTGCAACTCCTGCCAAGATGTCATCGGCGACCCAGCCGTCCGCGTATACCCGAATTATCCCAAGCCGTATAGCATAGTAAAATTATTTAAAACATGCTTTAGTCATTTTTTCATCGTTCATCCAGCCTCTAGTTTTACGGTTACAATTCAGCATGTAATGTCTTTGGAGAATCTGGAAATGACATATTCCGCATTGTCAATTGTCTAATTTTAAATCGAATTCAGGGCACGTGAGTATTGATAGAGTAGGACATTTGTATGGAATATCATGAGGAGATGATTGTGGTTTAAACCGTAGTTTAGGTTGCTAAATTATTTTCATTTTCGATATCCCGTAGTTTAGGTTGCTAAATTATTTTCATTTACGATATCCCGTAGTTTAGGTTGCTAAATTATTTTCATTTTCGATATCCCGTAGTTTAGCAAAGGCGGCTGCCTCGCTCGCCTTGCCCTAAGGCCGGGCCTGAATAGAAGCTGGATTTATGAAAATGTTTTTTTTAGCTTAAATGGAAGCTGGGTTGATGATTTTATTCATGTATTTCGACATGCATCCAGCTTCTACTCCAGATCTAAAAATACCTTCATCCAGCTTCTATTTCTCACCCGTTATTTTCGTCAATCCAGCTTCTTTTTCAGATATAAAAAATACCCTCATCCAGCTTCCATTACCTAAGCGTTTTATCATCAATCCAGCTTCTATTTCAGATGAAGAAATACTTTAATCCAGCTTTTATTTCTCAATACGTTATTTTCATCAATCCAGCTACTAAATTATTTTCATTTTCGATATCCCGTAGTTTAGGTTGCTAAATTATTTTCATTTACGATATCCCGTAGTTTAGGTTGCTATTTCACCTGTAAAAGAGCCATTATCCAGATTCCATTTCTCTTGCGGTTTTTTTATCAATCCAACCTCCATTTCACCTGTAAAAACTTTCATCCAGCTTCCATTTCTCAAGCGCTGGATCAGTTGTCTGTAGACCAGTACTTTTGTCGTAGACGAATAATTGTCCGGAGATCACTTGTCGTTGGACGAGTTGTCGGTAGACGAGTTGTCGTGACACCCACAGAAACGGCCTTTTCAAGGCCTCTAAATCATAAAGAGGGCATACCAGCACACATAGGCTACCGGTACAAACGTTATTTCATCACAATACATTGCACTATGCACAGAACAAGCATTAACGGGTTACAAGCCTTTATGGCCTTTCTCATGCTGGTATAGTAGCCTACGTCACGGGGTGGCAAACAAACTTTCATCATGTCATATTTAAAGAATTTTTTTTAAACTCGAACCAAACAATAAGAAACCTTTAATTAACGCCTACATGCTTACCAGTTACAGCCTACATTATTCATCATGATACAGAAGAAATAATGCATAGAAACGCAAAATATATGGGTGATGCATCATGAAAAACTTTTTCACACCACTGCACATTCTTTTAAATTTTTGTCGACTCTGCTGAATATATATAGGTCCCTAAACATGAGTAATTTCTGTTCAGCGTGAATGTAATAATTCAAAAGAATCAGTCGATCAATCATAATTATAGTTTATTTTGAAACCAAAGTATAATCCTACATGTCAGGATTAACACATCTTGCAAATTGTTTTTTAAAAGGTGACCCTAGTGGCGGTCACTATCTAATTAGCTCATAATCAATATGCTGTCCATTGACCACGACTTGCAAATAAAAACACGTGTTGAGGTATGTCATATACATCACCTTACCTTTCATTTATTCATTCATTATTAGCATTTATATTGCGCCCATTCAAGAAACTACTCAGAGGTGCTCCCAGCCCAGCCACGGCAAAAGAAAAAAGATTTAAACGACCTAAGGAATAAGGATTGACTGGTCAGGTGGAGGAGATGGAGGTTAGGAGGGAGGTCATTCCAGATTGATGGCCCAGCCGCCCCACAATCGAGAAGGCTCGGCGCTGTCTGGTAGCCAAGCGAGCCCGTGGAACAAGCAGTTAATTGTCCCTTCGCAGCAGAGCGAAGGGCCCAACGTGCTTCAATGTCAGAGACTGGGCGACAAAGAATGCGCAGGTAGGATGGAGCGCAACCAAGGATACAACGTGAGACCAGGGCAGCAACTCGATAATGGATGCGTTGGGTTATTGGCAACCAATGCAGCACATCACGCATGTAGGTAGAAACAGAGGAAAATTTAGGGATTCGTCTAATGAGCCGGGCAGCAGAGCGCAGAACCCGATCTAACCGACCCAGAACCCCAAGGGGGAGGCCAACAAGGATTGAGCAACAATGGTCGATTCGACTGGTTATGAAGGCATGAACAAGAACTACCAGCGCATCGTGAGATAGAGAGCGTGCAGTCACTCGAAGTTGACGAAGCTGGTAGTAACAGCTTCGAGCAACAAGATTGACATGCTGGCTGAGACTGAGTTCACAGTCGAGGTTAACACCCAGGTCACGAACCGTGGAAGAGAAACTAATGTCAGGAAAGATTTGAGCTAACAGATCTGAGGCAGATCGATATTCTCAAGTTGCCGACGGCCACCCAGCCAAATGAATTGAGTCTTACTGGGATTTTGGAGAAGCCGATTTGACGCCATCCAAGAGGAAAGGACGTCTACAGTCAGACACAATCATTAGGCGCACAGTGCTAACTGAATCCAATGGGTTAGAATGTATGTAAGCTTGAGTGTCATCAGCAAAGATTTGGTCGATCAAATCGCTTCAAATCACACACAATCACCTTCCTCATGCTTCTCTATCCATCACACCTCGGGCCTTTCATTCGAAACTGAAGACACTCCTTTAATTTCCATAGCTCCTACCGTGTCTCATCTGATCCTCCACCCTCCAATTCCCGGATCAGACGACAACCTCCTTAGTAGCTGTTCCATCCCTGATCCGGTACTTATGGGTTATTTCACCTGATTTATTTTTTATTTTTTCGCATGCGATAACTTTCGTACCCATGACTATTGTTTATGTTAAGTGTTAATTATTTTCGTCAATCCAGCTTCTATTTCATCATTCTCAAGCGCTTTTCATTAATCCAGTTTGTACTTAAGGTGTAACATTACCTTGATCCAGCTTCCATTTACGACATAAAAACACCTTAATCCAGCTTCCATTTCAGATATAAAAGTACCTTAATCCAGCTTCCATTACTCAAGCGTTTTTCATCTGTACAGATTAATTTATCAATCCAACTTCTATTTAGATAATAATTATTTCTCATGAATTCAGCTTTCATATAGAGAAAAAATCCTTACGTCCGTCCATCTTCTATGTAAATAGCAATAACGGTAAAATAGCACTTTAGCGTCGGAAATTATTTTACGCTGTATTAACATAGAAACTGAAGCTATAATATAGGAACAATATAGAAAACGTGCATCTAGTGCGTAGTTGTCACCCAACGTGACTAAGAAGGGTAATCCAATATATGTAATTCGATATGTCGAAGACTTTAGCTTGCGCCCTTGTCTCCTCTCGCCTTGATTATGCTAATGCGATTTTTGTTGGCATTTCAGACTTTGAGCTACATACCTAGGCTGCAACGCATCCAAAATTCTTTAGCTCGCGTTGTGCTGCGTGTTCCACTACGATCAAGTTCCTCAGTTTTACTTCATCAGCTGCATTGGCTTCCTGTCGAATTTAGGATTAAATTTAAGTTGGCCTGTTTAACCTACAAATCCCTCTCTACCGGAACACCTCCCTACCTTCAGTCACTGCTTACCCCTTATATTCCTCCTCGTTGCCTGCGATCATCAAACATGGGTCTTTTAGTTGAGCCTCGATGCAGAACTGTTATGGGCTCGCGTGCATTCCATGCCTCTGCTCCCAAAGAATGGAATCTACTTCCACTCTCTCTTCGTTGCTCAAATTCACTCCCTACCTTCAAAAAACGGCTCAAAACTCACTATTTCTCTTTGGCTTTCAAGAACATGGACCTTTAACTGCATCTTCCTTTGGCGGCTAACTATCCGCGCCTCAGATTCACACTTTGGTGTGACCTTGCGCGCGTAATAAATTTATGTAATAATAATAATAATAATAATAACAATCCACTAATCCTGGGAACGGCGGTCTTAAATTATAAAAATCCATAAATCGATAGTGCGGAGTATTGGATGGGCAAAAAGTGTGTGTTTTTCATCCAGCCTCCATTTATTAAGCGTTTCTTCATCAATCCAGCTTCTATTTCAGATCTAGAAATACCTTCATCCAGCTTCTATTTCTCATGCGTTATTTTCGTCAACCCAGCTTCTATTTCACCTGCAGAAGAACCTCCATCCAGAATCCAATTCTCTTGCGTTTTTCATCAATCCAGCCTCGATTTCACCTATCTTCATCCAACTCCTATTTCACTTGCGTTTTTTCATCAATCCAGCCTCCATTTCACCTGTAAAAGGTCTTCATCCAGCTCCTATTTCACTTGCTGAATGAGTAGCACGCTTAAAATAATTTCCGACGCTAAAGTGCTATTTTACCGCAATAACATTGTCATTAATACTCCTCCAATTTAGGCTTGAATGTTTTCATCAATCCAGCTTTCATTTAAGCTTGAACAATTTCATCCATCCAACTCCAATTTTTGGACGGACATTTTCATCCATGAATCCAGCTTATGTATCAGGCGTAAAAAAATTTAAAAAATAAATCATGTGAATTAACCCATAAGCAAGGGCGGATACAGAAATTTTCGAAGGGGGGGCCAAAGTCCTATGGAACTACTTTGGGGGGCCACGTCTACTTTCGGAGCAAAATAGCTGGTCAAAAAAAAAAATTTTTGAAATGGGGGGGGCCATGGCCGGATTGGCCCCCCCTGGATCCGCCCCTGCCCATAAGTACCCCTGATCCTGTAGTAACTCGACCCGGACCACCACTACGGACAACCCTTTTGAGTCAACCCAGCGCTGGTGAATAAGTTGGTGCCCAGCACTTGGCTTTCGAGTAGTAGGCCTACTATAGAAATTAATTTGGATATTAATATTACGATTACCATGATATTCACCAGATGGCAGAACCATACTTTTAAAGCCAGTTTCCATTATCAACGAGCAATCAGCCGTCATCGCACGCCATTTTGTACGAATGGACGGTAGCGAGATTTCAATTTAAATAATTTTATAAGACGAAAAATTGGCCACTTCTTATCATTCATTTTATATAATTAGTGGGTATCGTTCTATAATGACTCGGTAGCAAGTCACTTTGGTTATTGTTACTGACGTCTCGGTAGGAAGTAAACAGTATGGCGGTCACAGATACACGCAGAATAGAGCGGCCTCAACTCCGGCGATCGATAGCCCAATGTTTCCGCGCGAAACATTGGGGTCCCGCTTCAGTCAGTTATGTTGTGTGAAGTAAGTAAGTAAGTGATGAAGGTATTTCTAGATCTGAAATAGAAGTCGGATTGATGAAAAAACGCTTAAGTAATGGAAGCTGGATGATGGTATTCTTATATTTGAAATAGAAGCTGGGCTGACGAAAATAACAGGCGAGAAACAGAAGCTGGGTTAATAAAAAATATTATAGCTTAGATTGGAGCAGGATTGATGAAAATGTTGTTGATTAAATTAGAGCTGAATGGATAAGGATCTTCTGGCACTCCTCCTAAGTCCGGTCCCAAATTATTTCACAGCATTTGTCTCACCGTCACTTTACAAACCGTTCACATCGACTACTAAATAATAAAAAAGTAAGTAAAAGTCCAGCTTTTTCAATTGCATCAGCTGTTTTATGAATCCAACTTCTGTTTCAATAATGATTATTTTTCATCAATCCAGCTCCAATTTAAGCTATAATATTTTTATTATTCCAGCTTCTATTTCTCGCCCGTTGGTTTCGTCAGTCCAGCTTCTATTTCTCGCCCGTTGTTTTCGTCAGTCCAGCTTCTATTTCTCGCCCGTTGTTTTCGTCAGTCCAGCTTCTAATTCTCGTCCGTTGTTTTCATCAGTCCAGCTTCTATTTCTCGCCCGTTGTTTTCGTCAGTCCAGCTTCTATATCTCGCCCGTTGTTTTCGTCAGTCCAGCTTCTATTTCTCGCCCGTTGTTTTCGTCAGTCCAGCTTCTATTTCTCGCCCGTTGTTTTCGTCAGTCCAGCTTCTATTTCTCGCCCGTTATTTTTGTCAACCCAACTTCCATATTTCAGATATAACAATACCATCATCCAGCTTCCATTACTTGAACGTTTATTCATCAATCCCACTTCTGTTTCACATCTAGAAATACCTTCATCCAGCTTCCATAACTTAACCGTTTTTCATCAATCCCACTTCTATTTCAGATCTACAAATAATCCTACGTGCGAAATAACCTGTAATAAAGCATTGGAGAAGCATATGTATGTGATAAGCCATGCGAAATAATTTGGGACCGGACTTAGGAGGAGTGCCATAATCATTATTGAAACAGAAGTTGGATTCAAAAAAAACAGCTGATGCAATTGAAAAAGCTGGACTTTTACTTACTTGTTTATTTATACCTCCTTTCTTATTGCACACTTGCCGCACGCAACTTCCGGAAAGGGTAAGAATTGAATAACAACTTCGATCGGCGGTTTGTTATGATAAAATATTACGATTTTTAAATCGATTTCCTTCTTTTTATCAAATTCTAAGTATAATAATACATCAGTTAGGCGATAGCACGTAGGCCGAAATATTTTAAGGCGTTTTTGTGCCATTATAAGCGTGAAAATAATTTACAACGCTAAACTACACGTTTACGATTAATTTTATGTTTAAATACAGCAATTGGCCATTTATTATCATTCATGTTATATTATTTTGTCTTAAGCTACAAAAGAAATCTCGGTTATTGTTTTTGTTTCAAATTTATTGATCATTGCTGGCGTTTCAAATTTAATAGTTCTAGCTTAAAGTAATCGTCTGCACTAGACGATTACAGTTGCAAGTTCTTCAGACAAGGAAGCCATTGTTTGTCGTTGGATTCAGTTTCATGGTTACGGTTAAAATGCAGATTTCCTGCTGAGTCAGAGATAATAATTATTCTGATTATCTAATGCTGATTTGTCAGCGTTTTTCCTACTACCCAATTGTCTTCAATTTTGTCTAATCTGTCAATTAATTGGTTGAAGTCCAGGGAAACACTTATCGTAGTTGATGATGTACTTTGTTATTTTCAACATTGCTTTAATTAACGATACGAATTGGACAATTTAAAGGTGGTAAGTAGTGCGACAGGTGTCGTTCTCTTGGCGCCGCATGTGGCTGCCTCTATAGAGTTCGTCAATCGCTTGTCTCTGAATGGGTGTTTGTTGTTGTCAAGGCGCCCTTGTAGCAGCATGGCCGCGTTACGGCGCCATAGAAATTGTCGTCATTATTATTTTTATTATTATTATTAGTGACCAATTAAAAGTGTATTGTATCTATAAATTTACATAGCGTCTCTCAAATAATGACTATTCAAAGACCAATGGAGACGATGGATTTTGATTTGATGCGGTTTCCAAGTTGGGGTATCCAGCATAATCCAAGCCAACGCACTCACACCGAATCCAAAACTGCTTTCATTCATTCATTCATTCGCTGTGATGATTTGTATAGTTCCTCGCTCCAAACCTCAGTGTGGCCAAATAAAAATATCCTATGATGACGGAGGAATGAGAAGGAATTCCAGAAAATGAGTGGAGGAGCATCAATGGGAAACTATTCCAGGACTAGGGACCTACAACCAATAAGGCACTGCTCTGCTATCATAATTGCCACAGGAAGGATGGCAGTTGGTGTCGCTGACATTTATAATCATACTTCCAATCAACGTAGCACATCATCAAGCAGAGAAGAGGAACATTGCTGATTGAACATTATGAAGTTAGCAACCCAGGATCTTGAAGGAAGATGTTATTCCTGCTGAATATTAGACAGTCATTCGTACTCAAAGCATGACAACAACTTACAGACAGTACACATGACGATTTTCCAGTTTTGGAGAATCATCAGTTTAGAGATGACATAATATGCTAGGGTGTCTTGGGGCAAGTTGACGGTCGGGGCAAGATGATTGTTGCGCTATCAAATTATAATGCGTGGCAGGAAACAGTCTAACAAGATGTGTAAGGCAAAGATCTTCCTTTTGGGTAATGGCAACAACGTGACAAGATGCTTTGATTGCCGTTTTTTTTCTTTAAAATACGTTTTCCTATCTACGTCTTAACACATTTTACTGTCCTAAAATAGCGTTTATCTTAATCTCAACGAATGCAAAAAAATTGGGAAGTGGATTGTTTTGCTAAGCATTTATTTTTGAGTTGTTACTGATGTATTTTGTTGTTCCAAATCACACTGTACAAATCATACCTCCCGGATTTTGTTGAGTGCCCCTGAGGGGGCAAGTTGGCGGGGGCAAGTTGGCGGATGCAACCAACTAAAATGGGTAATACCTTGTGGCAGCCTGCGAGGGACGTGGAAGCTTTATTTGCGACTTATGCTGAGATTTCTAAGAAAAAAAGTACACTGCAATTTTTTTAGACATTGCTATTTTACTGATAAAATTTATGCATCATCTTTATTTAGACTGAATGTCTTAGATAACACAACTGCAGTTTGTGACTTTCGTTGAGACTTCGAAGAACCAAGGACACCAATGTTTTACACCTTGCTAACTCACTTAATAAATTTTTCCTGACATCTTTATTAATGCCGAATATTTTAAAACTGAAACAACTACAGTTCACCAACTTTTCTCTAGTAAAATTTAAAAAATATTGTTTGTATATATTGTCAACCAACTTGCCACAAGCTTTTGGAAAATTTTAAAGTTCATTTTTAGCAAACTTAGAATATATTTTTATGCCTGATTTTGTGCGAGAATGTAGGTGTTATCAATGAAAACGTTGTGGAAAAAACCCAACTTTGTTGGCATCATTGAGGATGATCAGAGGCCAAAAAACGCTTAACCCTGTCAACTTGCCCCCACTTACCCTACTCATGTTCAGCGGTTTACTATCGATACCGCGCACACAATACCGCGCACCCGATACCGCGCTCACAATACCGCGATTCACAAGACCGCGCACGATCATTACCGCGCACGATCATTACCGCGCACGATGATAACCGCATACAAGTATTTCAACATGCATCCAGCTTCTATGTCAGATCTAAAAATACCTTCATCCAGCTTCTATTTCTCATGAGTTATTTTCATCAATCCAGCTTCTATTCCATATATAAAAATACCTTCATCCAGCTTCTATTTCTCATGAGTTATTTTCATCAATCCAGCTTCTATTTCATATATAAAAATACCTTCATCCAGCTTCTATTTCTCATGCGTTATTTTCATCAATCCAGCTTCTATTTCATATATAAAAATACCTTCATCCAGCTTCTGTTTCTCATGCGTTATTTTCGACAATCCAGCTTCTATTTCACCTCTAAAATAATTTAATCCAGCTTCCATTTCTCAAGCGCTGGACCAGTTGTCTGTAGACCAATTGTCGTTTGACGAGTTGTCTGTAGAACAATTGTCGTGACACCGCTTAAATAGAAGTTGGATGATGGTATTTTTAGATCTGACATAGAAGCTGGATGCATGTTGAAATACTTGTATGCGATTATCATCGTGCGCGGTAATGATCGTGCGCGGTCTTGTGATTCGCGGTATTGTGTGCGCGGTATTGTGTGCGCGGTATTGTGTGCGCGGTACTGACTGGATACCTGTTCAGCAGTAGTGCAAGAAGAACTTTGTTCCAGAGAAAAGGAAAAAACAACATAAAATCTAAAATTGATTGGATCGAGTGTGATTTGTGGCCACAATGGTATCACAATAATATATGCTTTAGTGTTTCTACCGGAAAGTAAAAGTTTGTGATAATGTACATTATCTATAGATATCAGTCAGTTGTAATAATATTCACTAAAGACCGTTACTTGAAACTTGGAACTGTTTATGTTATGTTCTTATAAATTATCAGATATGTAATTGATTGATGGACTGAATGGCACTGAATCGATGAAGTGTTTTCAATGTAAAGTTCAGTTTTAAATGGAAGCAATTTATTCGGCATGAACATAATTGGGATATGAAATGTTGAAACTCTGCCTGCTCTTAATGCATTCACCACCCGTTCATTCTAGTGAAGATAGAAATCATTCTGACCGTAATGAAACAGATAATAAGCTTCATTTATAAACAGTGATGAAATAATGTGTATGTCTTAGTACAAGGTCTTACTAAGATATTCATGTCTCTCTGTTAATAGGTGCCGGAAATTCTTTTTGCAAGTGCGTGAAGATGTATGTGACAGTTTTTCAGCATGCCTTCAATCAATGATCTGCATCAATGACAACATTAGAGTGGACAACTTTACCTACAGCTTCTAAACCATGAATTCTTTCTTTGTACATTAACATTGTAACTGAAGGAGAACACCATAGTGTGATAATCTACGCATATTTATGACTTCAACTTTTCATTCCAAACGATTATTGTTTCCTAGATGGGTAATTTTTAATTTTAAAAAAAATTACCAGCGATTGGACTTGAATCTACCAATTCAGAAAGTATCTACAAATTAAGGCGTTATTTCTTTTCATATGGATACTAATTTATGCTGAAGAAAGGCCACAAAAATGCAAAGCATGCTGAGAATGTTTGTGTAACCTAGTACCGGTAATTTTTTATAACATATGGAAAATGGTTTTCATAAAAAACACAGCAGCATTGATAACTTGAGAAATCCTACAATATGTCAGCTACAGTGAGAGCAGCCTGTTATACCAGTTATGTTGGAAAACAATAATTGCTGAATTACATTGGTTGACGGTGAAACACATACTGGAGAAAAAGAATACAAATGTCATTTATGTCGGAAATCATTTACAACAAGTGCTTATCTGAAAAGACACATGAGAACACACTCTAGGAAGAAACCATGCAAATGTCAGGTATGTCAGAAGTCGCTTTCTCCTGGTGATGAGCTGAAAGTACACATGAGAGCCCATACTGGTGAGAAAGCATACAAATGCGAAATATGTAAGGCATCATTTACTCAAGGATGTGGTCTGAAAATACACATGAGAACCCACACCGGGGAGAAACCATACAAATGTCAGATCTGTCAGAGGTCATTTACTCAAAGTTGCGATGTGAAATCACACATGAGAACCCATACTGGCAATAAACCCTACAAATGCAAGTTGTGTCAGAAATCATTTACTCAAGGAGGTTCTCTGAAAATACACATGAGAAACCATGCTGGCAAGAAACCACACAAATGTGAGTTTTGCCAGAAATTATTTGCTCAAAGTGGTCATCTGAAACTACACATGAGAACCCATACTGGGGAGAAACCATACAAGTGTCAGTTATGTCAGAGATCATTTTCTATTGGTGGTAATGTGAAAGTACACATGAGAACCCATACTGGGAAGAAACCGTACAAATGTCAGTTATGTCACAAATCATTTACTCAATGTGGACATCTGAAAAGACACATGAGAACCCATACTGTGGAGAAACCATATAGATGTCAGTTATGTCAGAAATCGTTTACTAATGTTGGTCATCTGAAAGCGCACATGAGAACTCATCCTGAAGATGAGATGCAACACATGTGCAGTAAACCTAATAATGAGGGAAGTTCTTCAACTACACAGCTGAAACTCCATGCAGGAATACAGTCACACGATGATAAACCCGAAAAGGAATCTAATGATAAACCAGTTGAACGTCTGTCAAGAATTGTGCTTTATGAATGTAGTGAAATGACAAGTCCACTTCCAAGAAGTCGTATGGGTGAATGTGCTTTCATTAACAAAATCAAATCATCTAAGGATTCAAAATTCATTGTGGAAAAATCGTTTGGATGCGGTTTATGCGATGAAATGTTTGAAATTGAGAAGGAATTTCTGGAGCATTGTTCTTGTCATCGATTTTCTCCACCTGACGAATTATTTCTGAACCTTTGCTGATTTGTAATTCTCAATAAATAAACGTAATTGACTATTGATGAATGACGGAGACGCATGATCGTCATTTTACGTAAATGAGATGTGCTGCTCCTGTGCCAAAAGAGGAACGGGCACTAAACCCCAGGTCAACTCTATCCATATTTAGCCTATGACAAAACCCCATCCCATGTGCATAAGACTTGGTTCTGTAGTTTATTGATGAAACATGTTACATCAATCCAGCTTCTATTTAAAGGCAACAATTGCATGCTGAATTAGTCCAGCTTCCGTATGGGGAAAATTCGTTTAATCAGTTCAGCTTCAATTTAAATAGCAACAATTCAATTATTTTTATCAATACAGCTTCCATTTAAATAATTATTTTTCGTCAATTCAATTCCAATTTAAGCAAGAACATTTCCTGTAATCCAGGTATAATTTAAGCAAGAGTATTTTCGTTAATCCAGTTTCCATTTGAGCAACAATACTTTAATCAATCCAGCTTCCATTTAAACAAACTAGTTTTTATCAATCCGACTTCTATTTAGCGAGAATTCTTTTAATCATTCCTAATTGTTTACGACCAACATATGTGTTTTGAACTTAGGATGGCCTTACCAGAGGTGGGCCAATGTCCTACAACCCTTGTGTTGGGTATTCACAAGGTACCCATTATAAGTAGGTGTACTTGGTGACAAAGATGCAAAATCAAAATTAATTTGCATTCATTGTGACAAAGTAACTTTTAAAGATTACTGAATATCTTAATATAAATTTTAATTAGTGTTCGTGGACAATAAAATATTCAGTTCTGAGTGCAACTGTTTCAAAACTGGATTGCTACTTTTCTCCATTGTAGCCTACATGTAGCCTAAATACAGTTTAATACACGAAGCAGATGACGTAGTAGTTCGAAGTTGTTTCGTGTGCATCGTATTTAGTTTGCATTCTTATAGCCTAATTACATAGTTTGTTGGATAAATGTTATCGGATTTTTATATAGCGGCTGTCTTATGGCCTCGACCCTGTAATCAATGTAATGTAGGCTAATGTAATGTGAATCTTCGAGAATTTCTCAGTGCCCACAAAAGCCACATCAGGGAGACCAGCTTATTCACAGGTGTAAAGGTTTCAAATTACCCCCTCCTAAACATTACCCCCCGGTAACTTGAAACCGGTTTCAGATTACCCCCCGGAAACTAGATTTGCATCAATCATCGCATTTATTGAACTAAAAAAATCAGAAAAATCATCCCGCTTCTTGTTTTGGTCTGAAGATTTTCATTCCTCATCCTACTTCGTGGTTTGCTATCAATATTTTGATCCGAAAAAAATAATAGCCTCGAAGCCATTTTCACCATGTAAACTTCAGCGGCGAATAGTATTTTAGTTACAGATGAAAATATTGATAACAAACCACGAAGTGGGATGACGGATGAAAATCTTCAGACCAAGACAAGAAGCGGGATGAATTTTTTTATATTTTTAGTGCAATAAATGCGATGATTGATGCAATTTACAGTCTGCAGGGGGTAATGTTTAGGAGGGGGTAATCTGAAACCTTTACACCGGTGCTATATCAAATCAAGTCCGCTTGCAATAGCCAGAGCTACTTTTTCTTTCCGGTGCCAGGTCAAAATCCAAGGAGGTGAAGCCGAGGAGATGGACTCACTAAAAGTGAAAGAACTGTTGTCCTGTTTGAAGTTAATTTATGGAATTTGGCCAGTGCAAATATGAATTGTCTTTAAGCCTATAAAATTGATTTTGAAATTCTTACTTGTGACGAAGATTTAGCAAAAAACCTTAGCGGCCCTTTTTATGGTCACCCTTTATGTGTAGCATACTGGGTGTTTCACATTTCAGAGTACTGCATTTTTATAACAACACTGAAAATTTGCTGAATATCTTTTGAAATGTGTAGGGCCTAACTATATAGTGATCGAGGTCTGTGAAAATTCGATTGTTGATTCTCGAATTCAACCACATACAAGGGTGTGTTGCCTGCTCATGCGTGACAGGGTCTTTTGCAGCTCTCATGTGCATTCTTCTATCCAACTCACCAAATTGCTAATGACAACACGCTTCACTGGCCTCTAATTGTCTCACTGTTGCACTTGTTCGGATGCTACTACACACATGAATTGTATGCAGATGTGTGGCTACAGGGCCGTAAATCCCGGGGAGGGATGGGAGGGAATTCCCTTCCCACTGTTAGGCCTGGGGAGGGAACGTGAAGGAATTCCCTCCCCACAATTTTTCTCTGCTGCGTTACAAATACTAGAGTCGGTAAGCTGTAAACGACGGCACATAGCTCGAAACGTCGTGGATATTTGATTTGCTCTGTAATCAAAAGCCGCACAGCTAAAAGAGGTGTAAATGTGTTCATTGATCAGTAGAATCTCTTTCTTATTAATACAATCAGAGAGAGGAATTTATGACTTGGCACGCCCAATATAGGCTATCATCTTGAAAGACTGCAGGAAGGAAGACAGCTAATCATACACACGCACACACAATAGCATACATACCTGTACTCAAAATGGACAAGCTTCAAAGCATCTTTGTCACTAAGTCTTGGTCCACAAACCCTCTCTGCAGTACCTTCCCACCCTCTCCAGTCTGCTGATCGGTCTGCTTTAGACTGCTTATCGACTTATCTCCAAGTTCCTCGGGCAAGGACTTTCATGGCCCAACAACGAGCTTTTGCCATTGTAGACCCTTCTATGTTGAATAACCTACCTCCCTTTATCTATCCCTATTAAGATCTAATTAGAGGGTGACATCTTCAACCCTTCACTGCTTCAGGTCTTTCTTATTCCCTCGGGGCTTTCACGCTGAGAGTGCCTCTGAATAGCTAGTACTGTAAGAGGCGCTTTGTAAATTGGCATAATATACGTTTGCATACGTGCATTCACGGTTCATGCATGCATACGTAACATGTATAGGCCTACACAAAGTACATAGGATATAGTCATATTGGAAGCATGAGCTCTCAGATTTGAAAGGAGAAAGGAGAAATACTGATAGGCCTATCAGTTCATCTCGAGACTATACTACGTTATGCCGCATATTCGACTGAAGGCTTACAGAGGATTACAAATAAATTTAAACAAATAAAATTCGTGAATAGAATGCGATGCGTTAAATGATTTGAGAAGTCTCATCTCTTTCGTTTCTCCAAATGACTTATGGATGGTGTGCTGGTAAGTGCTTTGAAATGTGCACTGCCTTCTCTATCAAGAACAGCTTTTCACATATACAAACAATTAGGCCTAGCCATTGCCTAAATCTGTGCACCAGAAAAGTGACTAGCAGCATTGTATAATAGCATTATAATTTTATCATTATGATCAGATTTCTTCTAAGTATAAGGAATCAGTTTTGGTTGCAGTTTGTATTTGTAATCGCAATCACAATCCAGAGTAGGCCTAGGCTACTTTAGCGTCCACAGAAGCTATTAGGTAGCGAGAGCCAGCCTATTTTGTGGATTTCAGTCAAAATAAATTCAGCTTTTAAAAGAATCGATAGGCAAGAGATGGCAAAAACGACAAAAATGATATTATAAAGTATTTGTTCTGGATTATATAAGCCTGCAAGTAGGAAGTTATGTATAATTAAAATTAGTTTTCACCTTAGACCTATTATTATTGACTGAGATTCACTCAACGTCCAGACATGTTTTAACCCCTTGTCAACTCATTGTCATAGAATATAACCGTGTTTTTTTAAATATTTATTTGATTTTTTCCCTCAACCAATACAAACAGTTTCGTTTAACTTGATGATTAAACATTTTGACACTGAATACAGAAGCGGGTAACTGGCTAACAGCTCAGTTTACAATACAAATAGTTGCTAAAGATGAATGTATACTAAACCATGCAGATGGAGAAGTTAAAATAAAGAAAAATATATATAAGCCACTAAAATTAATAGGCCTAATGCTTTCAACTCTTTCGGTTTGGCAAAAGAGACTCTATAGTGACTAGTCGTGTTGTTTCCTGTAGTCTGAACAAGTGAACGTATTATAGGCTATAGGCCTATGTGCAGTAGGTCTATAGTGCGAACCAACAATTTTTAACACTAACTTTGGGTGGGCTTCTTGAGGGAGGTATACTATACGCACAATTCCGAAGGGACAATTTTCCCTCCCCACATTTAGTAACAGATTTACGGCCCTGTGTGGCTATCACCCCTATGTACCCATGTGCTGCTGTCAATCTAAACAAATGCGTTTAGGACAACACATTGATAATTAATGAGTTGCACATGTGTATTTTTATGCTTCAATTCCTGTTATTCCATGCTCCTTTGGTCATGTATCCTGACAATTGATGGCCAACTACTGGAGCGCAATGCACTTCATGCGTTATCGTCGTACGTTAGTTTTTGCATATTCATGAACATGCTATCTTTAATTTGTGCTTGTCGCACAGTAACTTGATGTAATCTAGCGTTGTTTATTTATTATGAGCACTTATTTAGCGCCTCTAACTAATCTCTACTCTACATCCTTTATAAAGGCTAGTCCCAAGCCTGGATAAAGGACGAGGGCGTCGCTAATGGTCTCTTTTACCACACAGTGACGTTAAACTGAAAATATTACTAGCACCGACCATTCATTGGTCCGTATGCATAGCCATCGTCTAGGGGGCCGTCCATAAAGTACGTCACGCTCCAGGGGGGAGGGGCTGTAAGAAAGTGTGACAGGGGAGAGGGGTCAGGCCATGTGTGACGTCACACATTTATTTTTAAAATTCTTTATTATATTTTTTGTTCTTAGTACCTAAAATCCGACCCGGCCCGGCCGGGCGTGCCTAAAACCACAGCCTGGCGGGATAAAAGTTGATTTCCCGTCACTATAGGACCTATCTGCAAAGCATTTAGAGACACACGTCACTATCAGAGGGATTAGGGATAGTATCCTAGGGTTTAGAGGGTTAGGTAAATGTTTCTTTTTTAAATTCGAAAGTGTGACGTACTTTAGGGGGGTCCGAGATTTGTGACAGTTTGTGACAGAGGGAGGGGGGGTCAAAAATTGTCAAAAATAGCGTGACGTACTTTATGGACGGCCCCTAGTGATAATGTCTGTTTATTATATAATCTACTCGCTCGTGAATATGTTAAGCGATCGCGAATACGCTCAAATAATAGAGTGAATAAGTTGGTGCTCGGTGCTTGGCTTTCGAGTGGCGCTCTAGAAATTTCACGATTACAATAAGGCCTACTAAAATGTTGAATCTCTTACATTCAGTAGATGGCAGAATAATCTGTAGCCAGCTTCCTTTATGGTAAGAACACGCAACGCATCTAATATCGCTCGCCATTTTGTATGGTTGGACGTTAATGTAAGATATGCGTTTAATTAGAATTTATTATACGACAACTGGCTATTCGTAGAGTTTTTATCCTAAAGTTGCAATGCAAATTTCGATAATTGCTGGTATTTTTTTAGTTTAATAGTTCGAGGGTTTTCCTTCGTTTTAGCGGAATAAATTATTAGCCAATACATGGAGTTTAGCGCTGATTATATGTATACACATAATTAGCCTATAGATTGGCGAAAAGAGTACCTCCCAATGAGAGATCAGATTAATAATGAAAATAATTTTTGCGGTTAAACCGTAGTTTAGGCTGATAAATTATTTCCGTTTTCGATATCCCGTAGTTTAGGCTGATAAATTAAGAAAGACCACCAATCATGAATATAGCGCGCCATACAACGCGCTATTCCAATTTCCGAACATTCGCAACCGGAAGTAGCAATATAAACTGAAAACGCGAGAAGAAAATTTGAAGTATATAAATTGAGGCTGGATTGACGAAAAAACGCTTGAGAAATGGAAGCTGGATGAAGACCTTTTACAGGTGAAATGGAGGCTGGATTGACGAAAAACGCTTGAGAAATGGAAGCTGGATGAATGTTCTTCTACAGGTGAAATGGAGGCTGGATTGACGAAAAAAGTTTAAGTAATGGAAGCTGGATGAAGGTTCTTCTGCAGGTGAAATAGAAGCTGGATAGACGAAAAAAGTCTCAGTAATGGAAGCTGGATGAAGCTTCTTCTACAGGTGAAACAGAAGCTGGCTTGACGAAAAAACGCTTGAGAAATGGAAGCTGGATGAAGACGTTTTACAGGTGAAATGGAGGCTGGATTGACGAAAAAGTTTAAGTAATGGAAGCTGGATGAAGGTTCTTCTACAGGTGAAATAGAAGCTGGATTGACGAAAAAACGTTTCAGTAATGGAAGCTGGATGAAGCTTCTTCTACAGGTGAAACAGAAGCTGGATTGACGAAAAACGCAAGATAAATGGAAGCTGGATAAAGGCAATTTTATAGTTGAAATGGAAGCTAGATAAAGGCATTTTTATAGTTGAAATGGAAGCTGGATTGAACCTGGCGATACAGAAATTACTTGTATATACATTTTGCAGCCTCGGATAATGTCCAAATAATTTATCATCCTAAACTTCTGTACAGATAATTTATCAGCCTAAACTACGGTTTAACCATTTTTGCTTCAATAGAAGTGGGATTTATGACATCATTAACGCAGATAGTGGAGATGTGTTGATTAAAAGGAATTCATGCCTAAATGGTTATCTGATTGATGTGGATGACTCGTGCCAAAGCAGAGGCCGGAGCGGTAAAATTTGGGTAAACGTGTATTTTAGTATCATAAATTATTTTCACGCTTATAATGGCACAAAAAGCGCCTTAAAATATTTCTACCGACGTGCTATTGCCTAACTGATGTATTATTATACTTAGAATTTCTTAAAAAGAAGGAAATCGATTGAAAAATTGTAATATTTGGTCATAGCAAACCGCCGATCGAAGTTGTTATTCAATTCTTACCCTTTCCGGAAGTTGCGTGCGGCAAGTGTGCAAAAAGACAGCAGGCGAAAATAAATAAGTAAAAGTCGAGCTTTTTCGATTACATCAGCTGTTTTATGAATCCAACTTCTGTTTCAATAATGATTATTTTTCATCAATCCAGCTCCAATTTAAGCTAAATTTCTTTTATTAACCCAGCTTCTATTTCTCGCCCGTTATTTTCGTCAGCCCAACTTCTATTTCATATATAAAAATACCATCATCCAGCTTCCATTACTTAAGCGTTTTTCATCAATCCGGCTTCTATTTCAGATCTAGAAATACCTTCATCCAGCTTCCATTTCTCATTTTGAACTTAGGATTGGTCTTGACGTACACGTTATTTATAGTCGCGTGGTCTAATATACGTCGTACCCCAACTTCCGGGCAGATGTTGTGGTTCAATGGCGATTCGAACGGCGATTTCGCATGGGAAATTTGACATTTTAAAAACATTTTCTGTCAATATTCTTGTTCTGAACATATTTTAGGTATGCTGCTCCATGAGTTGGTCAAATGTCGGGTGTTTGAAATAATTTACGGCGCTTTTTGAGTCGTTATAAGCGTGAAAATAATTTACGATACTAAAATACACGTTTACCAAAATGTGTTTAGAATGGTGCGCCAGAAATTCGATTCATCAGTCAAGCCTCTAATAAATAGCAACAATTATTTTAATCAATACAACTTCTATTTAAATTATCATAATTTTTCATAAATACAGCTCCAATTTAAGCAAGACTATTTTCATCAATTTATCTCCAATTTACGTAGCAACATTTTTCTCAATCCATCTTTTATTTACGCAAAAACAGTTTAATTGATACAGCTCCAATCGAAGGAATGTTATTTTCATCAATACAGTTTCAATTTAAGTAAGATGATATTGTATCAATCCGACTTCTGTTTAGTGAGAATTATTTTCATCATTCCAACTTGTGTATGGCCCATAGATGTTTTTTGATCTTCGGTTTATGTAAAAATGTATTTTGCTCCAATGGATTCTCGATTAATACAGTGGAAGTTTTATTTATACAAATATTACCATAATGATGCACCAGTAGGTCACATTTAGATAATCCCTTTGACCAACAATCAGTTGACGAATAGTCCGTTGATGGATATCCATAATTATGTAGAATTACAACATTTTCAAGCATTGAGGTTCTCCTTTGGTTTTCCTTATGGCTGTTGTTATGGAAAATAGGACACAAAACCTCTGATGTTCAACTGCTCAACATATCATCTGCCGTCCCTCTGTGCCATGCATGAGTATACAGTGGATGACCGAGTCTCTGCCCGTGTAAAGGTTTCAGATTACCCCCTCCTAAACATTACCCTCTGGAAACTGTAAATTGCATCAATCATCGCATTTATTGCACTAAAAATATCAAAAAATTCATCCCGCTTCTTGTGTTGATCTGAAGATTTTCATCCGTCATCCCACTTCGTGGTTTGTTATCAATATTTTCATCTGTAACTAAAATACTATTCGCCGCTGAAGTTTACATGGAGAAAATGGCTTTGAGGCTATTATTTTTTTACACCGGGATATGCAAGATTGCAAGTATTCCCATACCAACGATAATGATCCAGAACTTTTTTTGAATCATTGATTGAAGTCCTACTCAAACGACTGCGCTGAAAAACTCTCACATACAGCTGTTCATCGTCATGCACTTGCAAAAAGAATTTCCGGCACCTATTAAGGTGAAGACATGAATATCTTAGTAAGAACTTGCGCTAAGACATAGAAATTATTTCATCATTGTTTATAAATGAAGCTTATTAACCACGTCGGAAAACAGCCCTGGATTATTTCTGCCTATGGAGAGGCACTGGATTATTTCTGCCTATGTAGTGGCACTGGATTATTTCTGCCTATGGAGTGGCACTGGATTATATCTGCCTATGGAGAGGCACTGGATTATATCTGCCTATGGAGTGGCACTGGGTTTTATCTGCCTATAGAGTGGCACTGGATTATATCTGCCCATGGAGGGCATGCGCGTTATGGGTGTATGTGTGTGGTGGTTGTGGGGTGATGGTGGTGGTGGGACAGGTGTCGTTCTCTTGGCGCCGCATGTGGCTGCCTCTATAGAGTTCGTCAATCACTTGTCTCTGAATGGGTGTTTGTAATTGTCAAGGCGCCCTTGTAGCAGCATGGCCGCGTTACGGCGCCTTAGAAATTGTCGCCATTATTATTATTATTATTATGGACGGACGATGTGGCAACACATAGGCATTACTATTAAACGGCAGAATAAGTCCATAATTCGAATTCTAGTTTAAGGCTTTATGTGCAGGTTTCAGCTTTCGATGTTCAAGCATGTATTCTGTTTAAATATTTTAGCATCATGTTTGTCAAGTTTTAGCTGTGCTACTTTTAAAATATACTCTTGCCATGAAGATATTTTAAATGGCGCAAGATCTTTCATTCACGTTATTTTAGCTGACTTTACTTGAGATGGCGTGCTTCAAAGTACAGGTGCCCAAGGATTCAGTCAGCTACGATAACGATTTGCTTAAACTGATATATCTGATTTTTTTAAATTAAACAATTCCCGGAATTTTTTCCCCCACTATTGCTCGTTAGTCAGTTGGCTGTGAATTATTGGCAGCAAAGGTCATTCTTATGTCATGATCAGCAATGAAATTATGTTTTATATCTTGAAACATGTCTTATTTTGAGGTTTACTGTTATTTGTAGAAAGCATGAAGATAACGAACAACATTCTTTTAACAATTAAAATTTCAGTTGTAAGACGAGGTCTACATAACCCAAATCTGCACCAAGAACATTACAGATTTTCTATCTGTGTACAACGTTTCCTCTAATCTACTACTTCACCCAATTAGGCAATGTTTTGATTGCCTAAGGATTTCTTTATGGTTCTTAGTCTATGAATCTCAAACGAAAATATTTAGGAACTCACCACCAGGCTGTTGGTGGAAAACCTAGAGCTAATTACAATTGGATGAACATTCTACGCAGGCAATTCCTTTGAATTGCATACCGGAATTGATGTTCAATAGCTTTTCGAATATCAACTCTGTCTCCAATCAGGTGATTGGAGAAATAATCTACAGCAGATACACGGATGACAATTATTTCAGAAACTCAGGGTGATCATGTGACTGTTCATTAAAATACCCAGACTGAAGAAAAGCAGTGAAAATACCAACCAGGACAACAATAGCCTGATGGCTAATATGATAACATTGTACAGGAGACAGGAAATACAGGTGCCAAATATATAATTTAATCAGTGTAGAATCTAGCAAAGCTCGCGAGAACTCTTCATGTATAGGAGCCAGCCATGTCGGAAAAACAGTATTGGTGCAATTTATGTAAGAAATCATTTGCTAATCAGTCTTCTCTGACAATTCACATGAGAACCCACACTAGTGAAAAGCCACACACATGCCAATTATGTAAGAAAACATTTGCACAAGGTTGTCAGCAGCAAATTCACATGAGAACCCATACTGGAGAGAATCCACACAAGTGTCAGTTTTGTAAGAAATCATTTGCTCAAATGAGTAGCTTGATGACACATATAAGAACCCATACTGGTGAAAAACCATTTAGATGCCAGTTATGTCAGAAAACGTTTGCTGGAAGTAGTCAGCTGAAATCTCACAAAAGAACTCATACTGGAGAGAAACCAAGTACATGCAAGTTTTGTAAGAAATCATTTACTACGTCAAGTTACCTGGTTTTGCATATGAGAATTCATACTGGTGAGAAACCATACAGTTGCCTAATGTGTCAGAAATCATTTGCTAGAAATGAGGCTCTGAAAAAGCACATGAGAACCCATACTGGGGAAAAACCATACAAATGCCAACTGTGTCCGATGCACTTTAGCGATAGTAGTGCTATGCACAGGCATATGAGAACCCATACTGGCGAGAAACCACACAAGTGCCAATTCTGTCAGAAAACATTTATGCAAGGTAGTAAGCTGAAAATGCACATGAGAACACATACTGGAGATAAATCGCATTTCTGCCTGTTTTGTGCTAAATCATTTACTCAAGCATGTGACTTGGTGGTACATATGAGAACCCATACTGGTGAAAAACCGTACAGATGCCATTTATGTCAGAAATCATTTACATCAAGCGGTAATCTAAAGATCCATATAAGAACTCATACAGGAGAGAAACCATACATATGCGATGTTTGTAATAAAGGATTCACACGGATTGAACATCTTAAGACACACAGAGGAAGTCATGCAACAGAGAAGCAGCTTGCAATCAATAAATGTCATACCAAGAGAAGTACCTCAGAAAAGCCGTTTCAACTCCATGCATTTGCGAAGGTTCTGAAAATGGGAAGTGAAGTAACTGCCAACGTGTCTGAACATTTCATTACATCTAATAGTGCCGTTATTATCGATAAACCAAAAGAACATTACTCCCAGAAAATATATCCAGATTCTATTGGAATGGCAGACCTGTCACCGGAGATTGGAGATGGAGAATGTCTGTTTATAGGCAACGTCAGATCTCCTGGTGATGCACAATCGTCTTTGTTCACATCTTTTGGATGTGGTATATGTGACAAATTGCTCAAAACAAAGAAAGCATTCATGAAACACTGTTCTGTTCATCGATATTCTCCACCTGACAACTTAGCTGCTGTTTATTCATCTTAAATTTTACAAGCATTGTTTTCATCAATCCAATTGCATTTATCATGCGTTCTTCTTATCGGTTCATTAGGATTTCCTATTAAGGAATTGTACTGATTCATGTTAAATGATTCGCCAACAAACGGTTCACTATGAATAAGTGTAATCATTCTGTGTTGTGTCGGTTGGAAATTAAAGCATAGATTATTTTATAAATATTGTTGTATGAACCTATTCTTCTACATGATATAGTTGCATAATTTGTGATGTTCAGATATAGAAAAGACGACACAGTAACTGTATACTGTAATGATATAAATAGTTTATTTTGCACAAATTTAATATAAGAATTTTGGTAAGTAGGATTTCTGATGATAGAGATACTCCGAGATTTCTTCTTATAGACAGAATTTTTGTAAGTTGTTGCGTAGTTCTGGCATGATTATGATACTGTAACATTGCTACAAGTTATTTAAATTAAATGTTGTGCTGTAGTTTGTAACGACGATGGACATAATGTACTTTGAACTCTCGGATACATTTATTGTTGTTTATTAAATTTTGTCACCCAAATACTTATGTGCTAGATTGGTTATTTAACGCAGTTTGTGAAACGATTTTAAGCTTTCTGCTGTTAAGCGTATACATACAAGTTGTACTTTGGAACTACTGAATTGAGTTAGCGTAAAATTAACTACACTTCGATTATCTCTTGAACATTATATTTGTGTGTAATCTAGATTGTCATGCACCCTCGCAATTTTTTGGGTGTGTTTCTGGTAATAAAAAGCTGTGTTTTAAAAACCACACACAACAGTTACTGTTATTAAGAAGAATGCATTATATATATATATATATATATATATATATATATACACCGTGGTTCAAAAAAACTAAGCCAAATTGTTTTTCATATATCTCTAATGCCTGATAACATATCACACTAAAATTTTCCAAATATTTAGAGAATTGGACCAAGAATATTATTCCAAAATTTCACGAGATAAAGTTGAACGGATAAAAAGTTATGAATCTTTAAACTTCATATGCCGAAATTTCAGTTTACAAGCAATTTTCTGTTAGATTCAATAAAATGTAAGTCAAACTTTTCTCATTATCTTTATGGCCTGATAATTAATCATTCTAAAATTTTCCAGATATGTAGATAATTGAACTAACAATATGATTCCAACAGTATGGTTTGATTATTTCATTAAATAAGCTGCTCAAAATGCCCTCCTCCTGCTTGCACGCAAGCCTGGAAGCGCTGACGCTATTGCAATGGCAACAGCAACGTCGATTATCCTCTGGTCCAGGCCATCTCACACTTCCAACAAGCGCTGCTTCAGATCGCTTTTATCATGGATTGTTGTCTGGTAGACTCGGTCTTGCATCACGCTCCACACTTTATAGTCGACAGGATTCAAATCTGGGCAGGTCGGAGGCCATAATGTGGGAGAAATGAAGTCTGGCGTCTCTTAATTGACAGCAGTTCGATGGTTTCCTTGGCTCTGGGGGCTGGGGCACTGTCCTCTTGAAAAACAAAGCAGCCTTCTGGGGCTATGTTTCTGATTACAGGTAGAAGGAGTTGTGACACCAGAACGTCGCGATAATAGGCTCCATTAATTCTTACTCCAGGATCAATGAAGACTAAATGGTAACGACCAAGCGTCGAAACCGCAACGGACACCATAACAGACTTGCTGAAAACTGATATTTCGGGTGACGAAGTGGAAATAACCATATCTTTCTATCCGTTGAAATTTATGGCATGATATTTTGGAATCCTATTCTTGGTGCAATTCCCTAAATATTGGGAAACTTTTAGCGTGATATCTTATCAGGCGTTAGAGATGTAAGAAAAACAGTTTGGCCTACTTTTTTATCGAATCTAGCAGAAAATGGCTTGTAAACTGAAATTTCGGCATATGAAGTTTAAAGATTCATATCTTTTTATCCGTTCAACTTTATCTCGTGAAATTTTGGAATCATATTCTTGGTCCAATTCTCTAAATATTTGGAAAATTTTAGCGTGATATGTCATCAGGTATTAGAGATATATGAAAAACATTTTGGCTTAGTTTTTTTTGAGTCACGGTGTATATATATATATATATCATCTTTTCCCGCTGCATTGATTGAAAGTTTATCTTGAAACCTAATGGGGTCCTGTACAAATATCTAAATGGGGCTATGGCCGCATTGTACCATCCCTGGATTCGCCCCTGATCCAACAAACAAGACTAAGCAACTGATTCCTCCTCCCTCATCCAAGCAGCTATGCATATTTCTGTTAGGCAATAGATGAAGAGGTAAGCAACAAACTGACTTAAATAAAATACCGGTGTAAAGGTTTCAAATTAGCCACCGGTTTCATATTATCCCTGGACACTAGATTTGCGTCAATCATCGCGCGTATTGCAATAAAAATCAGGAAAATCATCCCGCTTCTTGTTTTGGTGTGAAGAATTTCATCCGTTATTCCACTTCGTATTTTGTAATTAATATTTTGATCCGAAAAATAACAGCCTCGAAGCCATTTTCTCCATGTAAACTTCAGCGGCGAATAGTATTTTAGTTACAGATGAAAATATTGATAACAAACCACGGAGTGGGATGGCGGCAGCTTGGCGGCAGCTTGGCAGCTTGGCGGCAGCTTGGCAGCTTGGCGGCAGCTTGGCAGCTTGGCGGCAGCTTGGCCGTTTGGCAGCTTGGCGGCAGCTTGGCAGCTTGGCGACAGCTTGGCGGCAGCTTGGCGGCAGCTTGGCAGCTTGGCGGCAGCTTGGCAGCTTGGCGGCAGCTTGACGGCAGCTTGGCGGCAGCTTGGCAGCTTGGCGGCAGCTTGGCAGCTTGGCGGCAGCTTGGCAGCTTGGCGGCAGCTTGGCAGCTTAAGTGGCGGCAGCTTGGCAACTTGGCAATTTGCTCAGTTAAGATAATTTTACCACAGGAAAAGTCTTATCTTGTAGAAGTTTCCAATGAATTGGCCACAACTGTAGGCCTACACATTTACAATTACGTGCCTCTGACACCCTTAGAGGCGTGGCGCTGTATTGAGTGGATCGGCTGGAGAACTTGAGATGGTTTGTGACCGGTTGGCTAGAGGAGAGTGAGACAGACGGATGATCGGGAAGAACGTGTTGGCTGAATGTCACCAACTATAGACTTATCGTCCTCTGGTTGACATGGACATCTCTGTGCACGCCATGGGAAAGAAACAGAAGAAGAAGACTCGGCTTGAACAACCAGGTGAATGTTGGTTCGTCATCTTTTGTCGATCAGCATCCTATTCACACCATTGTCATCAGCTTCCTGAGTTTCTACATATAAACGATCTGCGTTATTCACTTCATCATCGGCTTCGTCTTCAAAGTTATTACCAACAGCTGATCCAACTGACTTAGACATAAACAACTTTAATTCCAGCGTAGGCCTAAGTCATAAATTCACTTGGGTCTTGAACAGTAGGCCTACCGTATAAAATATGATCAGTGTCGACATTCTCCTTTCGAGACATCATTCTAATGTGCGGACTTCGCCCTAATTCATTCTGTACCAGATTTGCATTGGCTGGGCCTATATAATTATACCGTGTGTCTTTTTGTCTAGAATGTCGGGCGTGATTTAAAAAAATAAGCCTTGACTGTAGGCAAGGTATAGATTGCTTTCTGACAGCTTGCTCGCAATTTCTTTCGACAATTAGTAATATGAGAAGAAAAATCTATTTTAGTATAATGTCGTGAAGAAAAATCTATTTTAGTATAATGTCGAGAAGAAAAATCTATTTTAGTATAATGTCGAGAATAAAAATCTATTTTAGTATAATGTCGTGAAGAAAAATCTATTTTAGTATAATGTCGAGAAGAAAAATCTATTTTAGTTTAATGTCGGTGTACATGTAGGTCACTAGGCTACATAGTGATGACCAGCAGCGTCTGATCCTGTGTGTTTATTCAGTAGCCTACCTAAAATATTCACCAGATGGCTCGATATTACCTTCTCAACCCGGCTTTTACTTCGGATGAACGCTCGTCTAGATTCGCCGCCATTTTGTAAGAATGGAAGGTAAAGTCCGATTTCCGTTTAAACTCGATTTTTTATTCTATGACTGGCCAGCTCTTAATTTTTATGTTTGTGTCTAATTGCTCGCTGACACTTTACAATGCGAGACTGTTACGGAATTTAACAGTTCGAAATTTGCGTATAATTCTCTCTTAGGAGGGGAGGGCCCGGTAGAGTTATGCAAAACACTGGCGTAGAGAGCAAGAGGTACAAGTGGGACCCCCTGTTGCGTTGTAGGCTGCTATTGGTGCTGTATGCATTTACCAGAATCCCAGGCCGTATAGCATCGTAAAATTATTTAAAACATGTTTTAGTGATTTTTTCATCGCCCCTCCAACTTCTAATTCTACTATATCGCAGTTCCGTTATTCATCCAACTTTTACTTCAACTGAAAATATTTTGATCGTTCATCCAACCTCTAGTTTTACGGTTGCAATTTAGCATAAAACCATGATTTCCTTGCTAGTCCAACTTGTACTTCAAGCTTCGGATGATGCACTGCAATACCTCAGCAGTAATATCCAGTTTTCATCGTTCATCCAACTTCCAGTTTGCGGAAATAAAATATCTCTGAAGTGCTCTACGGCTTGGGATTCGGGTATAAGCGTGCTGTATTTTGCAGGCTGTCTGTTCAGTTAGCTAGTTCAGATTTATGTATTCTGTATCAGTTCATGTAAGTTGTTTCAGCTGCCTAATTTTATATTGTAACCGGTTGCGGTCTGTACACCGGATTGTTGAATAAAGGAAAATATTATAAAAAGAGTTGAAAGACCTTCACGATGATATCAATCGATCACTTATAGTCTTTCAGTGAGACAACCATTTGTGGTTAATCCGATAGTTTAAGCCAGATCATTACAACATTCTACTTTAATGTCAAACCTCGTTAAAATATTAGCTAATTCATTGCAACAATTTATATAGCGTCTCTTAAAGAGAACTTCTCTGAGGCGTTAAAAAAGCTGTGCGTCCAAATGAAACTGTCTTACGACGAGAGAGATGGAGATTGCGAAGGCGTTTTGTAAATGGAACCAAAGGGAGGCCATTCCAGTCCTGAGCCTGCTGCCCGAGAAGAAACATTTCTGTCAAGTAGAGGCGTGAGCAAAAGCTACGCCATAGGTGTGCATTCATAAAATTGACAGTACTTATTTCTTATGGTTAAGTTTGTTGCTATGTGTTATTACATCATAATTTTGGAATGAAGTTCGTCAAGTCTTTATTAAGGAGGTTGGAATTGTGAGCCATTTGCGAAATCTCTACAATGGAAATGGAAATCATTTTGACATTGATGCACACAGTAAATGGCTTCCTTAAATTGTGAAAATAATTAAAGGATTTTTTTTAGGTTTTGAAACAATCTGCTATTGGAATGTTGCTCTGCTTTGTTTCAATAGATGCCGGAAGTTCTTTTTATCAAGTGCATGATGACAAGCAACATTATGTTATAACTTCTCAATGAAAATTATCTGAGATTTCCTTGCTCTCGTGCTTCATCAAAACATTCAAGTTGAAAAATTCTGCAGGAAATGAAACTATCGCCAATTATTTCTTCTTAAGTTTACATGGTTTTTGATTAACAACGCAAGTGTGTTCTATTCTAGAAAACGTTTGAAGGATTGAATATTTCATCACAAATGACAATCGGTTTCTGTGTGAACAATTTTTCTTTAAAAAAATTCCAAAAGAATTCTTATTGACCAATGAAACTTATGAAAAGTACGACTTGCATTGATCAGCCAAAGAGAAATTTTTGGCACATGCATATTGACTTCAAATAGAAACCACCTACAGGTGCCAAAGAAAAACTTTAAGCCTGCATTTTCAAATCATGAGAAGAATTAATTGCCATTCCAGTGATTTACAAAAACTCATAAAGAACAAATTTTGTTGAAAAACACCAATTTCGTCGGAAATTATAGGACCAAGGTGAAATTCCAGCAACTCCTATGAGGGAACATAATTCAGAGTAACCATGCGAATGCCAGTTACATTGGAAATGACTTACTGAAATTTAAGTTTCTTTATAGTTCATATAGAGACCAACACTGGAGAAGCACAGGTCTTGCAATTACTAGCAATATTAAGGATCATTTACTGTAGGTAATCATCAAAGCGCAAGCATGAGCAACTATGCTGGAGAGAAAACTTACAAATGTCAGTTATGTGAGAAATTATTTTCTCATCGTCATCATCTGAAAGAACACATCATGAGAATCCATACTGGAGAGAAACCATACAAATGTCAGGTATGTCAGAAATCATTTACTGCAGGTAGTCACCTAAGAAGACATTTGAGAACACATACAGCGGATAAACCATGGAAATGCCAGTTGTGTCAGAAATCATTTACTCAATCTTGTGATCTGAAAAGGCACACGAGAATCCATTCTGGAGTCAAACCACATAAATGCGAGTTGTGTCAGAAATCATTTACTATGGGTGATTATTTGAAAACACACATGAGGACTCATACTGGAGAGAAACCATTCAAATGTCAGTTATGTCAGAAATCATTTACTACAGGTGGTTATCTAAAAACGCATTTCAGAATCCACACTGGCGAAAAACCACATGGTTGCCAGATATGTCAGAAATCATTTACTCAAATATGTAACTTGAAGGTGCATCTGAGAATTCATACTGGAGAAAACCCATACATTTGCCAGTTATGTCAGAAATCATTTTGTACAGGTAGTTATCTAAAAACGCATATGAGAATCCACACTGACGAGAAACCATATAGTTGCCAGATATGTCAGAAATCATTTGCCGACATATCTAACTTGAAGGTGCATCTGAAAATCCATACTGGAGAAAGGCCATACATGTGCCAGTTTTGTCAGAAATCATTTATCCAAAAAATTGCCTTGAAGGTGCACATGAGATCTCATACAGGAGAGAAATCGTACATATGTGAGGTTTGTAATAAAGGATTTACACAAATCGGAGATCTAAAGAATCACAGGAGAACTCATGCAACTGAAAAGGAATATGCACAAAATAAACCTTATACAGAGAACAGCTCTTCAGCAAAACATTTTAAAGTTAAGGAAGAAGCAAAGACAGGTGATCTTCAAATGGAAAGTGAAGTAATCGATAACCGATCTGATCATTTCAACACATGTGGTAGTACATATGCTATTGACAAACCAAGTGAAGGTTTCTCAACCAGCGTATATGCGCATTCTGGTGGATTTCCACATCTTTCAGCAGAAATCAGGGATGATCAATGTCTGCGTATTAGCAAAGTCAAATCTATTGTGGATAGAAAAGCGTCTTTGTTGAATTCTTTTGGATGTGGTATGTGCGATAAATTGCTTGAAACAATGGAAGAATTTCTAGAGCATTGCTCTAGTCATCGACTTTCTCCACCTGACGACTTAGCTGCTCATTTGTGCGGAATTGAGATTCCAAATATTTGTGACCGAAACAATTGTAGCTTGACTGCTTGAAATTATGTAAATATGTCATGGAAGTGCTGAGAGAAACATACTTAAACAGTCTGAGTTGTGATTTATATAGGAGTCTGAGGAAAGTGAACAGGGTTGCATTGAGACTGCTGCAGACCTGGTACTGTGATTGCCATATAATCGCCCCCTATGAAAACCCATCGGTCCACAACGCACATAATTATTTACCACTCAGATGCTCGGACACCCTTGGAGGCGTGGTGCTGTACTCAGTGGCTCGGTTGGAGAACTTGAGATGAGTTGCGACCGGTAGTCACGAAAGAATGACACAGACGGATGATCGGGAAGAACGTTTCACCAATTGGACTTATCGTCCTCTGACTGACATGGACATCTCATGGCGGAGATACAGAAGAAAACTTGATAACCAGTTGAGTGCTGGATCGTCATCTTTGTCGATCAGTCTTGTCTCTTGTCAACTATAGGCAATATCATAATGCATACCATTGTCATCAGCTTCCTCAGTTTCTACATACAAACGATCTGCCACATCCACTTCATCATCAGCTTCATCTTCAAAGTTATTGGCAACAGTTAGGGCACATCTTAGTTCAGCTGGCTGAAAGAAAGAGGGGAATAGCGATGAGGTCAGATGACGAGGTTGCTGAAAGAGGCGCCGTTCGATTTCTGGCCCTGCATAACTCTGAATGGACGGATCAGATTTCAGGGGCAGCTACAAGAACACTAGGCGGAAATTCAACAAGCTCAATAACCTCCCCACAACATCCGATGTAAAGAAACTGACATCATATTTAACAACAGAAGCCATCAGAATTTTAGATAAATACAAAGAAGGCAGTAGGCCTAATACAGCACATCATTATAGAAAACTGCAAAGACTAACTCTAGCCCGGTTGCTTGTGTTTAATAAGACACGGTCTGGAGCTGTATCACAGCTAAACAAAAACGCCTTTATTGAAAGACCGAACTGGAAAGTTGACGGAATAGAAGACGTGCGCGAAAGTATGAGCAGGATTGAGCAGGAGTTGTACCAACGAATGGATATGGTGGAAATTCAAGGAAAGCCGTTTAGAAAAATTGCGATTCTTATACCACCTGATGAAAAAAAACAAAGATTGCAATGAACAAACTGGCAAACGAGGAAATAAGAACGCAAGCTACCATCAAGATTGACAACAGATACTTCTTTGCCTGCCAAGGGACCTTGACTAATATCCGTGGTGGGGATGCTCTGTGTAGGGTAGTGCAGGATGCGGAACTTGGGCACTCGGAAAGAATAAAGTGCACAAAATTGCGCAAATATATTGCGACCGTTTCGCAGATACTGGCACTGCATAGCAATGAAATGTCAGTTATCGCATCTTGGGCGTGATATTTCGGTGCATAGCAATTTTTACAAGCTGCAGGAATCATCGATAGAATTATTGTGCAAAGTGTCGAAATTGCTGCTGGCATGCAGTAGACCGCAGCGAAGTGGGAAAATGGGCAAATCGCTCGAAGAAATAGAACCCAACGGTAAGTTAAAATAATTTATAAATTATTCTTTGTGAGGTGTTATAGCATTTCAAATGTGCATTGAGTAAAATAGTTTACCCTGAGCCTCCTCGCGGAGGGACCCTAGAAGTCGTGGGTGATCCTAACATTGCTATTCTTAATCCAACATCCATTGGAAAAATTACAGCAAGAAATCATGTTAATTGTGTATCTGAAAAAATTATTCCCCTCTATGTTATAGCATGTGAACTGCACAATGAACGCTCCTATGCTCTTTCAAATCGTTCATCATTCATCTCTTTCAATCACTGGTAGCTATAATTGAGATATTCATTGTATGAAAATGCTATTATTCTGAACTTCAAACTGAACAATTATCGTCTAAGCATTTGAACGAATCACTTCTCTGGCAGGTACATGTAGCCATTCATACTTTCAGTCATTGTCAAGCAGTGCTTAAAGTGTAAAAAAAGAAGTGCCTGGACGCCCCTAACCTTCCTTTGCTCTGCTGCGTGTGTGTGTCTCTGTCTGTCTGTCTGTCTGTCTGTCTGTCTGTCTGTTCCTCTGTCTTCATTTCTCTCTCGCTCGCGCGCTGGCTCCCTTGATCTCTAATACACTGCATGGATTCCATTATGTAAACTAATATGGATATTCAGTCACCCAGTGACCCGGAAGGGTTTAAAAGTTGCAGTTACGTAGCCTACAGATTTGACGCGGATGACTAAATATATAATATAATATATACAGGGTGCGCCAAAAAAAGACGCCCCTAGGTTTTTTGCCACTATCTTGACCAAAAGTAAGAATTTCGAAATGAAATTTTACAGGCTTATGGGCAATTCATATTTACACATGAAGGCCAAATTTCAAAAAAATATTTAAGACAGAACAAAAGTTATATCACTTTTAGTGAGGCCACCCACCGTTTTTTAACGATTCAAAAACGTAACGCAAAAAAAATGTAGCAAAGACACGATTTTACTACGTCATATCTCAAATAACTTTTTGGAAATGAACTTGATAGTGATTCTCAACTTGTGTTCATTGTACCCACCAGTGCCAAAACTGGTGACGCGTTTTGTCTAGCGATTTCCTCCTGATGCTCGAATAACCAAACGATCGCTTCTTTCGGCAATTTTTCTTCGAATGCCTTTTTAATAATGCGATATTCCGGTTGAAACAGAGATGTACCGAATACCTGGAGGTTATTATAGTCCAACCAGTCCGGCCTGAGTAATAGATTCAGAAGAAGCGTTGTTTTGCCGGATCCGGATTTCCCGATTATCAGCCCACGTATACTTTTGGGTAGCAAAGGATTATTCAATCTTTTCGAAAGCGCTGCACCCCAACTCAGATCTTTGATCTCCATTTTTTATTTACATAATAAAAAAACGAGATGTATTGCGTAAAGTGTAAAAAAACAGACCGAAACGAGAGACGTACAGAACGTAGTGACGAATAACGGGAGATCAATGCTTCGGGGTGTTTGCGTTGTATGTGGGAAAACTAAAACTCAATTCGTAAAAGCGTCTGCTGTTGTGCAGGGTGGGGATCTAGTCAGTTCGTTGAACGCAGCCACTAGTAACATTAAAATTCCTTGGGCCAAGTTTCCTGGCGAGATGCATTTACCAGGCCATCAGTTTCTTGGTCCAGGTACTAGGCTAGACATGAGACTGAATCCAGACAGGACTCCCAAAGATTGGAGCAGGACTATTAATCGAGTAGATAGCGCCGCGTATATCCACGATTTGGCTTACGATCAGCACACCGATACTGCTTCTAGGAATATTGCGGATCGAGCGATGATTAATACTTTGAACAAAATTCCTAATCCCAGCCTACGGGAGCGCGTAGAGAGAGCCATAGTAAAACCCATCTTGTCAGCCAAAGCGAGCCTTGGTTTGGGATTTAAAAAAACCTTGAACTGAAATGGACTGATCAATTAGCCGATGAATTACACAAACCAGTCATCAGACATTTTAGGAAGAGAAAGGTGTTTGTTAATGGGATAGATGAGATATGGGCGGCCGATTTGGTGGACATGCAGTCGTTTGCCAAAGATAACGATGGTGTGAAATACCTGCTGACCGTAATAGATGTGTTTTCTAAATACGGGTGGATTGTACCATTGAATGATAAGAGTGGAAAATCTACAGCCGGCGGCTTCATGAAGATACTCGAGGGTGGACGAAAGCCTGTGAAATTATGGGTGGACAAAGGAAAAGAATTTTATAACAAAGACGTCAAGAATTTGGTTGATTTGTACTCTACCGAAAACGAGGAAAAATCTTGCGTCATTGAGAGATGGAAAAGAACGATGCGGGAGAAAATGTTCAAGTACTTTTCAGCTAATTCAACGAGAAGATACATCGATATATTAGACGAAATGGTTAGTAATTACAACAACACAAGACATTCTTCGATCAAAATGACCCCCGCCAAGGCTAGTATGAAAGTGAATGAAAAGACTGTATTTATGAATTTATACGGCGATGCGGTCTTTGAGGCTATTGCGCCTAGATTCTCGATTGGAGACAAAGTCCGAATAACAAAGAAGAAGAACATTTTTGAAAAGGGGTACACGCCCCGATGGACTGAGGAGGTATTTACCGTGTCTGGAGTTCAATACACAGATCCACCAACATACAAAGTAACCGATTACAATGGGGAAGAAATTCAGGGCTCTTTCTACGAGCCGGAGCTACAGAAGTCAACTCAGGAAATATTTAGAATCGAAAAAGTAATTCGAAAACGTGGGAAGAAATCACTCGTGAAGTGGTTAGGTTACCCGGACTCGTTCAACTCATGGGTCGATAGCGATAACTTACTGACATTGTGAGACGATAGTTTTCAACGAATAGTGACCGTAAGCTAGGGTATGGATTCCATCCTTCGTTATCACTCGTTTGTCGTCGTTGCCTGAAAGCGCAACCTTGTTCACTTCTTCTGTGTAGATATCGTGATGATGCGAGCGAATAACATTCATCTTTCTCGACTGTTCTCGTTTGGTGAATAAGCAGTCTTTGTAATCTTCGTGGGTTATCGTTTTCTTGACGACGTTCTTCTTCACACCTTTACATTTCTTGTAGTCAACACCCGCCATTTTGTAAGAGTACAACTTCGACCTCAAACCCACAAACTCTTCGATCTGTTTACCCGCAGCTTCGTCTTTGAACATACCGATCACTTTCTTATTGATGCCAGTGTCGATACATGAGGGATGATCTTTGGGATACTCACTCGTATCGAACCGGCTTTGAACATCAGGTGCTATATCGGCGTAGAAGTCGTCAGTCTTAATTTCGTACGCCAAAGAATCCGTATAGGTGAATAATAGCTTAGCCCTATCACCGTACTTGGTCTTGGTGTAATTGTAGTGAAAATCATACATGAGCGCTTTACTCAAGTCTAGGATGCACATACCAAGATATATCGGCTTGTTGTAGAAGAGTTTGGTCTTTTTCATGTGAATGGCGATTAGGTTTTCATCGAATATAGTTCGTCTGTCGTAATTAGTTTTCGCAGCGAGTTTTATAGCTTCCTTCTCATCGCACACCAATCGTACATCAACTCGATTCTCGATACATTCCATAGTTTTGCCAAAGACGCTATTATTCATCAGCTTGAAAAAGTCCTTCTCAAAATCGTTTGTAGCTTTCCTTCTCAATTCCGTATTCAACTCGATATACTTTTTCAGCCACGCGCTTTCTTTGAATTTTAACCCACGGTGAACTTTAACGATTTTCAACCCGAGTCTTTCGTACAAGTATAAATTAGCGTAATGAACTACATATTTCTTTTTGTCGTTCAAATTTGGAATTAGTTTCGCTACGGCCGATCCCGCGGGTTTGATACTCTCAGGGGCCAGAGGATAATCGTTGTGCAGGTCGTGTAATTCTTCGGGATATTCTAACTCGACTTCTAGCACGCACCCCATCGGATCTAGTTCGTCAACGCTTTTCCAATCTTTCAGCTCAGTATCAGTCATCCATTTGAAGCCGTGAGTCGGTAGCGGATTGCACACTGCCCATCCGTACAAGTTGTTCGCGTCTAAGTATGGAATGAATGTCGAAGGCTGGCTGCGATCGAAAGCTTCCCCCATGTACTCGTTGTTCGCTTTCCCATATCGATTCGAAATCGTGCTGACTCCTCCTCTTATTCCTTGCTTGATCATCAGTAACATATCATAGTCGCTCATCAACTCCAAATATACATTGGTTAACTTCAGAGCAGCGTCTCATGCTAGTCCAGGTGAAGTGTAATACCAGGCGGGGTCCAGGTTGTAGTTCTTCATACAGACGTCTCTGAAGTTTTCGAATACATCGGCCAGCAGTAGAACATCCGAGAGATTGTACAAGTTGTGATATTCTCGTAATGTTTTGCTGCCAAATTTATCCCATACCGCTTTCGCGTGTTCGTAGTCTTCATCGCTGATACCCGAATCGTTCAGTTTAGAATAGAAGTTATGCTTCGGCGGTAATTCGGTTTCGTTTAGTCTTTCAACGCCGTCGACGTAATCGTACGGGTAAACGCCCTTTTTGAGTAAAAAATCTAACTTCTCGTCTTGGAAAAAATTGCCTAAATTCTTACACTGATCTTTACTAAGGTTCTTCGATAACGCGACGAGACTCGAAGGCATGAATCTAAAACTGTCGATGAAACGTAATTCGCGTTTGACTATTTTCTCTTTTCCCTTTTCCTCAAACTTATCGACTACGATCTCTCGACTGAACGATATATACTTTTCTTCATTACAAGGGATACACTTAATTTTCTCGCCCTTCCCGCCTCGCAATTTCTTCACGAATAGATGGCTGTCGTACCCGGTTACATTATGAAATACTACTGGGAAAAACTTGGGGACTCTAAATTTTAGATTGCAATAGTTATGAGCGGCGCCTCTGAATTTACCGGTTAAATGGCAATGATCTCTGACTAGATCAGGGCCTAACTTCCACCCGCAGATATGGCAGTGAGTAGCTTCATCGTAACATTTCTTCTCAGTTTCGCCGAATATCATAATCTTTGGGAGTTTGAACTGGTTGTATATTCGTTTTACATTTTCTACGAGAGAATCTAGGAATTTCTGAGCGACATCATCGTCTTCGTTTTCAGCCGTAAACACCACCGGATCTTGGGAATAAACGCTATCGTCGAAGCATTTGATGTGGTAACAAAACGAGCTAGGAGTATGTTTCTGATATTTATTGGTGTAAGATGTGGTGAGATTGGGCTGGAATGTATCGATCGGTTTAATGAAGGATTCGAAATCCGCATAGACGATGAAGGGCACTCTCATTTTTCTATAATGATTTTCAAAAAATAGCACGGTCTCATATTCCGGCAATACAATTCGTTGGGCGTCTTGTTGAGAACAGTACTCAACATGTTTGGCGAGCGCTTCTGATCGTGTATACCCAGTCAAACATCTTCTACAATAGTGCATCGAATGTACAGACTTTTCTGTTCGCGCCGCCATCAATCTATTGAAGTTCTTGATCCAGCAGTAATGCTTCTTTTCATCGTCGGAAATAAGCAGTAGATCTACGCGGGTTTCGCTTTCATGCTTCGATATAAATAATGGGTAAACGTCCTCTTCATAACCGAATACGCTAACGCTAATGTTATTACGACGCTCAAACTTTTGTATAATATTGGCATTGACAGCAACCGGGAATTCAATGCCACTCCAATCGAGTTTCTCAGATTGTTCTATCAGTTCTGTAGTGATTCTATGTGGGTTGCTGTCCGTTGGATTTAGCGCCCTGACAATCGACCACTTGAAACATTCGTCGTCTTCGTTTTTCATGTTAATAATAGCCTTTTTATTAGCTAAATACTCGGGAGTGGAATATATGAACTACCTTTCAATGGCTTGTATACCACTGTATCGATATCCAACTTCACAACAGCACTGAATCGCCAACTACTGCCTCGCATCTGAAAACTTGCCATGCTCTCCTTAATTTTATCCACTGCGCTGGTATATATTTCCTTCACATCGGTTGCTTCTAAAATAATATCAGTCTTTGATTTGAAATTAGGCTCAGCCGTTGCTATTTCGCCGGATTTCATGTCTACTTTCTCCATTACGCACATGAGATTCAGTTGAACTTTTACAACTCGATTTTTCGCTAGCAGCCTAACTACGTGCGGTCTTACAGCCTTGAGAAAAGATGCAACATCTATCAAGTTGTTACCATCGATCGTGTATCTTTTTGTAAACCCTTTGATGGCCGTCGCGGTCTCTCGAAGTTTGAACCTATGAACGGGTGGTTTTATTCGAGGGGGTAACTGACTAATCTCACTACTCAGCCAATCTGGGAAAGATTGATTTTTCGACTTCAAAAATTTCCAAATATAATTAGACAAGAATGCCGTAAGTTCCGCTTTTCCTAATCTCGAGTATCCTTTTCGGCCTCTCTTTTTTGCAATTTCTCGCAATTCTCGTACAGTGCCGGGAGTACGCGCTGGAGTCTTGAAGACTGGGGGCCTAGCACCTTGCCGATCTCCATACGTTATGAATGCGATAAGTTCCTCTTGGTTCAATTTCCATGTGTACTTTCATTAAATGCAGTCGGGCAAACTACTTTGCTCGAACAATATTTTAAAATAGTTCTCTTTTGTCGGATTGTTTTACTCAAGGATCTGCGCTATAAAACATTGATACGTACGCAGAGTTGCAGATGGCAGAAACTTAGCAGAGAACCAGCCTCTGTATCTAGAACGGAAAGAGTCAGAACTTCAGAAGCAGAATATCGAGGAGGGAGCATCAAGTCGAAGCTTTGAAGACGGAGACAAAGTTTTTCATGTGAAGAATTTAAATATAAGTTTTGTTAGTATATCCTATAACTATCATTTTTGATAGTTATAGCATTGAAACTAATCGATGAATTCATTGAATGTGGTTCCTCACGACCGCTGCACTTTTCCAGGCGCTTGGTCCTCGTGTGCTTTGCGGACAATGGTAGCCCGCGAAAAAGAGTCTCGGCTTGGCTATCCGGGCGTTGTTTGAGGTGTGAAACCCGAATCCCCGAAACCCGAATCCGGGCAACGCTGAAAATATACAAAGCAGGATGTTGAGAAAAAGTTGGTAATTGGGTAGTTTAGCGTCCCAAATTATTCAGGTTATTGCTGAGGCTTGGAATTTCTCGTCAATCTAGCTTCTATTTTATCAAAACTGGCACCTTCATCCAGCGTCCATTTCTTTATCGTTCTTTTCATAAATCCAGCTTCTATTTTTTAGATCTATAAAAACATTCATCCAGCTTCCACTTCTTTATCCTGCTATTCGTGAATCCAGCTTCTATTTCAGATCGATGAAAACTTGTATCCAGCTTCTATTTCAACTACTATTACAGAACCTTGATCCAGCTTCCATCTTTGAAGCGTTGTTTTCATCATTTTAGCCATAAGAAATCCTCATCCAGCTTCCATTTCTACGCGATAGTTACCCCGTTTGGGACTTCCTTGAAGTTTTCAAGCACACATTTTACGATTTCCTCAATTAAATATGTCTTATTGTATATGTCTTTCAGTTATTATTGCAAAGAAATGGTCAAAATAATTTGGGACGCTAAACTACCCAATTACCAAAGTTGTTAAGAAAGCGGCGAACTCCCCAAAACTACTGCTAGTATGAGCGGGGTCAAAAACGAACCCGTAGGCTGTTTCCATTGTAAAATATATTTTTATTTAGTAAGAAATGTTTTTTTTCTGGTAAAATCGTATTTTAAATAGCGTATTAGACTATTTCCAATAACCCTATATCGTATTTAGTGTATTAAACCATTCGATTTAGTCGGGGTATGCTGGACGAAAACAATTCTTGCTAAATTGAATTTGGATTGATGAATATAATTGTTACTGAAATAGAAGTTTGGTTTAATATGAAAAAATCTTGCTGGATTCTAATCTGGATTGATTAACAATATATTTTAAATTTATAAAGGTTATTTTGGTAAAAAAATTGTTACCTAAATAGGGATGGGAATGATTAGCAAATTCTTGCCTAAACAGAAGCTGAATTGATGAAAATGTATTTTGATCAAATGGAAGTGAGATTTATTAAAATAATTTTCTGAAAAAGCTGGATTGATGGACAATACTTTGTGTATTAGTTTAATTTGCTATTTCTCACTACAGTATTTTAATGTGCTAAGATTTTACCATTTTTCAAATGCTGATATTATGCCAAGAGAGACTTATGGATTTAATTGGTCATTTTAATTACCAAAAATGTTGACCATCCACTAATTATGGCCTTCCACTTTTTTAAAATAAAAATCCTAGATCTATGGTAAAAGAAACTTTGAAGTGCACAAACAAATAAGGCGAATGGAGTAATATTCCTAACAGATCGGACTTCAGACTTTTCCATTTCGACCATGCCTGGGTTGCGAGACCCTCTCAATAGTTGTCTTGAATGGGCATGCTATCTTAATGCCAGATAGATAGATAGACAGGCAGGCAGACAAAAGGAATGTAGGATATAGGGGAGGCTATTCCAAACATAGATGCCCACATTTCAGAAATATCTTGGCCAGAAATCTTTTCTAGAAGGCATAATGTACTGGCCATTAGATTTGCTGATGGGGTGCACAGAAGAGAACACCGAGCTCCAGAACAACATGCAGTTATAAGAAAAACATTTGACATGTGGTAAGAACAGAATGGTAGGCACAAACAACACATAGAAAACGACTATGCAGTTCGGGAAGGGAATTAATTGGTGACAGCAATATTGCACAGTGACTCCAATGACTAGGCATTGTTTTTAGCAATATTTAAACACTTTGAATGAGCTCTAACTTATGTGAGAAATTCACTCCTTTCAGCAGCCTAAACCTGTTTCAATCACTTTAAATACTAATAATTTTCTTTTTGGAATGAATGGAAATGCAGAAGAGAGAATCTATTGTCAAAATAGTGGTGGTGTACTCGATGTGCAAAATAAATTGTGGTAATACGAGGGTTTAGAATTAAAATTAAATACGTGACATTATGGCCATGTTAGTATTTTTGTAGTGCACAGAACTTTAGTATATATAGAAGTTCGAATGGATTATCTATCATTTTAGCATTCCAAACTCTTTGTTAAATTGCATGCGTTTGGTGTTAGTTGAATCCATCATGAAAGGATTAACAAAAGAATTCTTACTAAATACAGGTTCTATTGATGAAAATAATTTTTCTTAAATGGAATTGTGATTGATGCAAGATCACTGCATAAATTGGAGTTGAATTGATCAATGAATAATGATTGTCATTTTTTATCAAAGTTGGATCGATCAGAACTTTGGTAGCTTAAATAGAGCTGGATTGATGAACGCACAATTCAGGACTGTGGAAGCTGAATTAATGGAAACAATTCTTGTCAAAGTAGAAGTCAAATTTATGAAAAATTATTATTCTTCATTGAGGGAATAATTTAGAACGCTAAACTGATAGATTACCTTTGGGTCACTCCACTCTTGTACCTTAAGAACCTCAGAACTGTTTTATTTATCCGTGACCGGGCCGGGAGCGCTTCTGAGTAGCTTACCTTGAAGAGGCGCTATATAAATTTCTAAAATAAATAAATACCTTGGAATGATGAAAAATTCTTGGTTACGTAAAAGTGTTGATGGAAATGTTTACTACTTGAACAGAATATTGATAATTGACATTTATTCTTGTATTGAAGCTGGATTGATGACAGTTATTATGAACGCTGATAAACTGTTTACTCACGAGTATCAAGTGCGGCATTGAAGATATTGAAACGATTTTGCATTTTGTAAACTAGAGTTTAACCAAGTCTTAACTTTTTTTACTTGTTATTCAAGGAGACGAGAAAACGAAGCAGATGTTTCAGAATTGATCGTGGTGCAGCCCATCTTCTGATCACTTAAAGACAAGGAAAGACCCGATTTGAAGAACGTTGTCATCACATTACGCCATGTAGACTGCGGTCAGAATTTCATTCCTTTTAGACCAGGGCAATTACAAAATTAAAAAGACTACGTGTATATGGAGCTCCGTAGCGAATTGGTTTGAAGCAGTGTCTTGTTACTCTCGTATACTGTTTGTCTAAATCCTGGCACACTCGGTAGGATAGCTTTTATCATGGCACTTCAATTAACATTTATTAAGGAAGCTTATCATTTTAGTCCATTAATAGCAAACCAAAGAAGATACTAATTGACTAATCACTAATGCGATGAATGTCTATGACAGCAGTTTGATGGATGTAATTCAAGCTTACTCGGCTCCATCAACTTGCATATAGTATGGAAGTCAGCTGTGTTTTTCTGATGAAATGTAAGCCAAAGTCGATATATAATTTTCTTTATAAATTTACAATTCCGTAGTCGTTGGGTTGGGTTATCTGTCAATTTTTTCCTCTACTCGATCTATTGTCATCTTTTCCATCGTTGTTTTCAGTTCCTGCACAGGGCTTAATCTGTTTTCGGCTAAAGAAACAAAATTAATTCAGAATTATATATCCACATGATTTTACAGTTCATTATTAGAACTTTGTATTTTATAGTTATAATATATCCACATGATTTTGCAGTTCATTATAATTTTTTGAGTTATAATATATCCATAGACATTCACATGATTTTGCAGTTTTTAGTTCTTTTTTGAGTTTTAATAATTAAATCTTGAGTAGAACATACATCAATTGTTCAGTTACAGTTTTGCCGGTGCCTGCGCTATAATGACTTAAACATGTATAACAGACTAGATTAATGCCACCAGAGTTTTACGTTTAATTGCGTGACATAAAATAACTGGATTTGAAACTATTCTTCAAAATGAGAACATTAATTAGTCATAAATAGTATTTATAAAATAATTTCTTATAATGCCAGTTAGGGAGACAAGTTTGCTAATTATATATGAGATTGCTCCCTTGGCACACCTGAAATCTAGTGCGCCGTAGAACAGTTTGCGATACACTGCGTTGGGTCATTTAGTGTGTCTTTGACGGCTCCTGAAGCCTCGCTCCCCTTTGAATTTTTATCATTTTTCTTATGTGACATTTTATTAATGGTAAAATAAAATGACTGCTTAAAGTTGTTATTTTTGAAAATTTTGCATGGTTATTTCCCAGCTTATTTGCCTGGAATTAGGGTTTACTTTGCATTTTCATAACTTAAAAAAAAAGTTTTCAGATATTCGAGTACTCCCCCTGTCAGCTTGTCATGGGCAGAGTGCAGGCTGGGGAGAGTACAGGCTCAGTGCTCTGTTGTATCTGACTTTGAGGAAGTCAGTTGATATTCACGTTGACGTTCGTATTCACTTTGTAAGGAGAAATTCCACCATTATAGATATTATTGCGAGTTGTCTAGTGCTTTGACTCTCGCCATTGACTGTCATCAGCTTTTTGCAACAAAACTTTATTTAATTTAACCGAAATGGTAATGTTCAGAAATTCTTACAAAAACATAATAGTTCCGGTTCAGCTAAAACCAGGCATCAACTAACTCTGTCTAGCCTTCTTTGCTAGTAGCAGTTTCTATCGTTAAAACCAGTTTAAAACCATTTCCCACTAATCTATCAAATCAGGATAACACACTTCACAAATCTTACGTTAAGGCAGGTTTAAGCTATCAATCGCCCTAGCAAATATTCTCGAATTAACTAGCAATGAAATAGAACGTAATAGTAAATGTAGGCTATCAATAACTTCTAACATCTCCTGCCTCTATAATGTAGCCTACATGCCCCATATCCCCCGACCAACAGGATAGGACACTACTATGGAAGTCTCCGACTAGACACAACCAAAAAACAGCACACAGTTCAAAGTCAACAGCTACCAACAACCAATGCATCCAATAGCCACACCAAACAACTAGATGAACACAACACAGGTGCACAATACCCACGAAATAATCATACATCCAATTCTAAAAATATGGAATAAGCCAAAACATATATCCAGCAATCAACATGAACGCTGACAAAATTCACGCGCATACATGAATCCAAAAGATATCGTCAAAACTAATATCGAAAAAAATGATCCACTCTCACGTGCAAATAGAGACGGACGAATCTGTGAAACCGAATTTAACGGCGAAAAACGGGACTAACCTCGTGAAAAACGACGTTTTCCATTTCGAGATACCCACTACCGAATGAGAAAAAAAACTACACCTCCAGTAATATAACTTAACCATAATAGTAGAAACAAACTCATCCAATGGCCTCATCCCACAATTATATGCAACATCATTCAGAAACACACACCTGACATCACTAAATACTCTAACCTCACAGCACACGACACTCCCAATAGGAGACAACTATACTAAACATCGTGCAACACACATCTCCAGCAAAGCAATGTTCAGTACTGCATTCATCGGCATCTATAACATCTAACTCAGATGCGTCTAAATCTAACTCTAGATCAGTGGTTCTTAACCTTTTCAAGGGAGCCGAACCCCAAGAGAAATCCATGACCACTCACCGAACCCCTCAAGTTTTAAAAAAATTTTTTTTACTAATGGGAACAAAAGGAAATAAAAAATTGTACCAACTGTGATACAGTATTAATTCAATACATGAACTACTACACTTAACTAATGTACCAACACTACCAATTGCAGCATCTTAATGTGTCCTTTGTTGTTGCCGTGTGGAAACAATGTGAAAAATGCGTGACTCTGTTTTGGAAACACTCACTCTCGAACGTGTCATTTTCACAATCAAATCTGCTTCTTTTCTTGGATTTAATCTCCATCAATTTTGAGAATCGTTGCTGACAGAGATATGATGTGACAAACGGTGTGAGGATTTCAAGAGCGGCTTTAGCAATGCAAGGATATCCTTCCAATTGGCGGCACCAAAATCTCGAGAGTGTTTTCGTACCATAGAGCAATTATTGTTGCATGTGGCTCTGCGGAAGTTCGATAAGATCGTCCAGGTATGGATCGTTCACATTTGCTGAACAATATCGAAGGTGAAAGGCTGCCGCATCCATGCTGGATATTTTTGTCAGGGAAGTAACCATCAAATGACTTTGCCAGCTCCACCAGGTGCATTGCATGCAATCAATTGCTTCAACTCCTCTGGTACAGCGGTATCTATCTCCAACTTTAAACTCATCGTGACTAACACACTCGTCTAGCAGAGGAAAGTTAGCGAAGTTGTTGTTCTCGATTTCACAATGGTAACCTGTTTCGGAAAGCACAAAGCTTCTCTTCCGCTTCAATTATATTGATGTCACCACCCTGCATCTGGCAATTGAGATGATTGAGTGCACCAAAGTTGTCAGCCAAGTAGGTCAAGGCGAGGATGAACTGTGACTCGACGTAGTGTTAATTATCGGGAAGTGCAGTATAGCTAAGGTTAACAGGATGAACAGCTTTAAATTTCATAAGGTAGGGCCTGGCAGCAATCTATTTCAAACAAAATGTATTAAATAAAAGTAGAAAAAATTAATAGCAAATGATTTTTCACTCGGACACTCACTGACCCTGAATATTATATATTTCAGGGGAGCTCCGCCGAACCCCTGGCACTGGCTCACCGAACCCCAGGGGTTCGGTCGAACACTGGTTAAGAAACACTGCTCTAGATCCAGTATTCAAGTCATCTCCAACTTCCTTAATCCAACAATCTGAGATCACTGCAGCTCTGTTATCGCACTCAAAAATAATAACTGAAAACATATTTCACTTCTACTAAGTTCCTGAAAAAAGTGACTTCAATTTCGAAAGTAAGGCACTATAGGTGTGATTGATAGAGGAATCTGAGGAGGAGGACAGTGTGTGATTAGTAATGATGGTGGAGAAGCCCCTCGTAATCGTAAACTCAATTGTTTGTCATTCATATGGAGTCTACGCATATGATTGAATTTGGATTTTTCACCAAGGTGTCCAAACTACAGTTGAAAAATTGGAGAGAATCCACGAAACGTAACCTTTTGATTTCAAATGCTAGGTTCTTCTCCGTGTTTTTGGCGATAAAATGCAGGACAAATGTTTGAATATGACATGCGTGTCATTAACCCTTTAGGTTATGGAACACAACTGGAATGCTGTAGATTGCAGTTGTTGCAAAAAGTGGATATGAATTAGCGAGTTACATGGCAATGTTGCCTTACTTTGTTTTGAGATGTATAGACTGTGTCTCACGAGGGACATTAGGCACAAGTTGTATAAATTTTCAATTGTTATTTCTATAGAGGAGCCATTGGTTCTTTTCTTGAATTTTTTTATTTCTTTGGACTTGCTTCGAAATCAAATGAACGAAGAAGGCATCCACAACAACATTGCTGCCGCTGTAGATATATGGCCATTCGTTATTGTGCCAAGCAAGGGACGAGATGGTTAAACAACACAAGGCACTAGGAGTGTGTATCACAGAATTTGGTGGAATTTTCTGCATTGATATTGGATTTGCCCAGAAAGCATTCAAAGTCCGTGTCGATGGTTAATCTGATTTGCATCTGGTTTTGGATGTAAGGAAAATTTTAAAGTTCTATTTTTAGATTGGGAAATTCTGATGAGGTCATCTGACCTCGAAATGCAGTTGGTGGACTTTGGCCTAGATGACTCACGGGGTCAATGAGTGCGAACTGATGGAGACATGACCTTGCATAACTAATAATTATGTACGATTTTCTTCTCATGATGGTTCTGTCTCATTAGGCTTAACACTGCTGGCAGTTTCTGATTTGTTCTGCTTGTGGAATGAGTTCAGAACATGCAGCTCTGTCAGATTTTGTTTCACATGTTTTACGGATGGCACTAGAAGTCATAAACTTCCTTGCTGAACCTTTATTTAATGAGTCAGCACCTGTAGTATTCTTAACAGTGGTGCTACTTTTGGATGTTGCGGCAACTGGTAAAGAGCTCAAGTAATTTGATTCAACACTGCAGCACATTCAGATTTGAATGAAACCTATTTAACACCAAACTGAGATCTATGATAAAATGGCTGAAATGATATAGGTCAACACAGCAGCAAATTCATATTTAAATACTGCATAGAACATCAATTCATGAGATTATACAATAGTTCAACTGTGCAGCAGATTTTTATTTATTTATTTATTTATTTCAAGTATTTATATAGCGCCTCTTCAAGAAACCTACTCAGAGGCGCTCTCTGCGCTAACTAGCCGAAATGATGTTAAGTGTCATAACAACAAGAAAATTTCATCAATTAGCAAAATAAGTCACAGGGAGCCGGAAACAGTCATCAGTGGCGATCCCTCGCAGACACGTAGAATCATCCAACCGAATCCCGTCAACAGCTTTCATCTGGTGTAAATGTTCAGAGTCTCTGGTACAGGTTGCATCAATAGAGTAGAGCGGCGACAGGTGACAGGGCTCGCAAACACGAAACGCTGACGAAACTGAAGCTCCTCGCTGATCGAAGATGATGTGCGCGTCCGGCCAATCGTCGGGCACAAGGTATGCACAGTAGAAGGCATTTGTCGCTTGTCGGTCGGTAGTTTTGAACGCCACCAGAGACAACATCCGATCGAGTTAACTCCACTGACCTGCGTGAACCGTTCTTCGGCGAGATGTAAACACCAGACAACAGCGGTGAAGCCGCACGGTCTTGATGGTTGAGCTCGACCGTGTGCATCAAGAAAGGTCCAACGTCAACACGTGGGCGACACAAGACGACTTGCGAACAAAATCCTTCCTTCCAACGCAAAATCCTTGACAAACCCGACGAATAAGTTCGGAACACGAACCTAGAACCAGTAAACTCCAACGTGTGTGAAATTACTGCGAGAATTCTGCATAAAGTTGAAATAATCCACCGAAATGACGGAGTGGTCTAATAAACAACCAATATGGCCGCTGACCTGCGCAGATGTCTTAATAGCATATAGAACACTAAGGCAAAAGATAATGTACTAAAATAGTTCAAACAATGCAGTTATATATCACAGCACAGTCTCAGCTATTTAAAGTACTAAGGCAACACATTGCATCTAGCCATAAATGTTTTGTACATCAGGCTGTTGACTGTGGCAATATGCAATCATGGGCGCAGGAACGAAGGGAATTCTGACTGGGTTGGTGTGGGTGGAAGGAGGAGGATGATTTATGTGGAATGTTGGACACTTGTTCCTCCTTAGTTACTGAATGTAGAGGTCCTTGTTCCTCAACGAGAGGGTAGTGCTGCGCTTCTTCAAGTTCATGGTCATTGGAAGAGCAAAAACTATTGCCAGCCAACGAGCATTGTAAAAATGATATTTTGAAGCGTCATTTCCGTCCACCGTCTCTAACTCTTGCCTGTCTGAGCCAGGACTTGATTTTGTCGTCAATCGCCTTGTTGTTCACTGAGGCTATTGTTTCATTCATGTGAAGGGCATCTGCAGCAGTAAAGACAAAAAGCATTTAAGTTAAATAAAATTTCACCCTTCTCTTCATTCACGAAGAGCAGACAAGTGCTCCTAGGTCTATAATTGGTCTTACCACTTTTCTGCCATGTTCAAAGGTTGATAAAGTAGACATTTAGTCTACCTTTCGAATAGCCGGCTAAAGATTATCAACAGCATCCTTAGAAATGACAGTTTATTCTAGAGGCAGAGCTGGCTTGGTGCACATTACATAGATCTTTGGTTTGTCAGTACAGTAATCTCTGATATGGTTGACCAGGTAGCATTGCCGTTTATTGTCAAGGCCAGGTGGAGCAATTAAGTCAGGACATTGATTACAAGTAATATTTTGCTTAATCCGTGAATCAAATCTGTCCTCATTTGAGTCTGCAAGCAGTTTTGCAACATGATGCCTGGCTCTCTAGCAGAAAATCGAAAGCGATAATAAGACTTTATTATCGAAAGTGATGATAATACTTTATATGTAGAGTGACTTGAAAACATTTTCGTCCAGTTTTTGCAAGGAACAGAGCTTTGTTTTTTTTCATCATCCACCAACTGCGCAACGTTGATTCCCGATACAGTTGAGTTATTAATTGCACGTGCAGTGTCTGCCAAGCTTGAAACAGGTGTACATCTGACTGAATGTTTGCTTAAGTAAGCCAAAGCACTAATCTGGTGCAAATTTTGTATGACCTGTCACAACAAAATTCAAAGCAATGGTTTCATGCAGACCTATACAGCATCTCCAGAGCAAATACACAGCATGCAGAGATTTTTATTCTGTCTGCTGCAGTTGTCACAGTGTAAATGCATGGCAGTCTTAGTCCAAAATGTGAGGAAAAAGTCCAGGTTACTCATTACATAGTTTGAGCCTTTACTGCAGAAATGGGCATCATCAATTATAAAATTGGTTTGTTTGTGAATGCCTTTCAGCAAATTTAGAATACTCCACACTTTCGGGGGCATAGAAAGTGCATTGGGCCAGTCTGCATGGGGTCGTTGGCATAGTGTACTTGCTGGGCATAGTCAGAACTGTGGCGGAACCAATCGGCTGTCACTACGCGGTGCATTCTGTGACAACTTCTAACCAATAACTTCAACTTTACAGTCTGCAACCCTATTTTGACAGAGCGACCTTTCATTTACAACTGTTGCTAGATATTTTGCCTGCTTCACGAGTTTTGCACTCTTCACACACTCTGGTAGGTTGGCACTCCTGTAAATAGCTGTATTGTTCTGGTGACAGTCCCAACAGATGTCGGACGCTCCACGGTTTTGTAATCGCAATATTTGGAGCAATCTGACGTGAAAGTTTCCTAAATGTGCTGTTTCCAGGATTTGCTTGAAATGTTGAATGACTACAGTTTAGATTAGGCTCTGTTATCGATTGCAGTGAAAGCACGGAAGAAAAGAAATTGAAAGTTCCATCCACAAACCATTGATGCTCATATTGTTGGATCATTAACATCAGACTTATTTTGTGAAGAACTTTCCATTCATTGAATCATTGGTGAAATGAAATAGCCACAATGCCAAGTTAAATGGTTCAAAGAATGTCCAATTGTCCATGACTTCGTTGTAGCATTTGAATTGTTCAACTGTTGTTGAATTTAACATTGCATTGATGGCTAAGTACTGAAAAGTAATACTTGCCTGACAATGATATTACCATGAAGCACAATAATGTTGAAGCAACTCTACATCCTCAGTTAGTCCTTGCACTCTGCCTGCATTATATGCCACATGGCTGTATTATTTTATAACTGATGAGCAACAGTTTTCTGAAACTGATCCATCTTAGACACACAGTTCAAATGGCCTGCTGTGACTACACCCATGTTCGTGCCAAGGCATCTACCGGTAGTAATTTTAAATAATGTCCAATGTACCACTTGTAGTCATATAGAATGTCACATACGACCCAGGTTGACATGTAGTGTCAGCTAATCCGTTGTTCTCAGTTGCTTGCTCTGATTCCTTTGTGACATCTGATTCATTGCAGTCATCAGTATCCATGCCACAGTTTTAAATGAGTTGCCAGATACTCTTTGAAACTGGGATAAACACATGATGGGTACTGTGAAATTGTCTTGATGGCACTGTACCTCTCATCCAACTTGCTAATATGGAACACCTGTATCTGCGATTGGGGTTAAATGGATTCGCTCTGGGATTTTTATGAGCATCAGCAAACCTTCATTGTAATCATGCGATATTTTTTCAAGTAAGTCTCGCGTTGAAGCTGACAAAGCAAAGCGGCCATGGTCAGGATCTTTTCTTTTACGGCTTGGAATTCAACTGTGAGTGACCTGCTCACAGAGTTGCTTGTCACAATTCATCTCGAACCTAAAACATTGTAGCCATAATTTCGAAATTTATAAGCATAGCCAGTTGCCTAATTGTCATTATGGAATTGTCGGTGTAAACTTATTAGAAAGCACTCCTGGTCCTTGCTGTTTTGAAATGGTAGTGCTGTGAAGAATAAACTTACATTTTGCGGTTGTTCATGAGATAGCGTCTCGTGATTTTACCACAAGCTTACGTTCTTGTCGACTGTAGACACCGCCACTTGCGTGACATGCTTGCTGCCAATTCTTTTCTGTCGATGGCCCCTTTTTTATATTGCGAGAGAACCTGAGCCGCTTGACATCTCTGAATGGAACACGTAAAGTGCAGAATGGTGAATTCAGCCTGTCGATGAAGTAAAAAGGTCTTGTGTTACTCCACATATTTAGAGGAAGCATACGTTTTCGATGGTTGTAGACGCCACCACTAGCACGATGTGCTACCAGTTCTTTCCTGGCTTGTTTGTCGTGTATTCTACATTCCTTGCCGCAACTGATTTTTGTTGCTTGTGGTCGAGAAAGAATGAGTGCGGTGGATGATCAGTTTATAGGGATTCGCTCTGAGATTTTTATGAGCATCAGCAAACTTCATCGTAGTCATTCGATATTTTGTGAAGCAGGTCCAGCTTCGAGGCTGACAAAGCGGCCATGGTCAGGATCTTATCTTTCACCGCTTGGAATTAAACTGTGAACCACTTGCTCACACACAGAATTGCTTGTCACAAATTCATCTCGAGCCTAGGACATTGTAGCCATAATTTTGAAATTTATAGCCTGTTGCCTAATTGCCATTATGGAATTGTCAGTGTAAACTGATTAGAAAGCACTCCTGGTCCTTGCTGTTTTGAAATGGTAGTGCTGTGAAGAATAAACTTACATTTTGCAGTTCATGAGATGGCATCCAGTGATTTTTACCACAAGCATACATTCTTGTCGGCTGTATATGCAACCACTTGCAAGATGTGCTGCCAGTTCTTTCCTGTCGATGGTCCCTTTTCGATATTGTGGGAGAACCTCAGCCACTTGACATCCTGAATGGAACGCATAAGTTGCTTACTGCTTATGGTTAACTTCAGCATGCCGATGAAGTAGCATGTCTCAAGTTAACGTTAAATATGTCTTGCAAACTTCTAAAAACAATCATAAGCGGGATCTGGCAAGAACAGAACAGTAGGCCTATTGTTTGGTAGTTATAAGCATAAGAACCTCAAAAGAAGAAACACAATGTATTGCAGAGAATTTTGAAATTAGAATTGCAGTAGTGCATTACGGTAAACAGTTTTCTATTCACACATGAAGTTGATGCCAATGTGAATATTGTGATGAAGAAGTTGGTGTTGATGCTTGTGAACATGATGACAAAGGCTCGTTGGCTGTCGACGCATCTGTAAGGGAATTGTTTTCCTATCCACTTCGATGTCCCATTCGAAGGATATTTTGAACACCAGCTGAGGCTGAGCTTCACTTTCTTATGAAGACGTCACAGCATCTGCGTAAGTAAGGACCTTTGTTGGAAACTTTAATTTTTCGGTGCTCCAACGCAAATGCGACAGGCTTGATGATAGCAGATGAAAGCAAATGGCCGATCTAAAAAAACAATGCCAAACATATGTGATGGAAGATTTATCTGTTTTCCTTTTTTTATGAGACGAAACAGAATCCATTACGTCCCATGGCAGTAATTATCCCATTTCTTCTGTATCTGAAACCCAATCTCATCTGCATTTATCACAATTAACACAGTCTTCACAATTAACAACTGCACCTCATGTCAAGCTCTCAAGCCTGTCAGTGTCACGAAAGCGGAAAGAGATGTAAAGACGATCCTTCTTGTCCTTGAAAACGTCGATTCCAGATCCTTTAAGAGCAAATGGATGTCTTGATGACTGATAGCAGATGAAAGCAAATGGCCGATCTAAAAAAACAATGCCAAACATATGTGATGGAAGATTTATCTGTTTTCCTTTTTTTTATGAGACGAAACAGAATCCATTACGTCCCATGGCAGTAATTATCCCATTTCTTCTGTATCTGAAACCCAATCTCATCTGCATTTACCACAATTAACACAGTCTTCACAACTAACAACTGCACCTCATGACAAGCTCTCAAGCCTGTCAGTGTCACGAAAGCGGAAAGAGATGTAAAGACGATCCTTCTTGTCCTTGAAAACGTCGATTCCAGATCCTTTAAGAGCAAATGGATGTCTTGATGACTGACAGCAGATGAAAGCAAATGGCCGATCTAAAAAATCAATGCCAAACATATGTGATGGAAGATTTATCTGTTTTCCTTTTTTATGAGACGAAACAGAATCCATTACGTCCCATGGCAGTAATTATCCCATTTCTTCTGTATCTGAACCCAATCTCATCTGCATTTATCACAATTAACACAGTCTTCACAACTAACAACTGCACCTCATGACAAGCTCTCAAGCCTGTCAGTGTCACGAAAGCGAAAAGAGATGTAAAGACGATCCTTCTTGTCCTTGAAAACGTCGATTCCAGATCCTTTAAGAGCAAATGGATGTCTTGATGACTGATAGCAGATGAAAGCAAATGGCCGATCTAAAAAAACAATGCCAAACATATGTGATGGAAGATTTATCTGTTTTCCTTTTTTTTATGAGACGAAACAGAATCCATTACGTCCCATGGCAGTAATTATCCCATTTCTTCTGTATCTGAAACCCAATCTCATCTGCATTTACCACAATTAACACAGTCTTCACAACTAACAACTGCACCTCATGACAAGCTCTCAAGCCTGTCAGTGTCACGAAAGCGGAAAGAGATGTAAAGACGATCCTTCTTGTCCTTGAAAACGTCGATTCCAGATCCTTTAAGAGCAAATGGATGTCTTGATGACTGATAGCAGATGAAAGCAAATGGCCGATCTAAAAAAACCATGCCAAACATATGTGATGGAAGATTTATCTGTTTTCCTTTTTTTATGAGACGAAACAGAATCCATTACGTCCCATGGCAGTAATTATCCCATTTCTTCTGTATCTGAACCCAATCTCATCTGCATTTATCACAATTAACACAGTCTTCACAACTAACAACTGCACCTCATGACAAGCTCTCAAGCCTGTCAGTGTCACGAAAGCGAAAAGAGATGTAAAGACGATCCTTCTTGTCCTTGAAAACGTCGATTCCAGATCCTTTAAGAGCAAATGGATGTCTTGATGACTGATAGCAGATGAAAGCAAATGGCCGATCTAAAAAATCAATGCCAAACATATGTGATGGAAGATTTATCTGTTTTCCTTTTTTTATGAGACGAAACAGAATCCATTACGTCCCATGGCAGTAATTATCCCATTTCTTCTGTATCTGAAACCCAATCTCATCTGCATTTACCACAATTAACACAGTCTTCACAACTAACAACTGCACCTCATGACAAGCTCTCAAGCCTGTCAGTGTCACGAAAGCGGAAAGAGATGTAAAGACGATCCTTCTTGTCCTTGAAAACGTCGATTCCAGATCCTTTAAGAGCAAATGGATGTCTTGATGACTGATAGCAGATGAAAGCAAATGGCCGATCTAAAAAAACCATGCCAAACATATGTGATGGAAGATTTATCTGTTTTCCTTTTTTTATGAGACGAAACAGAATCCATTACGTCCCATGGCAGTAATTATCCCATTTCTTCTGTATCTGAACCCAATCTCATCTGCATTTATCACAATTAACACAGTCTTCACAACTAACAACTGCACCTCATGACAAGCTCTCAAGCCTGTCAGTGTCACGAAAGCGAAAAGAGATGTAAAGACGATCCTTCTTGTCCTTGAAAACGTCGATTCCAGATCCTTTAAGAGCAAATGGATGTCTTGATGACTGATAGCAGATGAAAGCAAATGGCCGATCTAAAAAATCAATGCCAAACATATGTGATGGAAGATTTATCTGTTTTCCTTTTTTTATGAGACGAAACAGAATCCATTACGTCCCATGGCAGTAATTATCCCATTTCTTCTGTATCTGAAACCCAATCTCATCTGCATTTACCACAATTAACACAGTCTTCACAACTAACAACTGCACCTCATGACAAGCTCTCAAGCCTGTCAGTGTCACGAAAGCGGAAAGAGATGTAAAGACGATCCTTCTTGTCCTTGAAAACGTCGATTCCAGATCCTTTAAGAGCAAATGGATGTCTTGATGACTGATAGCAGATGAAAGCAAATGGCCGATCTAAAAAAACAATGCCAAACATATGTGATGGAAGATTTATCTGTTTTCCTTTTTTTATGAGACGAAACAGAATCCATTACGTCCCATGGCAGTAATTATCCCATTTCTTCTGTATCTGAACCCAATCTCATCTGCATTTATCACAATTAACACAGTCTTCACAACTAACAACTGCACCTCATGACAAGCTCTCAAGCCTGTCAGTGTCACGAAAGCGAAAAGAGATGTAAAGACGATCCTTCTTGTCCTTGAAAACGTCGATTCCAGATCCTTTAAGAGCAAATGGATGTCTTGATGACTGATAGCAGATGAAAGCAAATGGCCGATCTAAAAAATCAATGCCAAACATATGTGATGGAAGATTTATCTGTTTTCCTTTTTTTATGAGACGAAACAGAATCCATTACGTCCCATGGCAGTAATTATCCCATTTCTTCTGTATCTGAAACCCAATCTCATCTGCATTTACCACAATTAACAGTCTTCACAACTAACAACTGCACCTCATGACAAGCTCTCAAGCCTGTCAGTGTCACGAAAGCGGAAAGAGATGTAAAGACGATCCTTCTTGTCCTTGAAAACGTCGATTCCAGATCCTTTAAGAGCAAATGGATGTCTTGATGACTGATAGCAGATGAAAGCAAATGGCCGATCTAAAAATACAATGCCAAACATATGTGATGGAAGATTTATCTGTTTTCCTTTTTTTTATGAGACGAAACAGAATCCATTACGTCCCATGGCAGTAATTATCCCATTTCTTCTGTATCTGAAACCCAATCTCATCTGCATTTACCACAATTAACACAGTCTTCACAACTAACAACTGCACCTCATGACAAGCTCTCAAGCCTGTCAGTGTCACGAAAGCGAAAAGAGATGTAAAGACGATCCTTCTTGTCCTTGAAAACGTCGATTCCAGATCCTTTAAGAGCAAATGGATGTCTTGATGACTGATAGCAGATGAAAGCAAATGGCCGATCTAAAAAATCAATGCCAAACATATGTGATGGAAGATTTATCTGTTTTCCTTTTTTATGAGACGAAACAGAATCCATTACGTCCCATGGCAGTAATTATCCCATTTCTTCTGTATCTGAACCCAATCTCATCTGCATTTATCACAATTAACACAGTCTTCACAACTAACAACTGCACCTCATGACAAGCTCTCAAGCCTGTCAGTGTCACGAAAGCGAAAAGAGATGTAAAGACGATCCTTCTTGTCCTTGAAAACGTCGATTCCAGATCCTTTAAGAGCAAATGGATGTCTTGATGACTGACAGCAGATGAAAGCAAATGGCCGATCTAAAAAATCAATGCCAAACATATGTGATGGAAGATTTATCTGTTTTCCTTTTTTATGAGACGAAACAGAATCCATTACGTCCCATGGCAGTAATTATCCCATTTCTTCTGTATCTGAACCCAATCTCATCTGCATTTATCACAATTAACACAGTCTTCACAACTAACAACTGCACCTCATGACAAGCTCTCAAGCCTGTCAGTGTCACGAAAGCGAAAAGAGATGTAAAGACGATCCTTCTTGTCCTTGAAAACGTCGATTCCAGATCCTTTAAGAGCAAATGGATGTCTTGATGACTGATAGCAGATGAAAGCAAATGGCCGATCTAAAAAAACAATGCCAAACATATGTGATGGAAGATTTATCTGTTTTCCTTTTTTTTATGAGACGAAACAGAATCCATTACGTCCCATGGCAGTAATTATCCCATTTCTTCTGTATCTGAAACCCAATCTCATCTGCATTTACCACAATTAACACAGTCTTCACAACTAACAACTGCACCTCATGACAAGCTCTCAAGCCTGTCAGTGTCACGAAAGCGGAAAGAGATGTAAAGACGATCCTTCTTGTCCTTGAAAACGTCGATTCCAGATCCTTTAAGAGCAAATGGATGTCTTGATGACTGATAGCAGATGAAAGCAAATGGCCGATCTAAAAAAACCATGCCAAACATATGTGATGGAAGATTTATCTGTTTTCCTTTTTTTATGAGACGAAACAGAATCCATTACGTCCCATGGCAGTAATTATCCCATTTCTTCTGTATCTGAACCCAATCTCATCTGCATTTATCACAATTAACACAGTCTTCACAACTAACAACTGCACCTCATGACAAGCTCTCAAGCCTGTCAGTGTCACGAAAGCGAAAAGAGATGTAAAGACGATCCTTCTTGTCCTTGAAAACGTCGATTCCAGATCCTTTAAGAGCAAATGGATGTCTTGATGACTGATAGCAGATGAAAGCAAATGGCCGATCTAAAAAATCAATGCCAAACATATGTGATGGAAGATTTATCTGTTTTCCTTTTTTTATGAGACGAAACAGAATCCATTACGTCCCATGGCAGTAATTATCCCATTTCTTCTGTATCTGAAACCCAATCTCATCTGCATTTACCACAATTAACAGTCTTCACAACTAACAACTGCACCTCATGACAAGCTCTCAAGCCTGTCAGTGTCACGAAAGCGGAAAGAGATGTAAAGACGATCCTTCTTGTCCTTGAAAACGTCGATTCCAGATCCTTTAAGAGCAAATGGATGTCTTGATGACTGATAGCAGATGAAAGCAAATGGCCGATCTAAAAATACAATGCCAAACATATGTGATGGAAGATTTATCTGTTTTCCTTTTTTTTATGAGACGAAACAGAATCCATTACGTCCCATGGCAGTAATTATCCCATTTCTTCTGTATCTGAAACCCAATCTCATCTGCATTTACCACAATTAACACAGTCTTCACAACTAACAACTGCACCTCATGACAAGCTCTCAAGCCTGTCAGTGTCACGAAAGCGAAAAGAGATGTAAAGACGATCCTTCTTGTCCTTGAAAACGTCGATTCCAGATCCTTTAAGAGCAAATGGATGTCTTGATGACTGATAGCAGATGAAAGCAAATGGCCGATCTAAAAAATCAATGCCAAACATATGTGATGGAAGATTTATCTGTTTTCCTTTTTTTATGAGACGAAACAGAATCCATTACGTCCCATGGCAGTAATTATCCCATTTCTTCTGTATCTGAACCCAATCTCATCTGCATTTATCACAATTAACACAGTCTTCACAACTAACAACTGCACCTCATGACAAGCTCTCAAGCCTGTCAGTGTCACGAAAGCGAAAAGAGATGTAAAGACGATCCTTCTTGTCCTTGAAAACGTCGATTCCAGATCCTTTAAGAGCAAATGGATGTCTTGATGACTGATAGCAGATGAAAGCAAATGGCCGATCTAAAAAATCAATGCCAAACATATGTGATGGAAGATTTATCTGTTTTCCTTTTTTTATGAGACGAAACAGAATCCATTACGTCCCATGGCAGTAATTATCCCATTTCTTCTGTATCTGAAACCCAATCTCATCTGCATTTACCACAATTAACACAGTCTTCACAACTAACAACTGCACCTCATGACAAGCTCTCAAGCCTGTCAGTGTCACGAAAGCGGAAAGAGATGTAAAGACGATCCTTCTTGTCCTTGAAAACGTCGATTCCAGATCCTTTAAGAGCAAATGGATGTCTTGATGACTGATAGCAGATGAAAGCAAATGGCCGATCTAAAAAAACAATGCCAAACATATGTGATGGAAGATTTATCTGTTTTCCTTTTTTTATGAGACGAAACAGAATCCATTACGTCCCATGGCAGTAATTATCCCATTTCTTCTGTATCTGAACCCAATCTCATCTGCATTTATCACAATTAACACAGTCTTCACAACTAACAACTGCACCTCATGACAAGCTCTCAAGCCTGTCAGTGTCACGAAAGCGAAAAGAGATGTAAAGACGATCCTTCTTGTCCTTGAAAACGTCGATTCCAGATCCTTTAAGAGCAAATGGATGTCTTGATGACTGATAGCAGATGAAAGCAAATGGCCGATCTAAAAAATCAATGCCAAACATATGTGATGGAAGATTTATCTGTTTTCCTTTTTTTATGAGACGAAACAGAATCCATTACGTCCCATGGCAGTAATTATCCCATTTCTTCTGTATCTGAAACCCAATCTCATCTGCATTTACCACAATTAACAGTCTTCACAACTAACAACTGCACCTCATGACAAGCTCTCAAGCCTGTCAGTGTCACGAAAGCGGAAAGAGATGTAAAGACGATCCTTCTTGTCCTTGAAAACGTTGATTCCAGATCCTTTAAGAGCAAATGGATGTCTTGATGACTGATAGCAGATGAAAGCAAATGGCCGATCTAAAAAATCAATGCCAAACATATGTGATGGAAGATTTATCTGTTTTTCTTTTTTTTATGAGACGAAACAGAATCCATTACGTCCCATGGCAGTAATTATCCCATTTCTTCTGTATCTGAAACCCAATCTCATCTGCATTTACCACAATTAACACAGTCTTCACAACTAACAACTGCACCTCATGACAAGCTCTCAAGCCTGTCAGTGTCACGAAAGCGGAAATAGATGTAAAGAGGATCCTTCTTAATTAATTGCCAATCCGGAAATAACAAAGTACTGCGCAGAGTTCACAGGATAGCCGAAAATCAAGCAGACAGCGATGACAAAGGCATGCCCGCACAGCTTGTAAAACTTCTTCAGCAGTTGATTTCCGTCTTCCATCTGCTTCAACATCTTCATCGATCTTTGTGCGTGGCAGAAGACGTCGTATGAATTTTTCTTACGTCTTCTCGCCATCCTGAACATAAACAATGTTAAAAAAATTACAGACTTGAAAACGTCGATTCCAGATCCTTTAAGAGCAAATGGATGTCTTGATGACTGATAGCAGATGAAAGAAAATGGCCGATCTAAAAAAACAATGCCAAACATATGTGATGGAAGATTTATCTGTTTTCCTTTTTTTATGAGACGAAACAGAATCCATTACGTCCCATGGCAGTAATTATCCCATTTCTTCTGTATCTGAAACCCAATCTCATCTGCATTTATCACAATTAACACAGTCTTCACAACTAACAACTGCACCTCATGTCAAGCTCTCAAGCCTGTCAGTGTCACGAAAGCGGAAAGAGATGTAAAGACGATCCTTCTTGTCCTTGAAAACGTCGATTCCAGATCCTTTAAGAGCAAATGGATGTCTTGATGACTGATAGCAGGTGAAAGCAAATGGCCGATCTAAAAAAACAATGCCAAACATATGTGATGGAAGATTTATCTGTTTTCCTTTTTTTTATGAGACGAAACAGAATCCATTACGTCCCATGGCAGTAATTATCCCATTTCTTCTGTATCTGAAACCCAATCTCATCTGCATTTACCACAATTAACACAGTCTTCACAACTAACAACTGCACCTCATGACAAGCTCTCAAGCCTGTCAGTGTCACGAAAGCGGAAAGAGATGTAAAGACGATCCTTCTTGTCCTTGAAAACGTCGATTCCAGATCCTTTAAGAGCAAATGGATGTCTTGATGACTGATAGCAGATGAAAGCAAATGGCCGATCTAAAAAAACAATGCCAAACATATGCGATGGAAGATTTATCTGTTTTCCTTTTTTTATGAGACGAAACAGAATCCATTACGTCCCATGGCAGTAATTATCCCATTTCTTCTGTATCTGAAACCCAATCTCATCTGCATTTACCACAATTAACACAGTCTTCACAACTAACAACTGCACCTCATGACAAGCTCTCAAGCCTGTCAGTGTCACGAAAGCGGAAAGAGATGTAAAGACGATCCTTCTTGTCCTTGAAAACGTCGATTCCAGATCCTTTAAGAGCAAATGGATGTCTTGATGACTGATAGCAGATGAAAGCAAATGGCCGATCTAAAAAAACAATGCCAAACATATGTGATGGAAGATTTATCTGTTTTTCTTTTTTTTATGAGACGAAACAGAATCCATTACGTCCCATGGCAGTAATTATCCCATTTCTTCTGTATCTGAAACCCAATCTCATCTGCATTTACCACAATTAACACAGTCTTCACAACTAACAACTGCACCTCATGACAAGCTCTCAAGCCTGTCAGTGTCACGAAAGCGGAAAGAGATGTAAAGACGATCCTTCTTGTCCTTGAAAACGTCGATTCCAGATCCTTTAAGAGCAAATGGATGTCTTGATGACTGATAGCAGATGAAAGCAAATGGCCGATCTAAAAAAAAACATGCCAAACATATGTGATGGAAGATTTATCTGTTTTCCTTTTTTTATGAGACGAAACAGAATCCATTACGTCCCATGGCAGTAATTATCCCATTTCTTCTGTATCTGAAACCCAATCTCATCTGCATTTACCACAATTAACACAGTCTTCACAACTAACAACTGCACCTCATGACAAGCTCTCAAGCCTGTCAGTGTCACGAAAGCGGAAAGAGATGTAAAGACGATCCTTCTTGTCCTTGAAAACGTCGATTCCAGATCCTTTAAGAGCAAATGGATGTCTTGATGACTGATAGCAGATGAAAGCAAATGGCCGATCTAAAAAAACAATGCCAAACATATGTGATGGAAGATTTATCTGTTTTCCTTTTTTTATGAGACGAAACAGAATCCATTACGTCCCATGGCAGTAATTATCCCATTTCTTCTGTATCTGAAACCCAATCTCATCTGCATTTATCACAATTAACACAGTCTTCACAATTAACAACTGCACCTCTTGTCAAGCTCTCAAGCCTGTCAGTGTCACGAAAGCGGAAAGAGATGTAAAGACGATCCTTCTTGTCCTTGAAAACGTCGATTCCAGATCCTTTAAGAGCAAATGGATGTCTTGATGACTGATAGCAGATGAAAGCAAATGGCCGATCTAAAAAAACAATGCCAAACATATGTGATGGAAGATTTATCTGTTTTCCTTTTTTTTATGAGACGAAACAGAATCCATTACGTCCCATGGCAGTAATTATCCCATTTCTTCTGTATCTGAAACCCAATCTCATCTGCATTTACCACAATTAACACAGTCTTCACAACTAACAACTGCACCTCATGACAAGCTCTCAAGCCTGTCAGTGTCACGAAAGCGGAAAGAGATGTAAAGACGATCCTTCTTGTCCTTGAAAACGTCGATTCCAGATCCTTTAAGAGCAAATGGATGTCTTGATGACTGATAGCAGATGAAAGCAAATGGCCGATGTAAAAAAAACATGCCAAACATATGTGATGGAAGATTTATCTGTTTTCCTTTTTTTATGAGACGAAACAGAATCCATTACGTCCCATGGCAGTAATTATACCATTTCTTCTGTATCTGAACCCAATCTCATCTGCATTTATCACAATTAACACAGTCTTCACAACTAACAACTGCACCTCATGACAAGCTCTCAAGCCTGTCAGTGTCACGAAAGCGAAAAGAGATGTAAAGACGATCCTTCTTGTCCTTTAAAACGTCGATTCCAGATCCTTTAAGAGCAAATGGATGTCTTGATGACTGATAGCAGATGAAAGCAAATGGCCGATCTAAAAAATCAATGCCAAACATATGTGATGGAAGATTTATCTGTTTTCCTTTTTTTATGAGACGAAACAGAATCCATTACGTCCCATGGCAGTAATTATCCCATTTCTTCTGTATCTGAAACCCAATCTCATCTGCATTTACCACAATTAACACAGTCTTCACAACTAACAACTGCACCTCATGACAAGCTCTCAAGCCTGTCAGTGTCACGAAAGCGGAAAGAGATGTAAAGACGATCCTTCTTGTCCTTGAAAACGTCGATTCCAGATCCTTTAAGAGCAAATGGATGTCTTGATGACTGATAGCAGATGAAAGCAAATGGCCGATCTAAAAAAACAATGCCAAACATATGTGATGGAAGATTTATCTGTTTTCCTTTTTTTATGAGACGAAACAGAATCCATTACGTCCCATGGCAGTAATTATCCCATTTCTTCTGTATCTGAAACCCAATCTCATCTGCATTTACCACAATTAACACAGTCTTCACAACTAACAACTGCACCTCATGACAAGCTCTCAAGCCTGTCAGTGTCACGAAAGCGGAAATAGATGTAAAGAGGATCCTTCTTAATTAATTGCCAATCCGGAAATAACAAAGTACTGCGCAGAGTTCACAGGATAGCCGAAAATCAAGCAGACAGCGATGACAAAGGCATGCCCGCACAGCTTGTAAAACTTCTTCAGCAGTTGATTTCCGTCTTCCATCTGCTTCAACATCTTCATCGATCTTTGTGCGTGGCAGAAGACGTCGTATGAATTTTTCTTACGTCTTCTCGCCATCCTGAACATAAACAATGTTAAAAAATTACAGACTTGAAAACGTCGATTCCAGATCCTTTAAAAGCAAATGGATGTCTTGATGACTGATAGCAGATGAAAGCAAATGGCCGATCTAAAAAAACAATGCCAAACATATGTTATGGAAGATTTATCTGTTTTCCTTTTTTTTATGAGACGAAACAGAATCCATTACGTCCCATGGCAGTAATTATCCCATTTCTTCTGTATCTGAAACCCAATCTCATCTGCATTTATCACAATTAACACAGTCTTCACAACTAACAACTGCACCTCATGTCAAGTTCTCAAGCCTGTCAGTGTCACGAAAGCGGAAAGAGATGTAAAGACGATCCTTCTTGTCCTTGAAAACGTCGATTCCAGATCCTTTAAGAGCAAATGGATGTCTTGATGACTGATAGCAGATGAAAGCAAATGGCCGTAAAAAAAAAACAATGCCAAACATATGCGATGGAAGATTTATCTGTTTTCCTTTTTTTATGAGACGAAACAGAATCCATTACGTCCCATGGCAGTAATTATCCCATTTCTTCTGTATCTGAAACCCAATCTCATCTGCATTTACCACAATTAACACAGTCTTCACAACTAACAACTGCACCTCATGACAAGCTCTCAAGCCTGTCAGTGTCACGAAAGCGGAAAGAGATGTAAAGACGATCCTTCTTGTCCTTGAAAACGTCGATTCCAGATCCTTTAAGAGCAAATGGATGTCTTGATGACTGATAGCAGATGAAAGCAAATGGCCGATCTAAAAAAAAACATGCCAAACATATGTGATGGAAGATTTATCTGTTTTCCTTTTTTTATGAGACGAAACAGAATCCATTACGTCCCATGGCAGTAATTATCCCATTTCTTCTGTATCTGAAACCCAATCTCATCTGCATTTATCACAATTAACACAGTCTTCACAACTAACAACTGCACCTCATGTCAAGTTCTCAAGCCTGTCAGTGTCACGAAAGCGGAAAGAGATGTAAAGACGATCCTTCTTGTCCTTGAAAACGTCGATTCCAGATCCTTTAAGAGCAAATGGATGTGTTGATGACTGATAGCAGATGAAAGCAAATGGCCGTAAAAAAAAACAATGCCAAACATATGCGATGGAAGATTTATCTGTTTTCCTTTTTTTATGAGACGAAACAGAATCCATTACGTCCCATGGCAGTAATTATCCCATTTCTTCTGTATCTGAAACCCAATCTCATCTGCATTTACCACAATTAACAGTCTTCACAACTAACAACTGCACCTCATGACAAGCTCTCAAGCCTGTCAGTGTCACGAAAGCGGAAATAGATGTAAAGAGGATCCTTCTTAATTAATTGCCAATCCGGAAATAACAAAGTACTGCGCAGAGTTCACAGGATAGCCGAAAATCAAGCAGACAGCGATGACAAAGGCATGCCCGCACAGCTTGTAAAACTTATTCAGCAGTTGATTTCCGTCTTCCATCTGCTTCAACATCTTCATCGATCTTTGTGCGTGGCAGAAGACGTCGTATGAATTTTTCTTACGTCTTCTCGCCATCCTGAACATAAACAATGTTAAAAAAATTACAGACTTGAAAACGTCGATTCCAGATCCTTTAAGAGCAAATGGATGTCTTGATGACTGATAGCAGATGAAAGCAAATGGCCGATCTAAAAAAACAATGCCAAACATATGTGATGGAAGATTTATCTGTTTTTCTTTTTTTTATGAGACGAAACAGAATCCATTACGTCCCATGGCAGTAATTATCCCATTTCTTCTGTATCTGAAACCCAATCTCATCTGCATTTACCACAATTAACACAGTCTTCACAACTAACAACTGCACCTCATGACAAGCTCTCAAGCCTGTCAGTGTCACGAAAGCGGAAAGAGATGTAAAGACGATCCTTCTTGTCCTTGAAAACGTCGATTCCAGATCCTTTAAGAGCAAATGGATGTCTTGATGACTGATAGCAGATGAAAGCAAATGGCCGATCTAAAAAAAAACATGCCAAACATATGTGATGGAAGATTTATCTGTTTTCCTTTTTTTATGAGACGAAACAGAATCCATTACGTCCCATGGCAGTAATTATCCCATTTCTTCTGTATCTGAAACCCAATCTCATCTGCATTTACCACAATTAACACAGTCTTCACAACTAACAACTGCACCTCATGACAAGCTCTCAAGCCTGTCAGTGTCACGAAAGCGGAAAGAGATGTAAAGACGATCCTTCTTGTCCTTGAAAACGTCGATTCCAGATCCTTTAAGAGCAAATGGATGTCTTGATGACTGATAGCAGATGAAAGCAAATGGCCGATCTAAAAAAACAATGCCAAACATATGTGATGGAAGATTTATCTGTTTTCCTTTTTTTATGAGACGAAACAGAATCCATTACGTCCCATGGCAGTAATTATCCCATTTCTTCTGTATCTGAAACCCAATCTCATCTGCATTTATCACAATTAACACAGTCTTCACAATTAACAACTGCACCTCATGTCAAGCTCTCAAGCCTGTCAGTGTCACGAAAGCGGAAAGAGATGTAAAGACGATCCTTCTTGTCCTTGAAAACGTCGATTCCAGATCCTTTAAGAGCAAATGGATGTCTTGATGACTGATAGCAGATGAAAGCAAATGGCCGATCTAAAAAAACAATGCCAAACATATGTGATGGAAGATTTATCTGTTTTCCTTTTTTTTATGAGACGAAACAGAATCCATTACGTCCCATGGCAGTAATTATCCCATTTCTTCTGTATCTGAAACCCAATCTCATCTGCATTTACCACAATTAACACAGTCTTCACAACTAACAACTGCACCTCATGACAAGCTCTCAAGCCTGTCAGTGTCACGAAAGCGGAAAGAGATGTAAAGACGATCCTTCTTGTCCTTGAAAACGTCGATTCCAGATCCTTTAAGAGCAAATGGATGTCTTGATGACTGATAGCAGATGAAAGCAAATGGCCGATCTAAAAAAAAACATGCCAAACATATGTGATGGAAGATTTATCTGTTTTCCTTTTTTTATGAGACGAAACAGAATCCATTACGTCCCATGGCAGTAATTATACCATTTCTTCTGTATCTGAACCCAATCTCATCTGCATTTATCACAATTAACACAGTCTTCACAACTAACAACTGCACCTCATGACAAGCTCTCAAGCCTGTCAGTGTCACGAAAGCGAAAAGAGATGTAAAGACGATCCTTCTTGTCCTTTAAAACGTCGATTCCAGATCCTTTAAGAGCAAATGGATGTCTTGATGACTGATAGCAGATGAAAGCAAATGGCCGATCTAAAAAATCAATGCCAAACATATGTGATGGAAGATTTATCTGTTTTCCTTTTTTTATGAGACGAAACAGAATCCATTACGTCCCATGGCAGTAATTATCCCATTTCTTCTGTATCTGAAACCCAATCTCATCTGCATTTACCACAATTAACACAGTCTTCACAACTAACAACTGCACCTCATGACAAGCTCTCAAGCCTGTCAGTGTCACGAAAGCGGAAAGAGATGTAAAGACGATCCTTCTTGTCCTTGAAAACGTCGATTCCAGATCCTTTAAGAGCAAATGGATGTCTTGATGACTGATAGCAGATGAAAGCAAATGGCCGATCTAAAAAAACAATGCCAAACATATGTGATGGAAGATTTATCTGTTTTCCTTTTTTTATGAGACGAAACAGAATCCATTACGTCCCATGGCAGTAATTATCCCATTTCTTCTGTATCTGAAACCCAATCTCATCTGCATTTACCACAATTAACACAGTCTTCACAACTAACAACTGCACCTCATGACAAGCTCTCAAGCCTGTCAGTGTCACGAAAGCGGAAATAGATGTAAAGAGGATCCTTCTTAATTAATTGCCAATCCGGAAATAACAAAGTACTGCGCAGAGTTCACAGGATAGCCGAAAATCAAGCAGACAGCGATGACAAAGGCATGCCCGCACAGCTTGTAAAACTTCTTCAGCAGTTGATTTCCGTCTTCCATCTGCTTTAACATCTTCATCGATCTTTGTGCGTGGCAGAAGACGTCGTATGAATTTTTCTTACGTCTTCTCGCCATCCTGAACATAAACAATGTTAAAAAATTACAGACTTGAAAACGTCGATTCCAGATCCTTTAAAAGCAAATGGATGTCTTGATGACTGATAGCAGATGAAAGCAAATGGCCGATCTAAAAAAACAATGCCAAACATATGTTATGGAAGATTTATCTGTTTTCCTTTTTTTTATGAGACGAAACAGAATCCATTACGTCCCATGGCAGTAATTATCCCATTTCTTCTGTATCTGAAACCCAATCTCATCTGCATTTATCACAATTAACACAGTCTTCACAACTAACAACTGCACCTCATGTCAAGTTCTCAAGCCTGTCAGTGTCACGAAAGCGGAAAGAGATGTAAAGACGATCCTTCTTGTCCTTGAAAACGTCGATTCCAGATCCTTTAAGAGCAAATGGATGTCTTGATGACTGATAGCAGATGAAAGCAAATGGCCGTAAAAAAAAAACAATGCCAAACATATGCGATGGAAGATTTATCTGTTTTCCTTTTTTTATGAGACGAAACAGAATCCATTACGTCCCATGGCAGTAATTATCCCATTTCTTCTGTATCTGAAACCCAATCTCATCTGCATTTACCACAATTAACACAGTCTTCACAACTAACAACTGCACCTCATGACAAGCTCTCAAGCCTGTCAGTGTCACGAAAGCGGAAAGAGATGTAAAGACGATCCTTCTTGTCCTTGAAAACGTCGATTCCAGATCCTTTAAGAGCAAATGGATGTCTTGATGACTGATAGCAGATGAAAGCAAATGGCCGATCTAAAAAAAAACATGCCAAACATATGTGATGGAAGATTTATCTGTTTTCCTTTTTTTATGAGACGAAACAGAATCCATTACGTCCCATGGCAGTAATTATCCCATTTCTTCTGTATCTGAAACCCAATCTCATCTGCATTTATCACAATTAACACAGTCTTCACAACTAACAACTGCACCTCATGTCAAGTTCTCAAGCCTGTCAGTGTCACGAAAGCGGAAAGAGATGTAAAGACGATCCTTCTTGTCCTTGAAAACGTCGATTCCAGATCCTTTAAGAGCAAATGGATGTCTTGATGACTGATAGCAGATGAAAGCAAATGGCCGTAAAAAAAAACAATGCCAAACATATGCGATGGAAGATTTATCTGTTTTCCTTTTTTTATGAGACGAAACAGAATCCATTACGTCCCATGGCAGTAATTATCCCATTTCTTCTGTATCTGAAACCCAATCTCATCTGCATTTACCACAATTAACAGTCTTCACAACTAACAACTGCACCTCATGACAAGCTCTCAAGCCTGTCAGTGTCACGAAAGCGGAAATAGATGTAAAGAGGATCCTTCTTAATTAATTGCCAATCCGGAAATAACAAAGTACTGCGCAGAGTTCACAGGATAGCCGAAAATCAAGCAGACAGCGATGACAAAGGCATGCCCGCACAGCTTGTAAAACTTATTCAGCAGTTGATTTCCGTCTTCCATCTGCTTCAACATCTTCATCGATCTTTGTGCGTGGCAGAAGACGTCGTATGAATTTTTCTTACGTCTTCTCGCCATCCTGAACATAAACAATGTTAAAAAAATTACAGACTTGAAAACGTCGATTCCAGATCCTTTAAGAGCAAATGGATGTCTTGATGACTGATAGCAGATGAAAGAAAATGGCCGATCTAAAAAAACAATGCCAAACATATGTGATGGAAGATTTATCTGTTTTCCTTTTTTTATGAGACGAAACAGAATCCATTACGTCCCATGGCAGTAATTATCCCATTTCTTCTGTATCTGAAACCCAATCTCATCTGCATTTATCACAATTAACACAGTCTTCACAACTAACAACTGCACCTCATGTCAAGCTCTCAAGCCTGTCAGTGTCACGAAAGCGGAAAGAGATGTAAAGACGATCCTTCTTGTCCTTGAAAACGTCGATTCCAGATCCTTTAAGAGCAAATGGATGTCTTGATGACTGATAGCAGATGAAAGCAAATGGCCGATCTAAAAAAACAATGCCAAACATATGTGATGGAAGATTTATCTGTTTTCCTTTTTTTATGAGACGAAACAGAATCCATTACGTCCCATGGCAGTAATTATCCCATTTCTTCTGTATCTGAAACCCAATCTCATCTGCATTTACCACAATTAACACAGTCTTCACAACTAACAACTGCACCTCATGACAAGCTCTCAAGCCTGTCAGTGTCACGAAAGCGGAAAGAGATGTAAAGACGATCCTTCTTGTCCTTGAAAACGTCGATTCCAGATCCTTTAAGAGCAAATGGATGTCTTGATGACTGATAGCAGATGAAAGCAAATGGCCGATCTAAAAAAAACATGCCAAACATATGTGATGGAAGATTTATCTGTTTTCCTTTTTTTATGAGACGAAACAGAATCCATTACGTCCCATGGCAGTAATTATCCCATTTCTTCTGTATCTGAACCCAATCTCATCTGCATTTATCACAATTAACACAGTCTTCACAACTAACAACTGCACCTCATGACAAGCTCTCAAGCCTGTCAGTGTCACGAAAGCGAAAAGAGATGTAAAGACGATCCTTCTTGTCCTTTAAAACGTCGATTCCAGATCCTTTAAGAGCAAATGGATGTCTTGATGACTGATAGCAGATGAAAGCAAATGGCCGATCTAAAAAATCAATGCCAAACATATGTGATGGAAGATTTATCTGTTTTCCTTTTTTTATGAGACGAAACAGAATCCATTACGTCCCATGGCAGTAATTATCCCATTTCTTCTGTATCTGAAACCCAATCTCATCTGCATTTACCACAATTAACACAGTCTTCACAACTAACAACTGCACCTCATGACAAGCTCTCAAGCCTGTCAGTGTCACGAAAGCGGAAAGAGATGTAAAGACGATCCTTCTTGTCCTTGAAAACGTCGATTCCAGATCCTTTAAGAGCAAATGGATGTCTTGATGACTGATAGCAGATGAAAGCAAATGGCCGATCTAAAAAAACAATGCCAAACATATGTGATGGAAGATTTATCTGTTTTCCTTTTTTTTATGAGACGAAACAGAATCCATTACGTCCCATGGCAGTAATTATCCCATTTCTTCTGTATCTGAAACCCAATCTCATCTGCATTTACCACAATTAACACAGTCTTCACAACTAACAACTGCACCTCATGACAAGCTCTCAAGCCTGTCAGTGTCACGAAAGCGGAAATAGATGTAAAGAGGATCCTTCTTAATTAATTGCCAATCCGGAAATAACAAAGTACTGCGCAGAGTTCACAGGATAGCCGAAAATCAAGCAGACAGCGATGACAAAGGCATGCCCGCACAGCTTGTAAAACTTCTTCAGCAGTTGATTTCCGTCTTCCATCTGCTTCAACATCTTCATCGATCTTTGTGCGTGGCAGAAGACGTCGTATGAATTTTTCTTACGTCTTCTCGCCATCCTGAACATAAACAATGTTAAAAAATTACAGACTTGAAAACGTCGATTCCAGATCCTTTAAAAGCAAATGGATGTCTTGATGACTGATAGCAGATGAAAGCAAATGGCCGATCTAAAAAAACAATGCCAAACATATGTTATGGAAGATTTATCTGTTTTCCTTTTTTTTATGAGACGAAACAGAATCCATTACGTCCCATGGCAGTAATTATCCCATTTCTTCTGTATCTGAAACCCAATCTCATCTGCATTTATCACAATTAACACAGTCTTCACAACTAACAACTGCACCTCATGTCAAGTTCTCAAGCCTGTCAGTGTCACGAAAGCGGAAAGAGATGTAAAGACGATCCTTCTTGTCCTTGAAAACGTCGATTCCAGATCCTTTAAGAGCAAATGGATGTCTTGATGACTGATAGCAGATGAAAGCAAATGGCCGTAAAAAAAAACAATGCCAAACATATGCGATGGAAGATTTATCTGTTTTCCTTTTTTTATGAGACGAAACAGAATCCATTACGTCCCATGGCAGTAATTATCCCATTTCTTCTGTATCTGAAACCCAATCTCATCTGCATTTACCACAATTAACACAGTCTTCACAACTAACAACTGCACCTCATGACAAGCTCTCAAGCCTGTCAGTGTCACGAAAGCGGAAAGAGATGTAAAGACGATCCTTCTTGTCCTTGAAAACGTCGATTCCAGATCCTTTAAGAGCAAATGGATGTCTTGATGACTGATAGCAGATGAAAGCAAATGGCCGATCTAAAAAAACAATGCCAAACATATGCGATGGAAGATTTATCTGTTTTCCTTTTTTTATGAGACGAAACAGAATCCATTACGTCCCATGGCAGTAATTATCCCATTTCTTCTGTATCTGAAACCCAATCTCATCTGCATTTACCACAATTAACACAGTCTTCACAACTAACAACTGCACCTCATGACAAGCTCTCAAGCCTGTCAGTGTCACGAAAGCGGAAAGAGATGTAAAGACGATCCTTCTTGTCCTTGAAAACGTCGATTCCAGATCCTTTAAGAGCAAATGGATGTCTTGATGACTGATAGCAGATGAAAGCAAATGGCCGATCTAAAAAAACAATGCCAAACATATGTGATGGAAGATTTATCTGTTTTCCTTTTTTTTATGAGACGAAACAGAATCCATTACGTCCCATGGCAGTAATTATCCCATTTCTTCTGTATCTGAAACCCAATCTCATCTGCATTTACCACAATTAACACAGTCTTCACAACTAACAACTGCACCTCATGACAAGCTCTCAAGCCTGTCAGTGTCACGAAAGCGGAAATAGATGTAAAGAGGATCCTTCTTAATTAATTGCCAATCCGGAAATAACAAAGTACTGCGCAGAGTTCACAGGATAGCCGAAAATCAAGCAGACAGCGATGACAAAGGCATGCCCGCACAGCTTGTAAAACTTCTTCAGCAGTTGATTTCCGTCTTCCATCTGCTTCAACATCTTCATCGATCTTTGTGCGTGGCAGAAGACGTCGTATGAATTTTTCTTACGTCTTCTCGCCATCCTGAACATAAACAATGTTAAAAAATTACAGACTTGAAAACGTCGATTCCAGATCCTTTAAAAGCAAATGGATGTCTTGATGACTGATAGCAGATGAAAGCAAATGGCCGATCTAAAAAAACAATGCCAAACATATGTTATGGAAGATTTATCTGTTTTCCTTTTTTTTATGAGACGAAACAGAATCCATTACGTCCCATGGCAGTAATTATCCCATTTCTTCTGTATCTGAAACCCAATCTCATCTGCATTTATCACAATTAACACAGTCTTCACAACTAACAACTGCACCTCATGTCAAGTTCTCAAGCCTGTCAGTGTCACGAAAGCGGAAAGAGATGTAAAGACGATCCTTCTTGTCCTTGAAAACGTCGATTCCAGATCCTTTAAGAGCAAATGGATGTCTTGATGACTGATAGCAGATGAAAGCAAATGGCCGATCTAAAAAAAACAATGCCAAACATATGCGATGGAAGATTTATCTGTTTTCCTTTTTTTATGAGACGAAACAGAATCCATTACGTCCCATGGCAGTAATTATCCCATTTCTTCTGTATCTGAAACCCAATCTCATCTGCATTTACCACAATTAACACAGTCTTCACAACTAACAACTGCACCTCATGACAAGCTCTCAAGCCTGTCAGTGTCACGAAAGCGGAAAGAGGTGTAAAGACGATCCTTCTTGTCCTTGAAAACGTCGATTCCAGATCCTTTAAGAGCAAATGGATGTCTTGATGACTGATAGCAGATGAAAGCAAATGGCCGATCTAAAAAAACAATGCCAAACATATGCGATGGAAGATTTATCTGTTTTCCTTTTTTTATGAGACGAAACAGAATCCATTACGTCCCATGGCAGTAATTATCCCATTTCTTCTGTATCTGAAACCCAATCTCATCTGCATTTACCACAATTAACACAGTCTTCACAACTAACAACTGCACCTCATGACAAGCTCTCAAGCCTGTCAGTGTCACGAAAGCGGAAAGAGATGTAAAGACGATCCTTCTTGTCCTTGAAAACGTCGATTCCAGATCCTTTAAGAGCAAATGGATGTCTTGATGACTGATAGCAGATGAAAGCAAATGGCCGATCTAAAAAAACAATGCCAAACATATGTGATGGAAGATTTATCTGTTTTCCTTTTTTTATGAGACGAAACAGAATCCATTACGTCCCATGGCAGTAATTATCCCATTTCTTCTGTATCTGAAACCCAATCTCATCTGCATTTACCACAATTAACACAGTCTTCACAACTAACAACTGCACCTCATGACAAGCTCTCAAGCCTGTCAGTGTCACGAAAGCGGAAATAGATGTAAAGAGGATCCTTCTTAATTAATTGCCAATCCGGAAATAACAAAGTACTGCGCAGAGTTCACAGGATAGCCGAAAATCAAGCAGACAGCGATGACAAAGGCATGCCCGCACAGCTTGTAAAACTTCTTCAGCAGTTGATTTCCGTCTTCCATCTGCTTCAACATCTTCATCGATCTTTGTGCGTGGCAGAAGACGTCGTATGAATTTTTCTTACGTCTTCTCGCCATCCTGAACATAAACAATGTTAAAAAATTACAGACTTGAAAACGTCGATTCCAGATCCTTTAAAAGCAAATGGATGTCTTGATGACTGATAGCAGATGAAAGCAAATGGCCGATCTAAAAAAACAATGCCAAACATATGTTATGGAAGATTTATCTGTTTTCCTTTTTTTTATGAGACGAAACAGAATCCATTACGTCCCATGGCAGTAATTATCCCATTTCTTCTGTATCTGAAACCCAATCTCATCTGCATTTATCACAATTAACACAGTCTTCACAACTAACAACTGCACCTCATGTCAAGTTCTCAAGCCTGTCAGTGTCACGAAAGCGGAAAGAGATGTAAAGACGATCCTTCTTGTCCTTGAAAACGTCGATTCCAGATCCTTTAAGAGCAAATGGATGTCTTGATGACTGATAGCAGATGAAAGCAAATGGCCGATCTAAAAAAAACAATGCCAAACATATGCGATGGAAGATTTATCTGTTTTCCTTTTTTTATGAGACGAAACAGAATCCATTACGTCCCATGGCAGTAATTATCCCATTTCTTCTGTATCTGAAACCCAATCTCATCTGCATTTACCACAATTAACACAGTCTTCACAACTAACAACTGCACCTCATGACAAGCTCTCAAGCCTGTCAGTGTCACGAAAGCGGAAAGAGATGTAAAGACGATCCTTCTTGTCCTTGAAAACGTCGATTCCAGATCCTTTAAGAGCAAATGGATGTCTTGATGACTGATAGCAGATGAAAGCAAATGGCCGATCTAAAAAAACAATGCCAAACATATGCGATGGAAGATTTATCTGTTTTCCTTTTTTTATGAGACGAAACAGAATCCATTACGTCCCATGGCAGTAATTATCCCATTTCTTCTGTATCTGAAACCCAATCTCATCTGCATTTACCACAATTAACACAGTCTTCACAACTAACAACTGCACCTCATGACAAGCTCTCAAGCCTGTCAGTGTCACGAAAGCGGAAATAGATGTAAAGACGATCCTTCTTGTCCTTGAAAACGTCGATTCCAGATCCTTTAAGAGCAAATGGATGTGTTGATGACTGATAGCAGATGAAAGCAAATGGCCGATCTAAAAAAACAATGCCAAACATATGTGATGGAAGATTTATCTGTTTTCCTTTTTTTATGAGACGAAACAGAATCCATTACGTCCCATGGCAGTAATTATCCCATTTCTTCTGTATCTGAAACCCAATCTCATCTGCATTTATCACAATTAACACAGTCTTCACAATTAACAACTGCACCTCATGTCAAGCTCTCAAGCCTGTCAGTGTCACGAAAGCGGAAAGAGATGTAAAGACGATCCTTCTTGTCCTTGAAAACGTCGATTCCAGATCCTTTAAGAGCAAATGGATGTCTTGATGACTGATAGCAGATGAAAGCAAATGGCCGATCTAAAAAAACAATGCCAAACATATGTGATGGAAGATTTATCTGTTTTCCTTTTTTTTATGAGACGAAACAGAATCCATTACGTCCCATGGCAGTAATTATCCCATTTCTTCTGTATCTGAAACCCAATCTCATCTGCATTTACCACAATTAACACAGTCTTCACAACTAACAACTGCACCTCATGACAAGCTCTCAAGCCTGTCAGTGTCACGAAAGCGGAAAGAGATGTAAAGACGATCCTTCTTGTCCTTGAAAACGTCGATTCCAGATCCTTTAAGAGCAAATGGATGTCTTGATGACTGATAGCAGATGAAAGCAAATGGCCGATCTAAAAAAAACATGCCAAACATATGTGATGGAAGATTTATCTGTTTTCCTTTTTTTATGAGACGAAACAGAATCCATTACGTCCCATGGCAGTAATTATCCCATTTCTTCTGTATCTGAACCCAATCTCATCTGCATTTATCACAATTAACACAGTCTTCACAACTAACAACTGCACCTCATGACAAGCTCTCAAGCCTGTCAGTGTCACGAAAGCGAAAAGAGATGTAAAGACGATCCTTCTTGTCCTTTAAAACGTCGATTCCAGATCCTTTAAGAGCAAATGGATGTCTTGATGACTGATAGCAGATGAAAGCAAATGGCCGATCTAAAAAAACAATGCCAAACATATGTGATGGAAGATTTATCTGTTTTCCTTTTTTTTATGAGACGAAACAGAATCCATTACGTCCCATGGCAGTAATTATCCCATTTCTTCTGTATCTGAAACCCAATCTCATCTGCATTTACCACAATTAACACAGTCTTCACAACTAACAACTGCACCTCATGACAAGCTCTCAAGCCTGTCAGTGTCACGAAAGCGGAAAGAGATGTAAAGACGATCCTTCTTGTCCTTGAAAACGTCGATTCCAGATCCTTTAAGAGCAAAATGGATGTCTTGATGACTGATAGCAGATGAAAGCAAATGGCCGATCTAAAAAAACAATGCCAAACATATGTGATGGAAGATTTATCTGTTTTCCTTTTTTTTATGAGACGAAACAGAATCCATTACGTCCCATGGCAGTAATTATCCCATTTCTTCTGTATCTGAAACCCAATCTCATCTGCATTTACCACAATTAACACAGTCTTCACAACTAACAACTGCACCTCATGACAAGCTCTCAAGCCTGTCAGTGTCACGAAAGCGGAAATAGATGTAAAGAGGATCCTTCTTAATTAATTGCCAATCCGGAAATAACAAAGTACTGCGCAGAGTTCACAGGATAGCCGAAAATCAAGCAGACAGCGATGACAAAGGCATGCCCGCACAGCTTGTAAAACTTCTTCAGCAGTTGATTTCCGTCTTCCATCTGCTTCAACATCTTCATCGATCTTTGTGCGTGGCAGAAGACGTCGTATGAATTTTTCTTACGTCTTCTCGCCATCCTGAACATAAACAATGTTAAAAAATTACAGACTTGAAAACGTCGATTCCAGATCCTTTAAAAGCAAATGGATGTCTTGATGACTGATAGCAGATGAAAGCAAATGGCCGATCTAAAAAAACAATGCCAAACATATGTTATGGAAGATTTATCTGTTTTCCTTTTTTTTATGAGACGAAACAGAATCCATTACGTCCCATGGCAGTAATTATCCCATTTCTTCTGTATCTGAAACCCAATCTCATCTGCATTTATCACAATTAACACAGTCTTCACAACTAACAACTGCACCTCATGTCAAGTTCTCAAGCCTGTCAGTGTCACGAAAGCGGAAAGAGATGTAAAGACGATCCTTCTTGTCCTTGAAAACGTCGATTCCAGATCCTTTAAGAGCAAATGGATGTCTTGATGACTGATAGCAGATGAAAGCAAATGGCCGTAAAAAAAAAAACAATGCCAAACATATGCGATGGAAGATTTATCTGTTTTCCTTTTTTTATGAGACGAAACAGAATCCATTACGTCCCATGGCAGTAATTATCCCATTTCTTCTGTATCTGAAACCCAATCTCATCTGCATTTACCACAATTAACACAGTCTTCACAACTAACAACTGCACCTCATGACAAGCTCTCAAGCCTGTCAGTGTCACGAAAGCGGAAAGAGATGTAAAGACGATCCTTCTTGTCCTTGAAAACGTCGATTCCAGATCCTTTAAGAGCAAATGGATGTCTTGATGACTGATAGCAGATGAAAGCAAATGGCCGATCTAAAAAAACAATGCCAAACATATGCGATGGAAGATTTATCTGTTTTCCTTTTTTTATGAGACGAAACAGAATCCATTACGTCCCATGGCAGTAATTATCCCATTTCTTCTGTATCTGAAACCCAATCTCATCTGCATTTACCACAATTAACACAGTCTTCACAACTAACAACTGCACCTCATGACAAGCTCTCAAGCCTGTCAGTGTCACGAAAGCGGAAAGAGATGTAAAGACGATCCTTCTTGTCCTTGAAAACGTCGATTCCAGATCCTTTAAGAGCAAATGGATGTCTTGATGACTGATAGCAGATGAAAGCAAATGGCCGATCTAAAAAAACAATGCCAAACATATGTGATGGAAGATTTATCTGTTTTCCTTTTTTTTATGAGACGAAACAGAATCCATTACGTCCCATGGCAGTAATTATCCCATTTCTTCTGTATCTGAAACCCAATCTCATCTGCATTTACCACAATTAACACAGTCTTCACAACTAACAACTGCACCTCATGACAAGCTCTCAAGCCTGTCAGTGTCACGAAAGCGGAAAGAGATGTAAAGACGATCCTTCTTGTCCTTGAAAACGTCGATTCCAGATCCTTTAAGAGCAAAATGGATGTCTTGATGACTGATAGCAGATGAAAGCAAATGGCCGATCTAAAAAAACAATGCCAAACATATGTGATGGAAGATTTATCTGTTTTCCTTTTTTTTATGAGACGAAACAGAATCCATTACGTCCCATGGCAGTAATTATCCCATTTCTTCTGTATCTGAAACCCAATCTCATCTGCATTTACCACAATTAACACAGTCTTCACAACTAACAACTGCACCTCATGACAAGCTCTCAAGCCTGTCAGTGTCACGAAAGCGGAAATAGATGTAAAGAGGATCCTTCTTAATTAATTGCCAATCCGGAAATAACAAAGTACTGCGCAGAGTTCACAGGATAGCCGAAAATCAAGCAGACAGCGATGACAAAGGCATGCCCGCACAGCTTGTAAAACTTCTTCAGCAGTTGATTTCCGTCTTCCATCTGCTTCAACATCTTCATCGATCTTTGTGCGTGGCAGAAGACGTCGTATGAATTTTTCTTACGTCTTCTCGCCATCCTGAACATAAACAATGTTAAAAAATTACAGACTTGAAAACGTCGATTCCAGATCCTTTAAAAGCAAATGGATGTCTTGATGACTGATAGCAGATGAAAGCAAATGGCCGATCTAAAAAAACAATGCCAAACATATGTTATGGAAGATTTATCTGTTTTCCTTTTTTTTATGAGACGAAACAGAATCCATTACGTCCCATGGCAGTAATTATCCCATTTCTTCTGTATCTGAAACCCAATCTCATCTGCATTTATCACAATTAACACAGTCTTCACAACTAACAACTGCACCTCATGTCAAGTTCTCAAGCCTGTCAGTGTCACGAAAGCGGAAAGAGATGTAAAGACGATCCTTCTTGTCCTTGAAAACGTCGATTCCAGATCCTTTAAGAGCAAATGGATGTCTTGATGACTGATAGCAGATGAAAGCAAATGGCCGTAAAAAAAAACAATGCCAAACATATGCGATGGAAGATTTATCTGTTTTCCTTTTTTTATGAGACGAAACAGAATCCATTACGTCCCATGGCAGTAATTATCCCATTTCTTCTGTATCTGAAACCCAATCTCATCTGCATTTACCACAATTAACACAGTCTTCACAACTAACAACTGCACCTCATGACAAGCTCTCAAGCCTGTCAGTGTCACGAAAGCGGAAAGAGATGTAAAGACGATCCTTCTTGTCCTTGAAAACGTCGATTCCAGATCCTTTAAGAGCAAATGGATGTCTTGATGACTGATAGCAGATGAAAGCAAATGGCCGATCTAAAAAAACAATGCCAAACATATGCGATGGAAGATTTATCTGTTTTCCTTTTTTTATGAGACGAAACAGAATCCATTACGTCCCATGGCAGTAATTATCCCATTTCTTCTGTATCTGAAACCCAATCTCATCTGCATTTACCACAATTAACACAGTCTTCACAACTAACAACTGCACCTCATGACAAGCTCTCAAGCCTGTCAGTGTCACGAAAGCGGAAAGAGATGTAAAGACGATCCTTCTTGTCCTTGAAAACGTCGATTCCAGATCCTTTAAGAGCAAATGGATGTCTTGATGACTGATAGCAGATGAAAGCAAATGGCCGATCTAAAAAAACAATGCCAAACATATGTGATGGAAGATTTATCTGTTTTCCTTTTTTTTATGAGACGAAACAGAATCCATTACGTCCCATGGCAGTAATTATCCCATTTCTTCTGTATCTGAAACCCAATCTCATCTGCATTTACCACAATTAACACAGTCTTCACAACTAACAACTGCACCTCATGACAAGCTCTCAAGCCTGTCAGTGTCACGAAAGCGGAAAGAGATGTAAAGACGATCCTTCTTGTCCTTGAAAACGTCGATTCCAGATCCTTTAAGAGCAAAATGGATGTCTTGATGACTGATAGCAGATGAAAGCAAATGGCCGATCTAAAAAAACAATGCCAAACATATGTGATGGAAGATTTATCTGTTTTCCTTTTTTTTATGAGACGAAACAGAATCCATTACGTCCCATGGCAGTAATTATCCCATTTCTTCTGTATCTGAAACCCAATCTCATCTGCATTTACCACAATTAACACAGTCTTCACAACTAACAACTGCACCTCATGACAAGCTCTCAAGCCTGTCAGTGTCACGAAAGCGGAAATAGATGTAAAGAGGATCCTTCTTAATTAATTGCCAATCCGGAAATAACAAAGTACTGCGCAGAGTTCACAGGATAGCCGAAAATCAAGCAGACAGCGATGACAAAGGCATGCCCGCACAGCTTGTAAAACTTCTTCAGCAGTTGATTTCCGTCTTCCATCTGCTTCAACATCTTCATCGATCTTTGTGCGTGGCAGAAGACGTCGTATGAATTTTTCTTACGTCTTCTCGCCATCCTGAACATAAACAATGTTAAAAAATTACAGACTTGAAAACGTCGATTCCAGATCCTTTAAAAGCAAATGGATGTCTTGATGACTGATAGCAGATGAAAGCAAATGGCCGATCTAAAAAAACAATGCCAAACATATGTTATGGAAGATTTATCTGTTTTCCTTTTTTTTATGAGACGAAACAGAATCCATTACGTCCCATGGCAGTAATTATCCCATTTCTTCTGTATCTGAAACCCAATCTCATCTGCATTTATCACAATTAACACAGTCTTCACAACTAACAACTGCACCTCATGTCAAGTTCTCAAGCCTGTCAGTGTCACGAAAGCGGAAAGAGATGTAAAGACGATCCTTCTTGTCCTTGAAAACGTCGATTCCAGATCCTTTAAGAGCAAATGGATGTCTTGATGACTGATAGCAGATGAAAGCAAATGGCCGTAAAAAAAAACAATGCCAAACATATGCGATGGAAGATTTATCTGTTTTCCTTTTTTTATGAGACGAAACAGAATCCATTACGTCCCATGGCAGTAATTATCCCATTTCTTCTGTATCTGAAACCCAATCTCATCTGCATTTACCACAATTAACACAGTCTTCACAACTAACAACTGCACCTCATGACAAGCTCTCAAGCCTGTCAGTGTCACGAAAGCGGAAAGAGATGTAAAGACGATCCTTCTTGTCCTTGAAAACGTCGATTCCAGATCCTTTAAGAGCAAATGGATGTCTTGATGACTGATAGCAGATGAAAGCAAATGGCCGATCTAAAAAAACAATGCCAAACATATGCGATGGAAGATTTATCTGTTTTCCTTTTTTTATGAGACGAAACAGAATCCATTACGTCCCATGGCAGTAATTATCCCATTTCTTCTGTATCTGAAACCCAATCTCATCTGCATTTACCACAATTAACACAGTCTTCACAACTAACAACTGCACCTCATGACAAGCTCTCAAGCCTGTCAGTGTCACGAAAGCGGAAAGAGATGTAAAGACGATCCTTCTTGTCCTTGAAAACGTCGATTCCAGATCCTTTAAGAGCAAATGGATGTCTTGATGACTGATAGCAGATGAAAGCAAATGGCCGATCTAAAAAAACAATGCCAAACATATGTGATGGAAGATTTATCTGTTTTCCTTTTTTTATGAGACGAAACAGAATCCATTACGTCCCATGGCAGTAATTATCCCATTTCTTCTGTATCTGAAACCCAATCTCATCTGCATTTACCACAATTAACACAGTCTTCACAACTAACAACTGCACCTCATGACAAGCTCTCAAGCCTGTCAGTGTCACGAAAGCGGAAATAGATGTAAAGAGGATCCTTCTTAATTAATTGCCAATCCGGAAATAACAAAGTACTGCGCAGAGTTCACAGGATAGCCGAAAATCAAGCAGACAGCGATGACAAAGGCATGCCCGCACAGCTTGTAAAACTTCTTCAGCAGTTGATTTCCGTCTTCCATCTGCTTCAACATCTTCATCGATCTTTGTGCGTGGCAGAAGACGTCGTATGAATTTTTCTTACGTCTTCTCGCCATCCTGAACATAAACAATGTTAAAAAATTACAGACTTGAAAACGTCGATTCCAGATCCTTTAAAAGCAAATGGATGTCTTGATGACTGATAGCAGATGAAAGCAAATGGCCGATCTAAAAAAACAATGCCAAACATATGTTATGGAAGATTTATCTGTTTTCCTTTTTTTTATGAGACGAAACAGAATCCATTACGTCCCATGGCAGTAATTATCCCATTTCTTCTGTATCTGAAACCCAATCTCATCTGCATTTATCACAATTAACACAGTCTTCACAACTAACAACTGCACCTCATGTCAAGTTCTCAAGCCTGTCAGTGTCACGAAAGCGGAAAGAGATGTAAAGACGATCCTTCTTGTCCTTGAAAACGTCGATTCCAGATCCTTTAAGAGCAAATGGATGTCTTGATGACTGATAGCAGATGAAAGCAAATGGCCGATCTAAAAAAAACAATGCCAAACATATGCGATGGAAGATTTATCTGTTTTCCTTTTTTTATGAGACGAAACAGAATCCATTACGTCCCATGGCAGTAATTATCCCATTTCTTCTGTATCTGAAACCCAATCTCATCTGCATTTACCACAATTAACACAGTCTTCACAACTAACAACTGCACCTCATGACAAGCTCTCAAGCCTGTCAGTGTCACGAAAGCGGAAAGAGGTGTAAAGACGATCCTTCTTGTCCTTGAAAACGTCGATTCCAGATCCTTTAAGAGCAAATGGATGTCTTGATGACTGATAGCAGATGAAAGCAAATGGCCGATCTAAAAAAACAATGCCAAACTTATGCGATGGAAGATTTATCTGTTTTCCTTTTTTTATGAGACGAAACAGAATCCATTACGTCCCATGGCAGTAATTATCCCATTTCTTCTGTATCTGAAACCCAATCTCATCTGCATTTACCACAATTAACACAGTCTTCACAACTAACAACTGCACCTCATGACAAGCTCTCAAGCCTGTCAGTGTCACGAAAGCGGAAAGAGATGTAAAGACGATCCTTCTTGTCCTTGAAAACGTCGATTCCAGATCCTTTAAGAGCAAATGGATGTCTTGATGACTGATAGCAGATGAAAGCAAATGGCCGATCTAAAAAAACAATGCCAAACATATGTGATGGAAGATTTATCTGTTTTCCTTTTTTTATGAGACGAAACAGAATCCATTACGTCCCATGGCAGTAATTATCCCATTTCTTCTGTATCTGAAACCCAATCTCATCTGCATTTACCACAATTAACACAGTCTTCACAACTAACAACTGCACCTCATGACAAGCTCTCAAGCCTGTCAGTGTCACGAAAGCGGAAAGAGATGTAAAGACGATCCTTCTTGTCCTTGAAAACGTCGATTCCAGATCCTTTAAGAGCAAATGGATGTCTTGATGACTGATAGCAGATGAAAGCAAATGGCCGATCTAAAAAAACAATGCCAAACATATGCGATGGAAGATTTATCTGTTTTCCTTTTTTTATGAGACGAAACAGAATCCATTACGTCCCATGGCAGTAATTATCCCATTTCTTCTGTATCTGAAACCCAATCTCATCTGCATTTACCACAATTAGCACAGTCTTCACAACTAACAACTGCACCTCATGACAAGCTCTCAAGCCTGTCAGTGTCACGAAAGCGGAAATAGATGTAAAGAGGATCCTTCTTAATTAATTGCCAATCCGGAAATAACAAAGTACTGCGCAGAGTTCACAGGATAGCCGAAAATCAAGCAGACAGCGATGACAAAGGCATGCCCGCACAGCTTGTAAAACTTCTTCAGCAGTTGATTTCCGTCTTCCATCTGCTTCAACATCTTCATCGATCTTTGTGCGTGGCAGAAGACGTCGTATGAATTTTTCTTATGTCTTCTCGCCATCCTGAACATAAACAATGTTAAAAAATTACAGACTTGAAAACGTCGATTCCAGATCCTTTAAAAGCAAATGGATGTCTTGATGACTGATAGCAGATGAAAGCAAATGGCCGATCTAAAAAAACAATGCCAAACATATGTTATGGAAGATTTATCTGTTTTCCTTTTTTTTATGAGACGAAACAGAATCCATTACGTCCCATGGCAGTAATTATCCCATTTCTTCTGTATCTGAAACCCAATCTCATCTGCATTTATCACAATTAACACAGTCTTCACAACTAACAACTGCACCTCATGTCAAGTTCTCAAGCCTGTCAGTGTCACGAAAGCGGAAAGAGATGTAAAGACGATCCTTCTTGTCCTTGAAAACGTCGATTCCAGATCCTTTAAGAGCAAATGGATGTCTTGATGACTGATAGCAGATGAAAGCAAATGGCCGTAAAAAAAACAATGCCAAACATATGCGATGGAAGATTTATCTGTTTTCCTTTTTTTATGAGACGAAACAGAATCCATTACGTCCCATGGCAGTAATTATCCCATTTCTTCTGTATCTGAAACCCAATCTCATCTGCATTTACCACAATTAACACAGTCTTCACAACTAACAACTGCACCTCATGTCAAGTTCTCAAGCCTGTCAGTGTCACGAAAGCGGAAAGAGATGTAAAGACGATCCTTCTTGTCCTTGAAAACGTCGATTCCAGATCCTTTAAGAGCAAATGGATGTCTTGATGACTGATAGCAGATGAAAGCAAATGGCCGTAAAAAAAACAATGCCAAACATATGCGATGGAAGATTTATCTGTTTTCCTTTTTTTATGAGACGAAACAGAATCCATTACGTCCCATGGCAGTAATTATCCCATTTCTTCTGTATCTGAAACCCAATCTCATCTGCATTTACCACAATTAACACAGTCTTCACAACTAACAACTGCACCTCATGACAAGCTCTCAAGCCTGTCAGTGTCACGAAAGCGGAAAGAGGTGTAAAGACGATCCTTCTTGTCCTTGAAAACGTCGATTCCAGATCCTTTAAGAGCAAATGGATGTCTTGATGACTGATAGCAGATGAAAGCAAATGGCCGATCTAAAAAAACAATGCCAAACATATGCGATGGAAGATTTATCTGTTTTCCTTTTTTTATGAGACGAAACAGAATCCATTACGTCCCATGGCAGTAATTATCCCATTTCTTCTGTATCTGAAACCCAATCTCATCTGCATTTACCACAATTAACACAGTCTTCACAACTAACAACTGCACCTCATGACAAGCTCTCAAGCCTGTCAGTGTCACGAAAGCGGAAAGAGATGTAAAGACGATCCTTCTTGTCCTTGAAAACGTCGATTCCAGATCCTTTAAGAGCAAATGGATGTCTTGATGACTGATAGCAGATGAAAGCAAATGGCCGATCTAAAAAAACAATGCCAAACATATGTGATGGAAGATTTATCTGTTTTCCTTTTTTTATGAGACGAAACAGAATCCATTACGTCCCATGGCAGTAATTATCCCATTTCTTCTGTATCTGAAACCCAATCTCATCTGCATTTACCACAATTAACACAGTCTTCACAACTAACAACTGCACCTCATGACAAGCTCTCAAGCCTGTCAGTGTCACGAAAGCGGAAAGAGATGTAAAGACGATCCTTCTTGTCCTTGAAAACGTCGATTCCAGATCCTTTAAGAGCAAATGGATGTCTTGATGACTGATAGCAGATGAAAGCAAATGGCCGATCTAAAAAAACAATGCCAAACATATGCGATGGAAGATTTATCTGTTTTCCTTTTTTTATGAGACGAAACAGAATCCATTACGTCCCATGGCAGTAATTATCCCATTTCTTCTGTATCTGAAACCCAATCTCATCTGCATTTACCACAATTAGCACAGTCTTCACAACTAACAACTGCACCTCATGACAAGCTCTCAAGCCTGTCAGTGTCACGAAAGCGGAAATAGATGTAAAGAGGATCCTTCTTAATTAATTGCCAATCCGGAAATAACAAAGTACTGCGCAGAGTTCACAGGATAGCCGAAAATCAAGCAGACAGCGATGACAAAGGCATGCCCGCACAGCTTGTAAAACTTCTTCAGCAGTTGATTTCCGTCTTCCATCTGCTTCAACATCTTCATCGATCTTTGTGCGTGGCAGAAGACGTCGTATGAATTTTTCTTATGTCTTCTCGCCATCCTGAACATAAACAATGTTAAAAAATTACAGACTTGAAAACGTCGATTCCAGATCCTTTAAAAGCAAATGGATGTCTTGATGACTGATAGCAGATGAAAGCAAATGGCCGATCTAAAAAAACAATGCCAAACATATGTTATGGAAGATTTATCTGTTTTCCTTTTTTTTATGAGACGAAACAGAATCCATTACGTCCCATGGCAGTAATTATCCCATTTCTTCTGTATCTGAAACCCAATCTCATCTGCATTTATCACAATTAACACAGTCTTCACAACTAACAACTGCACCTCATGTCAAGTTCTCAAGCCTGTCAGTGTCACGAAAGCGGAAAGAGATGTAAAGACGATCCTTCTTGTCCTTGAAAACGTCGATTCCAGATCCTTTAAGAGCAAATGGATGTCTTGATGACTGATAGCAGATGAAAGCAAATGGCCGTAAAAAAAACAATGCCAAACATATGCGATGGAAGATTTATCTGTTTTCCTTTTTTTATGAGACGAAACAGAATCCATTACGTCCCATGGCAGTAATTATCCCATTTCTTCTGTATCTGAAACCCAATCTCATCTGCATTTACCACAATTAACACAGTCTTCACAACTAACAACTGCACCTCATGACAAGCTCTCAAGCCTGTCAGTGTCACGAAAGCGGAAAGAGGTGTAAAGACGATCCTTCTTGTCCTTGAAAACGTCGATTCCAGATCCTTTAAGAGCAAATGGATGTCTTGATGACTGATAGCAGATGAAAGCAAATGGCCGATCTAAAAAAACAATGCCAAACATATGCGATGGAAGATTTATCTGTTTTCCTTTTTTTATGAGACGAAACAGAATCCATTACGTCCCATGGCAGTAATTATCCCATTTCTTCTGTATCTGAAACCCAATCTCATCTGCATTTACCACAATTAACACAGTCTTCACAACTAACAACTGCACCTCATGACAAGCTCTCAAGCCTGTCAGTGTCACGAAAGCGGAAAGAGATGTAAAGACGATCCTTCTTGTCCTTGAAAACGTCGATTCCAGATCCTTTAAGAGCAAATGGATGTCTTGATGACTGATAGCAGATGAAAGCAAATGGCCGATCTAAAAAAACAATGCCAAACATATGTGATGGAAGATTTATCTGTTTTCCTTTTTTTATGAGACGAAACAGAATCCATTACGTCCCATGGCAGTAATTATCCCATTTCTTCTGTATCTGAAACCCAATCTCATCTGCATTTACCACAATTAACACAGTCTTCACAACTAACAACTGCACCTCATGACAAGCTCTCAAGCCTGTCAGTGTCACGAAAGCGGAAATAGATGTAAAGAGGATCCTTCTTAATTAATTGCCAATCCGGAAATAACAAAGTACTGCGCAGAGTTCACAGGATAGCCGAAAATCAAGCAGACAGCGATGACAAAGGCATGCCCGCACAGCTTGTAAAACTTCTTCAGCAGTTGATTTCCGTCTTCCATCTGCTTCAACATCTTCATCGATCTTTGTGCGTGGCAGAAGACGTCGTATGAATTTTTCTTACGTCTTCTCGCCATCCTGAACATAAACAATGTTAAAAAATTACAGACTTGAAAACGTCGATTCCAGATCCTTTAAAAGCAAATGGATGTCTTGATGACTGATAGCAGATGAAAGCAAATGGCCGATCTAAAAAAACAATGCCAAACATATGTTATGGAAGATTTATCTGTTTTCCTTTTTTTTATGAGACGAAACAGAATCCATTACGTCCCATGGCAGTAATTATCCCATTTCTTCTGTATCTGAAACCCAATCTCATCTGCATTTATCACAATTAACACAGTCTTCACAACTAACAACTGCACCGCATGTCAAGTTCTCAAGCCTGTCAGTGTCACGAAAGCGGAAAGAGATGTAAAGACGATCCTTCTTGTCCTTGAAAACGTCGATTCCAGATCCTTTAAGAGCAAATGGATGTCTTGATGACTGATAGCAGATGAAAGCAAATGGCCGTAAAAAAAAAAACAATGCCAAACATATGCGATGGAAGATTTATCTGTTTTCCTTTTTTTATGAGACGAAACAGAATCCATTACGTCCCATGGCAGTAATTATCCCATTTCTTCTGTATCTGAAACCCAATCTCATCTGCATTTACCACAATTAACACAGTCTTCACAACTAACAACTGCACCTCATGACAAGCTCTCAAGCCTGTCAGTGTCACGAAAGCGGAAAGAGATGTAAAGACGATCCTTCTTGTCCTTGAAAACGTCGATTCCAGATCCTTTAAGAGCAAATGGATGTCTTGATGACTGATAGCAGATGAAAGCAAATGGCCGATCTAAAAAAACAATGCCAAACATATGCGATGGAAGATTTATCTGTTTTCCTTTTTTTATGAGACGAAACAGAATCCATTACGTCCCATGGCAGTAATTATCCCATTTCTTCTGTATCTGAAACCCAATCTCATCTGCATTTACCACAATTAACACAGTCTTCACAACTAACAACTGCACCTCATGACAAGCTCTCAAGCCTGTCAGTGTCACGAAAGCGGAAAGAGATGTAAAGACGATCCTTCTTGTCCTTGAAAACGTCGATTCCAGATCCTTTAAGAGCAAATGGATGTCTTGATGACTGATAGCAGATGAAAGCAAATGGCCGATCTAAAAAAACAATGCCAAACATATGTGATGGAAGATTTATCTGTTTTCCTTTTTTTATGAGACGAAACAGAATCCATTACGTCCCATGGCAGTAATTATCCCATTTCTTCTGTATCTGAAACCCAATCTCATCTGCATTTACCACAATTAACACAGTCTTCACAACTAACAACTGCACCTCATGACAAGCTCTCAAGCCTGTCAGTGTCACGAAAGCGGAAAGAGGTGTAAAGACGATCCTTCTTGTCCTTGAAAACGTCGATTCCAGATCCTTTAAGAGCAAATGGATGTCTTGATGACTGATAGCAGATGAAAGCAAATGGCCGATCTAAAAAAACAATGCCAAACATATGCGATGGAAGATTTATCTGTTTTCCTTTTTTTATGAGACGAAACAGAATCCATTACGTCCCATGGCAGTAATTATCCCATTTCTTCTGTATCTGAAACCCAATCTCATCTGCATTTACCACAATTAACACAGTCTTCACAACTAACAACTGCACCTCATGACAAGCTCTCAAGCCTGTCAGTGTCACGAAAGCGGAAAGAGATGTAAAGACGATCCTTCTTGTCCTTGAAAACGTCGATTCCAGATCCTTTAAGAGCAAATGGATGTCTTGATGACTGATAGCAGATGAAAGCAAATGGCCGATCTAAAAAAACAATGCCAAACATATGTGATGGAAGATTTATCTGTTTTCCTTTTTTTATGAGACGAAACAGAATCCATTACGTCCCATGGCAGTAATTATCCCATTTCTTCTGTATCTGAAACCCAATCTCATCTGCATTTACCACAATTAACACAGTCTTCACAACTAACAACTGCACCTCATGACAAGCTCTCAAGCCTGTCAGTGTCACGAAAGCGGAAATAGATGTAAAGAGGATCCTTCTTAATTAATTGCCAATCCGGAAATAACAAAGTACTGCGCAGAGTTCACAGGATAGCCGAAAATCAAGCAGACAGCGATGACAAAGGCATGCCCGCACAGCTTGTAAAACTTCTTCAGCAGTTGATTTCCGTCTTCCATCTGCTTCAACATCTTCATCGATCTTTGTGCGTGGCAGAAGACGTCGTATGAATTTTTCTTACGTCTTCTCGCCATCCTGAACATAAACAATGTTAAAAAATTACAGACTTGAAAACGTCGATTCCAGATCCTTTAAAAGCAAATGGATGTCTTGATGACTGATAGCAGATGAAAGCAAATGGCCGATCTAAAAAAACAATGCCAAACATATGTTATGGAAGATTTATCTGTTTTCCTTTTTTTTATGAGACGAAACAGAATCCATTACGTCCCATGGCAGTAATTATCCCATTTCTTCTGTATCTGAAACCCAATCTCATCTGCATTTATCACAATTAACACAGTCTTCACAACTAACAACTGCACCTCATGTCAAGTTCTCAAGCCTGTCAGTGTCACGAAAGCGGAAAGAGATGTAAAGACGATCCTTCTTGTCCTTGAAAACGTCGATTCCAGATCCTTTAAGAGCAAATGGATGTCTTGATGACTGATAGCAGATGAAAGCAAATGGCCGATCTAAAAAAAACAATGCCAAACATATGCGATGGAAGATTTATCTGTTTTCCTTTTTTTATGAGACGAAACAGAATCCATTACGTCCCATGGCAGTAATTATCCCATTTCTTCTGTATCTGAAACCCAATCTCATCTGCATTTACCACAATTAACACAGTCTTCACAACTAACAACTGCACCTCATGACAAGCTCTCAAGCCTGTCAGTGTCACGAAAGCGGAAAGAGATGTAAAGACGATCCTTCTTGTCCTTGAAAACGTCGATTCCAGATCCTTTAAGAGCAAATGGATGTCTTGATGACTGATAGCAGATGAAAGCAAATGGCCGATCTAAAAAAACAATGCCAAACATATGCGATGGAAGATTTATCTGTTTTCCTTTTTTTATGAGACGAAACAGAATCCATTACGTCCCATGGCAGTAATTATCCCATTTCTTCTGTATCTGAAACCCAATCTCATCTGCATTTACCACAATTAACACAGTCTTCACAACTAACAACTGCACCTCATGACAAGCTCTCAAGCCTGTCAGTGTCACGAAAGCGGAAATAGATGTAAAGAGGATCCTTCTTAATTAATTGCCAATCCGGAAATAACAAAGTACTGCGCAGAGTTCACAGGATAGCCGAAAATCAAGCAGACAGCGATGACAAAGGCATGCCCGCACAGCTTGTAAAACTTCTTCAGCAGTTGATTTCCGTCTTCCATCTGCTTCAACATCTTCATCGATCTTTGTGCGTGGCAGAAGACGTCGTATGAATTTTTCTTATGTCTTCTCGCCATCCTGAACATAAACAATGTTAAAAAATTACAGACTTGAAAACGTCGATTCCAGATCCTTTAAAAGCAAATGGATGTCTTGATGACTGATAGCAGATGAAAGCAAATGGCCGATCTAAAAAAACAATGCCAAACATATGTTATGGAAGATTTATCTGTTTTCCTTTTTTTTATGAGACGAAACAGAATCCATTACGTCCCATGGCAGTAATTATCCCATTTCTTCTGTATCTGAAACCCAATCTCATCTGCATTTATCACAATTAACACAGTCTTCACAACTAACAACTGCACCTCATGTCAAGTTCTCAAGCCTGTCAGTGTCACGAAAGCGGAAAGAGATGTAAAGACGATCCTTCTTGTCCTTGAAAACGTCGATTCCAGATCCTTTAAGAGCAAATGGATGTCTTGATGACTGATAGCAGATGAAAGCAAATGGCCGATCTAAAAAAAACAATGCCAAACATATGCGATGGAAGATTTATCTGTTTTCCTTTTTTTATGAGACGAAACAGAATCCATTACGTCCCATGGCAGTAATTATCCCATTTCTTCTGTATCTGAAACCCAATCTCATCTGCATTTACCACAATTAACACAGTCTTCACAACTAACAACTGCACCTCATGACAAGCTCTCAAGCCTGTCAGTGTCACGAAAGCGGAAAGAGATGTAAAGACGATCCTTCTTGTCCTTGAAAACGTCGATTCCAGATCCTTTAAGAGCAAATGGATGTCTTGATGACTGATAGCAGATGAAAGCAAATGGCCGATCTAAAAAAACAATGCCAAACATATGCGATGGAAGATTTATCTGTTTTCCTTTTTTTATGAGACGAAACAGAATCCATTACGTCCCATGGCAGTAATTATCCCATTTCTTCTGTATCTGAAACCCAATCTCATCTGCATTTACCACAATTAACACAGTCTTCACAACTAACAACTGCACCTCATGACAAGCTCTCAAGCCTGTCAGTGTCACGAAAGCGGAAATAGATGTAAAGAGGATCCTTCTTAATTAATTGCCAATCCGGAAATAACAAAGTACTGCGCAGAGTTCACAGGATAGCCGAAAATCAAGCAGACAGCGATGACAAAGGCATGCCCGCACAGCTTGTAAAACTTCTTCAGCAGTTGATTTCCGTCTTCCATCTGCTTCAACATCTTCATCGATCTTTGTGCGTGGCAGAAGACGTCGTATGAATTTTTCTTATGTCTTCTCGCCATCCTGAACATAAACAATGTTAAAAAATTACAGACTTGAAAACGTCGATTCCAGATCCTTTAAAAGCAAATGGATGTCTTGATGACTGATAGCAGATGAAAGCAAATGGCCGATCTAAAAAAACAATGCCAAACATATGTTATGGAAGATTTATCTGTTTTCCTTTTTTTTATGAGACGAAACAGAATCCATTACGTCCCATGGCAGTAATTATCCCATTTCTTCTGTATCTGAAACCCAATCTCATCTGCATTTATCACAATTAACACAGTCTTCACAACTAACAACTGCACCTCATGTCAAGTTCTCAAGCCTGTCAGTGTCACGAAAGCGGAAAGAGATGTAAAGACGATCCTTCTTGTCCTTGAAAACGTCGATTCCAGATCCTTTAAGAGCAAATGGATGTCTTGATGACTGATAGCAGATGAAAGCAAATGGCCGTAAAAAAAAACAATGCCAAACATATGCGATGGAAGATTTATCTGTTTTCCTTTTTTTATGAGACGAAACAGAATCCATTACGTCCCATGGCAGTAATTATCCCATTTCTTCTGTATCTGAAACCCAATCTCATCTGCATTTACCACAATTAACACAGTCTTCACAACTAACAACTGCACCTCATGACAAGCTCTCAAGCCTGTCAGTGTCACGAAAGCGGAAAGAGGTGTAAAGACGATCCTTCTTGTCCTTGAAAACGTCGATTCCAGATCCTTTAAGAGCAAATGGATGTCTTGATGACTGATAGCAGATGAAAGCAAATGGCCGATCTAAAAAAACAATGCCAAACATATGCGATGGAAGATTTATCTGTTTTCCTTTTTTTATGAGACGAAACAGAATCCATTACGTCCCATGGCAGTAATTATCCCATTTCTTCTGTATCTGAAACCCAATCTCATCTGCATTTACCACAATTAACACAGTCTTCACAACTAACAACTGCACCTCATGACAAGCTCTCAAGCCTGTCAGTGTCACGAAAGCGGAAATAGATGTACAGACGATCCTTCTTGTCCTTGAAAACGTCGATTCCAGATCCTTTAAGAGCAAATGGATGTCTTGATGACTGATAGCAGATGAAAGCAAATGGCCGATCTAAAAAAACAATGCCAAACATATGTGATGGAAGATTTATCTGTTTTCCTTTTTTTATGAGACGAAACAGAATCCATTACGTCCCATGGCAGTAATTATCCCATTTCTTCTGTATCTGAAACCCAATCTCATCTGCATTTACCACAATTAACACAGTCTTCACAACTAACAACTGCACCTCATGACAAGCTCTCAAGCCTGTCAGTGTCACGAAAGCGGAAATAGATGTAAAGACGATCCTTCTTGTCCTTGAAAACGTCGATTCCAGATCCTTTAAGAGCAAATGGATGTGTTGATGACTGATAGCAGATGAAAGCAAATGGCCGATCTAAAAAAACAATGCCAAACATATGTGATGGAAGATTTATCTGTTTTCCTTTTTTTATGAGACGAAACAGAATCCATTACGTCCCATGGCAGTAATTATCCCATTTCTTCTGTATCTGAAACCCAATCTCATCTGCATTTACCACAATTAACACAGTCTTCACAACTAACAACTGCACCTCATGACAAGCTCTCAAGCCTGTCAGTGTCACGAAAGCGGAAAGAGATGTAAAGACGATCCTTCTTGTCCTTGAAAACGTCGATTCCAGATCCTTTAAGAGCAAATGGATGTCTTGATGACTGATAGCTCTCAAGCCTGTCAGTGTCACGAAAGCGGAAATAGATGTAAAGACGATCCTTCTTGTCCTTGAAAACGTCGATTCCAGATCACAATAATGATTTAAACGCCATAGCGACTACTAGGCTAGGTAGTGGTGATGGTGGTTAATATGGCCTGTTATTAAACGTTAAGGGATGGATAGGGTCTGAGTATGTGAATTTACCAAGTGAAATTACCAGGTCACTGGTACCTGAATTGTGTGCCTTATTAGGGAGGTCACCCCGAATCGAATATGGTTGCTGAAAGTGAATCTGAATGTGACTGCTAACTTGACACACATTAGTTAAATGCTATAAGCAAAGGTGTCTGCTTAGTGTCCACCAGAGACAAACCGAGTTGCTTCTTGTTAGTCGGTCACTTTTCGGAAAGTTGACCATTGTGAGGATTTTATTGTAGCCTACACCTGTTGCTAAGGTGGAATGACTATTGTTTTAGATAATAAAATCTTATTCTTTGAACCTCGTTATCCCCATCTATTGCAATAGGGACATTGTTTTAAATCGTCCTGCCGATCATGTCAAACTTCAAGTTAAGTTGCAATTACAAATATTCCACAGACCAGCGACATCCGCTAATGAAGAAACCCAGGTAAGTCTATATAGAACAGTTTGCGCACAGAGGTATTTCATAACACAAATCATTTGACACAATTTGAAAATACTTGTGCTCTTTGTTGCATTGTATATAATTAAGATACTGCTTCACACAGTGTATGACAGCAAAACTTAACTGTGACAATACACAGATTGTACTGGTATCTATGTGATTTTAATAAAACAACCAGAATTTGAAATATTGCATCAATTGTAGAGGGCGATTCTAAGATCGACAGATTCAGTGTTTTTTTCTTTCTCTGCCAATGTTGCAATTTAATATTTTTACTCACTATTTTGATCCATTTATTTTATCACTCAACATTTATAACTCTCGTAATCGTAATCTCTAAATTTCTAAAGTGCCACTGGAAAGCCAAGCGCGGGGCACCGGCTTATTCACGAGCGCTGCGTTGAGTTAGAAGGGTTGTCCATGAGAGTAGTCCGTGGTGGTCCGGGTCGAGTTACCATAGAATCAGGATCAAATGCGTCGAGTCAAAAGGGTTGTCCGTAAAAGGTGGTCCAGGTCGAGGTACCGTAGGATCAGAGGGGTCTAGTCTAGTGTAAACTGAAATGCTTCACAAACGGTAGGCTCTACTTGTGTTCAACAACTCAACTCTTCTATGACATAAGGCTATATAACAAATTCACTGACTCCTAGTAACAATTTTGATTCTTTAAAAGTCTGTGATTTGAAGTTTAATGAACACCATGCAGTAGACCTTTCTGATATTACTGTCATCAAAGTGAAACAATAATAACACGCACCCTGTAGTGTCGCAACAGAAACAACGATGAATACGCAACAGCAAGCATCTAATTTTTATAACAGAACTTTTAAAGATTGCATTTCCAGAACGCAGGTTGTTCTTCATAGACTTAGGCTATGTTGCTTTCGATTTGTGAAAACTTGACTCTACTGACCCTGACCTTAAACGTAATCATGCTTCACTTGTTATTCATGAAAAGTCGACAGTCTTAATTATGAGTCTGATGTGCAGAGGATATTGTGCTTTGTATGTGAAAATCTGAAGCAGTCTAGTACAAAACAGCACTATATTAATCCATCTTTCAGAAACCCTTTAGATTTAAACAGAAAATAGTTCATCATAGATGAACAACAAATCATTGTCTAGTGCAAAACCATGGCTAGAACAATGCTCTAGAAATTCTTCCTCTATTTCAAACAATTCATCGCATATGCCACATCCAAAAGGCTCTGCAATAAAAGGTTTTAACTCTTTTTCGTTTTAGTGTTGCTGTCAGTAAAACGTTTCATCCATAAGCACATCTCTGTGTCTCCATCGGCTTTCCTATTTCTCTTTAGATTTTCAGGTTCAACGAATAATTCATGACCAACTTCAAAGCATCTGATCTACTCTTAAAACAGACGAGCAACGAAACACAAATCAATTCAGGTTGCCTCTACCCTTGTACAAATCAATGCCTCCGTCTCCTTCCTCTTCTCCTTATCGTAAGACCTCTTTCTCCATCTTATATATATTTCAGTAAGTCTGTGTGTTTGTTTGTTTGTTTGATTGTTTGATTGTTTGATTGTTAGCTATGCACGGTCACAGTTTTGAAGTAATCGACACCAATCCTTTGCAGGGGGATCGGGGTTGACCCGATACAGGTTATTGGGGGATCGGCGAAACTCTGCCACCATGGGGCCAGGGTGGGGGAGGGTAAAACCCCTCATTTTCCCTACTTTTTCAGCCGTTGCCATGCATAGTTTTTTTCCCGAAAACCAAAATTTCACGGGTGGCTTACCGGTGGAGGTCGGAGTGTGGTGGGTGTCGTGGGCTGTGGTGGGGGGGGTGGCTGATAGCTGGGGTGGGGGTGCTGTGGGGGGGAGTGAGGTTGGGGGGTGGGAGAATTTTTTCACGAAAATCAAAATGTCACGAAAACCAAAATTTCACGGGTGGCTTACCGGTGGAGGTCGGAGTGTGGTGGGTGTCGTGGGCTGTGGTGGGGGTGGCTGAGAGCTGGGGTGGGGGTGTTGTGGTTGGGGGGGTTTGGGGTGGAAGAATTTTTTTCACGAAAACCAAAATTTCACGGGTGGCGTACCGATGGAGGTTGGAGTGTGGTGGGTGTCGTGGGGGTGTCGTGTGGGGTGGGGGTGTGGGGTAGGGGGGTGGGGAAGAATTTTTTCCCCGAAAATCAAAATTTCACGGGTGGCGTACCGTTGAGGTTGGAGTGTGGTGGGTGTCGTGTGGGGTGGGGTGGTGTAGGGGTGGTTGGGAAAGAAATTTTTCCAGAAAATCTAAATTTCACGGGTGGCGTACCGGTGGAGGTTGGATTATGGTGGGTGTCGTGGGGTGTCGTGGAGGGTGTGGGGGGAGGGGGAGCATGGGGGATAATTTTTTCCCCGAAAATCAACATTTCACGTGTGGTGTACCCGTGGAGGTTGGAATGTGGCGGGTGTCGTGGCCTGTGGTGGGGTGGCTGAGAGCTGGGGTGGGGGTGTTGTGGTTGGGGGGGTTTGGGGTGGAAGAATTTTTTCACGAAAACCAAAATTTCACGGGTGGCGTACCGATGGAGGTTGGAGTGTGGTGGGTGTCGTGTGGGGTGGGGGTGTGGGGTAGGGGTAGGGGAAGAATTTTTTCTTTGAAAATCAAAATTTCACGGGTGGCGTACCGGTGGAGGTTGGAGTGTGGTGGGTGTCGTGTGGGGTGGGGTAGTGTAGGGGGGTGGTTGGGGAAAGAATTTTTTCATGGTACAGTTATGTTCGAAGACATCAGAGGACACAGCAGCATCCTCAATAATCATCATTGAGACCACTTCATCCAATTTTACCCATAAACATATTGGAGCTGTTCATCTGTTTCAATTTTCAAAGCTAGAGTAGCCAGATGTCTATAGTTTCTGATCTATAAAATTTGAACCCGGCGTTTTCAATAAACTGTGACTTTTGATGCCTTATATAATTATAATGGCGCTATAGAAGTCATTAAACTAGATAATAATCACAGTGACCTTAATTGTATTTTGCATAGTGAGACAAGATGCAAAATTTGGTGCATGAATAATTGAATACTGATGAGTGATAACAGTGCAAACATTTCAATGACAGTTTTGTACATTCAGACAAAATCTGTCCCATTTATGCCCAGCGTCCTTTTAAAAGGACAGCAAGTTTTCGTCAAAATTTTCCATAATGAAATAGATAATTTTTGCGAAAATGAATTGATACAGGCAAGCAATCATATAATAGCTACTCAAAACTCAGAAGTAATTTTTTTTTTAAATAGCAAATTACTTAAATTAAATTAAAATTTATTATTGATTGGCGGCATTACTCGATTCCAAAATTCCGCAACTTCCAATGCTAATAACACAACTAAAACTAAAGACCTTGACAAATTTTTGCACAGATGTTTGTTCATCAACATCAGCAGGATGATAGAAAACAAAAACGATATTATTGACTTGATATCATATTAAAATAGGTAAGCAAATACAACTGTCCTTTTAAAAGGACACGGTCATTAACGGGTTAAACCCAAGGTATGCTGAATGTGCAGGCACGTAAGGCGTGTGTCATGAGGTTACTGTAAATTTCACCGTTTATTTTTTTATTTTTACCATGTCCTCTTTGCCAAAAAATTGGTGAACAATTATTTTCAACATTAGCAGTCGAAAAGGAGGTTCCCGATGGGGCAAATAAGAATCCATATAACGAACGAGTGAACAAGTCAATGAAAATAAATGTCGGTTTTCAAGGGGCATGAACGCGAACCTCTAACTAGGCTACTCTTATCTTTTAATCGTAATTTCTAAACTTATAAGGCAGCACTCGAAAGTCAATCGCAAGCACCAGCTTACCCACGAGCGCGCTGCATCACGCCAGAGGGTGTTCAAAGGGTAGTCATTATTCAAAAGAAGACTAGAGTCCGCAGTTAAAAAAGGCAGAGGGGGTATACATGTAGGTCGAGTAGCTGTTAAGGTGGGTGTCATTTAATATTAGAAGGTGGAGAATCCGATGATCAGACGATCGAGTGGGGAACTCTGGGGGTATCATATGAATTTCTTTTGAACAGTCGATGATCAGACGATCGAGTGTAGGTATCATAATTATGAATTTTCTTTTGAACAGTCAGTAACTGTTGTGTGTGGTAATCCCGAGGAGTGATAAAAATAGATCTAGTTCATAATAACAGTTTCCACCATGAAAATCAGCTGATCTAAGTTCGACTCACGAATCCACCATAGGATATGCTTTCTAGCTGCTATCAACGCCGTGTATTGCTGTTGACAGTCGATCTGTTGTTAGTATTTAGCGGCCGTTAGCCAAAGATTTATGTCAATTAAGATGACTGCATAGCTGTGTACTGCAACCGGTTGCGGTCAAATTCTGTCAACCGGATTCATCAATAAACTGGGAAAATTATAATTACCGTCTGATTCCGAGTGTTTTTGCAGAATCTTCAATATTCACTAGATGGCCCAACAATACTTTCTCAACCCAGCTTTTGCTTCGAATGAGCGCTAATCTGGATTCGCTCGCCATTTTGTACGAATGGAAGGTAAAGTCAGATTTTCGTTTTAACACAATATCTGGTCATCTCTTAATTTATATGTTTTGCCTTATTATTCGCTGACACTTTACAATGCAAAGCTGTTGGCGTTGCTAATTTTACAGTTCGAAATTTATGTTTATGTCTCTCTTAGGAAGTCACAGTTGAAAGACCTTCATGATGGGATCCATTGATCACTTGAGTGTAGGACATTTCCCCCCTGGACAACCCCCCGGACAATAACCCCCCGGACAATTCCTCCCTGATTTAGCCTAGGACATTAATCCCCCCGGACAATTCCCCCCTTGCTGCACAAATAGCCTATTTCTGTAGGTATAATTTGCTCAAACTTAGTTCCAATTTAAGCAAAACATTTTCATCAATCAAGCTCCAATTTAAACAAGAATATATTCATCAATCCCGCTCCAATTTAAGCAAGAATATTTTGGTAATCCTCCAGTTTAGGTGCTTTTATTATTTTGCACTGTTATACGGGATAGACATAGAATATAGACAACAATGCAATAGAGTTAAGAAAGCAGCAAGAATGGACAAAGAGAAATGGTTAAAGGAGCAGTATGGAGAAATAGAAAGTGCAGCGGCTGGTAACAGATGCAGACAGGCGTACCAACTCATAAGAAGGCTAAGCAAACCGTGGAAACCAAAACAGACAGCAATAACAGATAAGAGCGGAAACATTCTCCAGGACAAAGAGGAGATAAAAAACGATGGACAGAATACTGTAGCGAGTTATATAAAACAACAGAGGATAATGGAGACGCCGTCAAAGAGCTAAATGATATAACACCACCACCACGGGAGGATGAGGAGCATGATATCCTTTTGGAAGAAGTGGAGTTTGCCGTAGCCAAGTTAAAAAACAACAAAGCACCGGGGACCGACAGAATCACTGGTGAAGTTCTGAAGGCGGGAGGAGAAGCATTAACCAGAAGAATACATGACATATGTAACCAAGCGTGGAAGGAAGGACGAATACCAGACGAATGGACGAGGTCAATCATAGTAGCAATTCCAAAAAAGGGCGATCTGTCAAACTGCTGCAATTACAGAACGTTGGCGCTAATGAACCACATGAGTAAAGTATTGATGTCCATTTTGCTCGAAAGATTAAAATCGCAGGTAGAGGAGCATATGGCTGAGGAGCAGGCTGGGTTCAGAGGAGACCGAAACACAACACAACAAATACTAATACTACGGCTCATAGGGGAAAAGGCGAAACGGAAAGGAAAACTAATACACAATTGCTTCATTGACTTCCAAAAAGCATTTGACTCTGTAAGGCACGATATACTACAAGCGACACTGGAATCCTTCGGAGTCGGAAGACGGTTGACGCAGCTACTCAACTATGCATGCACAAAAGCAAAATCGGCAGTCAGAGTGGGAAAAGAGATTGGTGAATGGTTCCGAATTGGAGTTGGCGTCAAACAGGGAGACCCAGTATCTCCTACCGAATTCATCACATATCTAGAGCGAGTAATGGAGAAGATCAAGGAGAAAGAAACCGGAATTTCCATACATGGAATACTTATCAACAACTTGGCATTCGCAGACGATATAGACTTGATAGAAGAAGACATCCACAACATTCAAGAAAACGTTAACATTCTAGGCAGGGAAGGAGAGAGGGTAGGCCTAAAAATCAACCGCAGCAAAACAAAAACAATGACCTTCGGAGAAAAAACGAACATTAAACCAATCGAGATCAACGGTGAAGGCCTAGAACACGTGGAAGAATTTCTATATCTGGGAAGCCTGCTAACATGGGACAATGACTGCGGAAGGGAGATAGGAAGCCAGATTGCGAAAGCAGCGGGGGCATTGGCAGCCTTTGGAAACCTGTGGAGAAGTCGTGAAATAAGCATAAAAACAAAAATGGAAATCATAAAAACATGCATATTCAGTATACTGCTGTATGCATGTGAGACATGGACCTTGCGCAAGAGGGAAACAAACAAACTATTGGCATTTGAAATGAGATGCTACAGATGGATACTGCACATCAGATGGGAGCAAAAGATAACAAATGTGGAAGTGCGCGCAAGAGTGGGAAACACAAAGAACATAAAACAACTGATAATGGAGAGGAAACTAAACTTCTTTGGACATGTATGCAGAATGGGAAACGACCGACTTATCAAACAGGTCATCTTCGGAATGATGGACGGAAGAGGGGTTAGAGGAAGACCGTGCAGAGAATGGCTAGATGACGTCACGGACTGGTGTGAACTGGAAATCTACAAACTTAGCAGAATGGCGCTGGAGAGAGACAAATGGAGACGTATTGTGAAACATGCGATCGACACCAACGGGCACTGAGCCCATGGACCGCAATGATGATGATGATGATACGGGATAGTTGAAGGAAGACATTGAAAATGTTTTCCCCTTTGAACTATAAAAGAAAGCTGAAATAGAAGCTGGATTAATGAAAAACGCATGAGTAAAGAAGCTGGATTAATGTTTTAACTGATCTGAAACAGAAGCTGGATGAATGATAAAACTCTTAGGAAATGGAAGCTGGATGAATGATAAAAAGCTTAAGACATGGAAGCTGGATGAAGGTTTTCTATATTTTAAATAGAAGCTGGATGAATGATAAAAAGCTTTTAAAATGGAAGTTGGATGATGGAGATATTAGGTGAAATCGAAGCTGGATGAACGAAGAAGACGCTTAAAAAATAGAAGCAGAATAGAGATGTTTTTATACCTGACACAGAAGCTGGATTGACGAAAATAACACATTAACACTGGAAGCATGATGGTGTGTTATTGCTTAAAAAGAACCTGGATTGACGAAAATAACGCGGGAGAAATAGAGGCTGGCTATAAATGAAAAACATATTCTCGCGCCAAAACAGCGACCAAAGACTAGTGTTGGAGAAAGCAATGCAAAATTATAAAAGCACCTAAACTGTAGGATTACCATATTTTCATCAATCCCGCTCCAATTTAAACAAGAATATATTCATCAATCCAGCTCCAATTGAAACAAGAATATTTTCATCATTCCCACTCCAATTTAAACAAGAATATTTTTATCAATCCCGCTCCCATTTAAACAAGAATATTTTCATCAATCCAGCTCCAATTTAAGCAATAACATTTTCATCAATCCAGCTTCCATTTAAGTAAAATTTATTTTGTATCAATCCGGCTTCTATTTAGCGAGAATTCTTTTCATCAATTTAACTTGCATACTTAGCGCCGGCGTTTTATAGCACAACCAGTTCTACGTCATATGTTCTACCAGGGGGAATTGTCCTACCCTAGGGGGGAAATTATCCGTGGGGGTTGTTGTCCGGGGGGTTTTGTCCAGGGGGGGTAATGTCCGCGCCCCGATCACTTATAACCTTCCAGTAAGACAACTATTTGGGGGGTTAATCCGACAGTTTAAGATAGATCATGGCAAAATTCTACTTTTATCTCAATCATGGTTAAACTATAAATTCATTATAATAATTTATATAGCGCCAAGAGAACTAGGCCTACTCTGGTGCTAAAAAAAATCAACCTTGGCCAAATAGAACTGTCTCAAGATGAGAGAGGGATGATTCAGAACTTGTAAAATTACCTAAAATTATTATGTGATAGCATGTAGCAACAATTTTTGATCAGGTTAACCGAGTTTTTATCATGGATGGTGAAATTTAGAATACTTGGCCGAAATATGTACTATGGATATTTACATTGAATGGAAACGGAATCATTCTAGTCTTTAGGTGACAACAAATGGCTTCCTGTTATGAAGTATAATTAAATTACTTTTTTATATTTTGAAACAATCTATTAATGACATGTTGCTTTGCTTTATTTCATTAGATGCTGGAAGGTTTTTTCAAGTGCATTATGACAAGCAACATCAGGTTATAACTTGTCAATAAAATTGTCTCATAATTCCATGCTCTCAACGATCTTCTTCGAAAACATTGAAGCTGCAATATTCACCAGGAACGTTAACAATAATCAATTATTTCTTCTTCCGTCGCAATGGCTTCTTCATTAACAACGCAAGGGTGTCCAATTCTACGAAAGTTTAAAGGCTTCTAGGCCTTGTATATTTCATCACAAATCACAATTGTTTTCTGTGAGACAAACTTATTTTAAAAAATTCTGGAGGAATTATTATTGACCCACGAACGATGTCAAAAGTTTTACTTCCATTTATCAGATAAAGAGGCAATTTTCTACACATGCGTAATGATATGCTTTCAAGCGGAAACCACCCGTGCCGAAGAAAAGCCTAAAATCTTCTTATATCCAAATTATGTGAAGAATCATCTGCACAGTTGTGTGATATACAAAAGATGAGAAAGAACCAATTGTGGTGAAATAACCATTAATTTCGTTGGAAATTATACGACCAAGGTGAAATTCCAGCCACTCACATGAGGAAACATGCTACAGTGTAACCATGCGCATGTCAGATGTATAGGACATAATTTACTGAAATACTTTAGTTGACAGTGCATAATTTTTGGAAAACAATACTGGAGAACACCATGTAAAAGCTAGCAATGTCAAAGATAATTTATTGTCATCAAAACGCAAGCATGAGGAACCATGTTGGAGAGAAACCATACAAATGTCAGTTATGTCAGAAATCATTTACTCAAGCTGGTCATCTGAAAACACACATGAGGACTCATACTGGGGAGAAACCATACAAATGTCAGTTATGTCAGATATCATTTACCCTGGGTAGTAGTCTAAAAACGCATAACATGAGGAATCATACTGGGGAGAAACCTTACAAATGTCAGTTATGTCAGAAAACCTTTACTACACACTGAAAACACACTTGAAAACCCATACTGGGAAGAAACCACATCATTGTCAGTTATGTCAGAAATCGTTTGCTCAAGTTGGTGCTCTAAAAACCCACACGAGAACCCATACTGGAGATCAACCATACAAATGTCAGTTATGTCAGAAAACATTTACTCTCGGTTGTAATCTGAAAACACACATAAGAACACATACTGGAGAGAAATCTTACAAATGTCAGTTCTGTCCGAAATTCTGGACTAGAGGTGGTGATCTGAAAAAACACATAAGAACCCATACTGGGGAGAAACCATTCAAATGTCAGTTATGTCAGAAATCATTTACTCTCAGTTGTAATCTGAAAACACACATAAGAACACATACTGGAGAGAAATCTTACAAATGTCAGTTCTGCCAGAAATTATGTACTAGGCGTGATTATCTGGAAAAACACATCAGAACCCATACTGGGGAGAAACCATACATATGTCTGTTTTGTCAGAAATCCTTTACTACAGGTAGTTATCTAAAATGCATATAGGTTTCCATACTGGCGAAAAACCACATAGTTGCCAGATATGTCGTAAATCATTTGCCCAAAAATGTGGCTTGAAGGTGCATCTGAGAATCCATACTGGAGATAAGCCATACATGTGCCAAATTTGTCAGAATTCGTTTGCTAATTCCAGTTCTCTGAAAAAGCACATGAGAACTCACACAGGAGAAAGGCCTTACATATGTGAGGTTTGTAATAAAGGATTTACACAAAGTGGAAGTCTAAAGAATCACAGGAGAACTCATGCAACTGATAAGCAATATGCGCAAAATAAATTTAATACCAAGAGCAGTTCTTTAGCAAAGCAGCTTAATTATGTCAATGAAAGAACACAGACACAGGATCTTCAACTGGAAAGTGAAGTAATTGCTAAAAAATCTGATCATTTCAACACAAGTAGTACTACATGTGCTATTGACAAACCTAATGAAAGTGTCTCAAACAGCGTATTTCCGCATTCTGGTGGATTTCCACGTCCTTTAGCGAAAATTAGAGACGATGAAAATCTGCATATTAGCAACTTCGGATCGACTGTGGATATAAAAGCGTCTTTTTTGAACTCCTTTGGATGTGGTATATGTGACAAATTGCTGGAAACAGCGAAAGAATATCTGAAGCATTGCGCTAGTCATCGACTTTCTCCACCTGACGACTTAGCTGCTCACCTGTGCTGAATTACGATTCCAAGTATTTGTGATCGAAACATTTGTAGCGTCATGTAAAAAGATGCATAGATGTTTAATATATAAGTTCTTGTTGCTATTTAGTGACACACGTGTCATATCTAAGATGATTCGTGTCGCCATTCTCCTTCAACCAGTTTTGAGACTGGCACTGTCAGAGTACAAACAGTGGTAGCGTTATTATGGAAGTTCTGAGAGACAACATACTTAAATAGCTACACTGTAACACTTTGTTCAGAATACGTCGACATCAGGCATTCTCATGCAGAAAAGCAAACAGTACTTCCTTTTAGTCAACTATAGTGTGTTCATTCAATTATATTATTGTTAAACTAAAATTGCAGAATGAACTTTTTATTCTACAGCTATTCAAGACACAGCAGTCATTCTAGATTTCGACTATAGATCTGACAAGTTTTGTGTTAAATATTAATATTATTTCAAATATGCTTGTTATGTGATAAATTTACAGTAAGCTTATATCCTTGTCTGAGCCCATTTCAGTATGTGTATAATTATGAGCACTTGTTATAGTGTCCCTTCTAAGATGCTACTCAGAGGCGCTCCCGGCTACTTTTCCAGAGACTGAATCCAAGTATGCTGGAGCGTATGAGCAATTGTGAGTGAATGACTTGCTCAGACTTCCTATGTGGTGGCTTGAGATGGATTCGAACCTGCAACATTCCGGCTGCAAGGTACCGAACATACCCCTACACCACCCTGCATATTATTTATTGTATATTGCCATTGCTGTCAGTGAATATTATGTAATCTTTTTCTACTTAGGGCGACTTATGTTTTTTCCAGTACATGTTTCCTGAACATGTGAATTTTGTTGTCTTTAGTGACAGTTATCATGCATTTCATTATCTTCTTCTATAACCTCTAATTAGATAAGATGCACGTCATAAATTACTCATACTTATAATTATTTATTTTAATGAAATTTATTTACATATTGCTGTTGCATAAATGATACATTACATAAATTAATAGAATTAATTATCTTATTCTACATTGTTTGAGTAGTTTGCTTTCTTCTTGTGAAAGATGTATCGTAAATATATTTTGTGTTTTGTTAGCTTCGTAATTTGTATGACACACTTCATTCTTTCTGGTATAGCTTCTAAATAAATAAGCTGCAGTCGCATAATTATCGTGCCTGTGTTTCTATTGATGCGATACATCTTATGCAGTTGTTGTCAGTAGTTATGCGACCAAGAGTTCTGGTGCAGATAGGCTGGTTCCCTGCTCTACATAGATCGTTCACTGGTTACCGGGCCTCAGAAGTGAGTCGTCTCTGCATGGACCTATGGATGTATGTAATAACATGTACGCTGGGTCCCTTGCTCTCCAAAAGACACCTATACCGGTTCCATGCACATAATTATACTGACTCTCTATATAGGCGCTGGCTCTCCGGCCAGGCGGAAGTATGTCAGCCCTACCTTACTTAGCATCTGGAAACCTAATTTGTAGGACGGAAGTACGTCAACCCTACTTTGCTTTACATCTGTACTTTGGCTCCCGAGATATGGAAGCCGAGTTACTGCATTACACAGGCTTCATAATTTCCTTAGGGATTGTGCTCTATTTCCTTAATGGGTAGATTGGAAGGGTGTCACGACAACTCGTCTACCGACAACTCGTGTAACGACAAGTGGTCTCCGGACAATTCGTCTACGACAACTGGTCTACAGACACTTAGAACCGCCGTTTTATAGTAATACCACTTACACGCAATATGTTCGACAGGGGGGGGGGAATTGTCCTACCCTGGGGGGAATTGTCCGGGGGGTTTTGTCCCGGGGGTTTTGTCCGGGGGTTTTGTCCAGGGGGGAAATGGGTTATATTCTATAATGACTCGGTACCAAGTAACTTTTTTATAAATTTGATGAAAAATATTTCCTGACAAAATTGAAGCGGGATTTATCGTGTGAGGGTCGGTTAGGGCTCAGGTTAGGCGTCGTGAGGGTCGGTTAGGGTTAGTTTTAAGGTTAGTGCAGTCATTCTGAAGCTGGATTGATGAACAATAATTTTCAATGAAAAACGGATGAAAAATATTTGCCGACGAAATAGAAGCGGGATTTATCGAACAAATTCTTGCCTAAAGAGAAGCTGGATCGATTAAAAGGATTCTCGGCAAACTAGAAGTTGGATTTATTAAAGATAACAACGCTGCAACGTTAGTTCTTGGTGTCTACCGAGTCATTCTAGAACGTCTACCGAGTCATTGTAGAACTCTACCGGGAAATGTCCTACACTCTAATATTTAGCAACCTCAGCAACCTAGGAAAATGGCCAAATAATTTAGCAACCTCGGGAATTGGCCAAATAATTTAGCAACCTTGGGAAATGGCCAAATAATTTAGCAACCTAAACTACGGTTTAACCATAAATTAATAGCTGACCAGTAAGTTATCATAGTAGAAAATATGTTTAAACGGAAATCGGAAACTACCTTCCATTCGTGCAAGATGGCGGGCGAATTCGGATGAATACTTATAGGTAATAGAAACTGGGTTGAGAAGTATAGTTCTGCCATCTATTGAATATTTGAGATGCGAATTTTTTTAAACTGACGGTATTATTAATTTTACACCGTCGTTTTAATAAAGAGGTTTCAGTGTCATTTTAATAATTTGTCGGAAGAAACCACGTGCAAACGGCTGAAAGGCTATCTATTCATTAACATAACCCAAATTTTATTAAAAATCACTTTCGTCTCTTCAGACACAAAAGCTCAGTGAGCGCTATAAATGCAAAATATGCAAAAAATACAACTGTATCAAAATAATTAGTCAGGGTGAAGTCCCCAAGGATGATTCGATCTTCATGTGCATTGACAAGCCTATAGCCTAATTCGAAACCCGCCTTGAGGGCCTCATGAACAAACTTATTTCTCGACATACGCGCCACCCACCTTAATAACAGCTAGGCCTACTCTGCCACCTCTGGTTCTTTGGAAAGCGGACAACGACTTCCCTTTCGTTAATCTTTTGGACAACCCTTCTGACCAGACAAAGCGCTCGTGAATAAGACGTTGCTTTCGAGTAGCGCGCAAGAAATTTGGAGATTACGATTTGTGGATGTAGCAATAGGCCTATCTGGCACTCCTCCGAAGTCCGGTCCCAAACTATTTCGCATGGCTTATCACATAGATAATGATTCTCCAATTAGTGGGGCCGCCAGGAACCAAAATGTGAAGGAATTGTGCATTTTGTGATACAAGCATGAAATTTGGTATAAGCTTATACCACGAAAATGTCATAAGAGCAGCCACATTAAAATAGATATAGACAATTTAGAGGATTTTGAGAAGTCTGGTGATTGCGAAAGTCATCAGAATCAGCATGAATTGATTTCCACTGAGGAAAAAAGCACATCATGACAAAGATGCAACACCTTAGAAATAATTTAAATACCGGATTTCCGGTATCAAAGGAGAAGGAATCATTTGATTCAATATAAAAGAGAGCACTGTATAGATCAGTCGTCAAGAATTTGAGTTAATTGACATTGATCAGTTGGTTTTGAAATCTTTTTGGGATGTGGAATCTGTGATAAATTGTTTGAAATTGAAACTGAATTCATGGAACACCGTGATCGTGACTTCAATGATGTTCCCCAGAAAGGCATAATATTATGAACTATTTGAAGCACATTTGCTGAGTTAATTTCCTTGACTTTCCATTTAGAATGCTGTTACCGCATAGATTTGACACAAAGTGCAACAATTTCCAACAGCTGAATGGTGTGGTTTGATAATGTTTGTCATGAAATCATAGAGCTATTCAACTAAAGTAGGAGAGCTAGCCTACTTTTTGGGCTCTCTGGCATCTGCCTCTAATAGACATGTTATCTTTGTTCGATGAAAATTTATTTGGCTGTTTTTTCTCGATTATTTTAATTGCATAGACAACTTGAGAATGTCATAAACTATAGGAGAGCATGGCAATGAAAATTATTTTAGAACTGAAGATCTATTTTGTTAAAAGACCTTATTCGTATATACAAGATATGCAGTCTGTGTGTATATCATGCTTGTGTGCTTTTTCTTCCATAATGCTGTAGAGACCGGTTCCACGACAACTGGTCTACCGACAACTGGTCTACCGACAACTCGTCTACCGACATCTCGTCTCCGGACAATTGGTCTAACGACAACTGGTCTACAGACGAATAGTATTGATGAAATAGAAGCTGGATTTGTGAAAAAGTTTTTTTTAGCTTGAATGGAAGCTGGATTGATGAATTTATTCATGTATTTCGACATGCATCCAGCTTCTTCTTCAGATCTAAAAATACCTTCATCCAGCTTCTATATATCACCCGTTATTTTCGTCAATCCGGCTTCTATTTCAGATATAAAAAATACCCTCATCCAGCTTCCATTACTTAAGCGTTTTTTCATCAATCCAGCTTCTATTTCAGATCAAGAAATTCTTTCATCCAGCTTTTATTTCTCATACGTTATTTTCGTCAATCCAGCTTCTATTTCACCTGTAACTGTAACGTAAGTGTAGCAGACGCGTAATGTACTGTTGCTGTTACGTTTATTACTAAACTACATGTATAAGATAAGCTATGGCACAAGAAACGTGTAAGCTAGAAGATCTAACATAGTAACGTTGGCCTATTCTCCGAGCCGCCTGAATACCGAATGCCTAGTGTTCGTGTCCACTGTCCAGTTCGCATTCGGACGGGTGGCGATGGGCGTGGCCTATTGATGTACGATGACCAATCGCCTAGACCCGTCACAGTAACAGAGCCATCATCCAGATTTCATTTCTCTTGAGTTTTTTCATCAATCCAACCTTCATTTCACCTGTAAAAACTTTCATTCAGCTTCCATTTCTCAAGCGCTGGATCAGTTGTCTGTAGACCAGTTGTCGTTAGACGAATTGTCGGTAGACGAGATGTCGTGACACCGTAGAGACCCTTGTTGGTTTCATATTTTATTTTCTATTTAGTTAAATGATTTTATTTACACAACTAATATACGCTGTTTGTGTATCCTTGTTGTAAGCAAACTCGCTTCTTCAAGGTCATCAAAATGGTTAGGTGAGATCGGTAGGCCCTACATATAGGCTCACACAGTAAGTATAAAGGGAATATCAAAGTAGGACTATAATAAAAAAAAATAAACTATATGGCATGGTATGAGATGCCGAACATGAGAGGTTACACCTGTATTTTATGTATATATTTTAGGATATAATTATAATTATGATGTATACTCCCTCGTTAAATGTTTGTCAATGTGAACCATAGAAATGTAGGCCTAATTATTGTCCCTACCTTCTGAGATCTTTTCATGCATCTCAATTACAGCCATATAGTTATAGTGCGTGGTTCAAAAACCATACGTGTATTTTGTATACGATATTGAAACATACAGGGCGCCAGGGTTTTCAATTCTCATGCCACTTCTGGGAATCAGGTAAAACGGGGGTGCTCGATGACACTGGCATATCTACTTTCCCTTAATTTTCTGTGCCAATTGAAACCTGCCGGGCACTAGGTCTTTCCAATCTTAGCACTTCACTAATTAGCAACTCAGGGCCGGATTTAGCGTGGTGGGGGCCCATGGGCGCCCGTAATGGTGGGGCCCTTTTCTGCAAGATTTTGCTTTTTGATGCACAATCTCCGACAGGGAAAGCTCCATACAGTCATAACATGTCACAGGCAAAGGTGCTAAAAGCAATGTTTAGATTGTTGACTTATTGTAATAGAAATATTTAAAATACATATAAATGAAGACAAATTGAGAAGATCATTTTGCTGATAAATATAACGACTACTATTATTTTAATTGCATGGTATTAAATCGTTTCTCAAAATTAATACAGAGTTAAAGAATGGGGTTAGGCTTCTTAGGTCTACCCATTTTACGCATAGGGCCCAGTGCTTAGATGGTAAAAAAAGAAGTGCATGGACGCCCCTAATTACTTCCTATTCTCTGTCTGTCTTCTCTGTCTCGCTCGCGCGCTCTCTTTATCTCTATCCATCTCCCTGAAGCCAACGCACCGCACATATATATATATATATATATGTTTGTGGGTGGGTGTAATAAACGGTGTCACGACAACTCGTCTAACGACAATTCGTCTACGACAACTGGTCTACAGACAACTGATCCAGCGCTTGAGAAATGGAAGCTGGATGAAAGTTTTTACAGGTGAAATGGAGGTTGGATTGATGAAAAAACGCAAGAGAAATGGAATCTGGATGATGGCTATTTTACAGGTGAAATAGAAGCTGGATTGACGAAAATAGCGTATGAGAAATAAAAGCTGGATGAAAGAATTTCTTGATCTGAAACAGAAGCTGGATTGATGAAAATAGCGTATGAGAAATAAAAGCTGGATGAAAGTATTTCTTGATCTGAAATAGAAGCTGGATTGATGAAAAAACGCTTAAGTAATGGAAGCTGGATGAGGGTATTTTTCATATCTGAAATAGAAACCGGATTGACGAAAATAACGGGTGAGAAATAGAAGCTGGATGAAGGCATTTTTAGATCTGAAGTAGAAGCTGGAAGCATGTCGAAATACATGAATAAAATCATCAATCCAGCTTCCATTCAAGCTAAAAAAAACTTTTTCACAAATCCAGCTTCTATTTCATCAATACTATTCGTCTGTAGTCCAGTTGTCGTTAGACCAATTGTCCGGAGACGAGTTGTCGGTAGACCAGTTGTCGTGGAACCGTAATAAACACCGTAAATGTACTTAGGCATGGATACCTAATAATTTTACGTCTAATGATGCAGGCTAATATCAGTCACCGTTCAACCCGCTCCTCTTTCATCTGAAATTCATCCTAATGCTTCACCGCGCTTGTGCAGATCATTCTACTCAAACTTCTATCGACAACCGTTCTGCAGTCCTCTTGAATAATTACTATTCTATTACTATTAATTAAGACAGATCGCCGATTCTTCCCACTGACTCATCACAACATCGAATTTGGCATGGCGTAGCAGGTAAGATTGCTTGTGGCGGTCATCGTAAGCGAGTTCACCATCTCAGTGACCTTTCGCTTGCGCGTGCGCAGTAGTCAAGGTCAGTGCTACAATCGATGTTGAATTATGTAAAGATTGCAAATTCGCAATGCGCGAGTCATCAATTTTCCGAACTTTAGGTATATACACCATCTATTGTAGCATTGACCTTGAATACTGCGCATGCGCACGCGAAAGGTCACTGAGATGGTGAACTCGCTTGGTAAAAGCAGTCATGGACATTGACAGACTGCTTACTTGCCAACGTCAAATAAAGCATTGATGACATTAAAATGATCCAGCAACGATAACCATCTATATCTATAAGAAAGGATGTGCGTATATTTATTTATTTGGCCGCGATGCACGCTCGCAGTTTTGCAGCTACAGACATGAAACATTGCATTTAGATGAACGTTCACCAAAATTACCCAAGTACGCTATTTTCAGCTTTTTTTTTATTCACTTTAGATTTCGAAAAACAGACATTTTAAATTTTGCTGTGTTAATGTATGCGCTGCAAAGCCTGCAATTGCGTCGCCGAATTTCAATCGTTTTCAGTAACCGTTGCCGTTGACGTCATATTTTGACGTCATTTTTCGCAAAGCTTAATTAGCATGAAAATCATACGCTGTCGTACAGCCCTGTGAAAAGATGTATCTTTTGTGTATATTTGGCCATCGGCCAAGGAGTATAAGCTTACACCTCTGCCCGCAGGGCCGAGGTGTGTGGAGGGCGTGGGAGGGTGGCGGGTGGGAAGGAAATTTTCCCGAAAACTCAAATTTCACGGGTGGCGTACAAGTGGAGGTTGGAGCGTACACGTGAAGGTCGGAGTGCAGTGGGGTGGTTGTGGAGTGCAGTGGGTCGTGGCCGGGAGCGGGTCGAATCCTAAATCTCCCGGGCAACGCCGGGTACCCCAGCTAGTATTAAATAAAAAAGAACAATGCCAACTATAAAATATCGATGTATTACACAAATTATGTGATGCATTTTTGTTGTGTAATTTTACAACACAAAGCTAATTTTCTTATTACCAATGACAACAAAACACGAAATGGCGAGGAAGCACGACGATCTAGATTACACACAAATATAATGTTTTATAGAAAATCGAAATGTAGTTTACGCTAACTCAACTCACTACTTTCAAGGTATAACTTGAATATACGCTAAACACAAAAAGCTTAAAATTGTTGCACAAACTGCGCTAAATAACCAATCCGGCAAAGTTTTTGGCGGCAAATTTTGATAAATAACAATAAATGTGTCAGAGAATTGAACCCAATACAAGAGACATTATGAACAGCATCCCTAGAAACTACAGCCTAACATTTAATTTAAAAAACCTGTAGCAATTTTACAGTCTTATAATCATGTCAGAACAAGGCAACAACTTACAAAAGTCATGTCTATAAGAAGAATCCACATAGTATCTCTATAAGCAGCAAAAACCATCTTTCCGAAATTCTTATATTAAATTTGTGCAAAATAAACTATTTATATCGTTACAGTTATACAGTTACTGTGTCATCTTTTCTGTATCTAAACATCACAATAATTATGCAACTGTATTATAAATGTGGAAAAATGAGTTCATACAAGAATAATTATATAATAATCTTCGCTCTAATTTCACACTGACACAACACAGAATGATTGCAATTCATGGTGAACTGTTTGTATGTAAAACATTTGTCATCAACATTCTGTCATGAATCATTATTTTGTAGAGCTAAATTGAAGGTGTATTGATGAAAGCCTTGCTGAAATAGGAAATGGACCGATGAGAAGAACACTTGGCTTGATAAATGCGATTGGATTGATGAAACCAATGCTTGTAAAGCATTGGCTTGAAGATGGATAAACAATTCACAGGTCAGAAATTAAGTCGTCAGGTGGAGAATATCGATGAACAGAACAATGCTTCATAAATGCTGTCTTTGTTTTGAGGACTTTGTCACATATACCACATCCAAAAGATGTTAAGAAAGACGCTTGTGCATACCCTGGAGATCTAACCTTGCTTACAAACAGACATTCTCCATCTGCAATCTCCGGTGACTGGTCTGCCATTCCAAGAGAATCTGGACATATTTTCTGGGAGTAATGTTCATTTTGTTCACCGAAAACACCCATACTACTAAATGTAATGATATCTTCAGACACGCTAGCAGATACTTCATGGAGTTGAAACTGCTTTGCTGAGGAACTTCTCTTGATCCGATGTTCATTGATTGCAAGCTGCTTCTCTGTTGCATGACTTCCTCTGTGTGTCTTAAGATGTTCAATCTGTGCGAATCCTTTATTACAAACATCGCATATGTATGGTTTCTCTCCTGTATGAGTTCTTATATGGATATTTAGATTACCGCTTGATGTAAATGATTTCTGACATAAATGACATCTGTACGGTTTTTCACCTGTATGTGTTCTCTTATGTACCACCAAGACACCTGCTTGAGTAAATGATTTCTTACACAACTGACACTTGTATGGTTTCTTTCCAGTATGTTTTCTCATGTGAACCTCCAGTGAACTTCCTTGTGTAAATGTTTTTGGGCAGATTTTGCACATGTATGGTGTTTCACCAGTATGGGTTCTCATATGTGTTTTCAGATTAGTACCTCCGGCAAAGGATTTCTGACAGAAACGACATATGTGTGGTTTCGCGCCAGTATGTGTTCTCATGTGCATGTGTAGAGTACTACTTATGCTAAACGACATTGGACACAGCTGGCACTTGTATGGTTTCTCTCCAGCATGAATTCTTGTATGGATCTTTAGATGACTGCCTGTGGTAAATGATTTCTGACATAATTGGCAACTGTATGGTTTTTCACCAGTATGAATTCTCATATGCAAAACCAGGTAACTTGACATAGTAAATGATTTCTTACAAAACTTGCATGTACATGGTTTCTCTCCAGTATGAGTTCTTATGTGCACTTTCAGTGAACTACTTTCGGTAAATGTTTTTTGACATAAATGGCATCTGTATGGTTTTTCACCAGTATGGGTTCTTATATGTGTCATAAAGGTACCCATTTGAGCAAATGATTTCTTACAAAACTGACATTCATGTGGTTTCTCCCCAGTGTGGGTTCTCATGTGCATTTTCAGGGTACTATCCTGTGCAAATGTTTTCTTACAGAATTGGCAGCTGTATGGCTTTTCACCAGTATGAGTTCTCATGTGCACAGTCAGATTACTGCTTGAAGCAAATGAATTCTCACACAAGTGACACCTGTATGGTTTTTCGCCAGTATGGGATCTCATGTGCATTTTCAGATCACTGCGTGTAGTAAACGATTTTTTACACATTTGGCATTTGAATGGTTTTTCACCAGTATGCGTTCTCATGTGAACATTTAATTTACTATATCCAGTATATGATTTCTGACATATCTGGCACCGGTATGGCTTTTCACCAGTATGTATTCTCAAATGTTCGGCCAAGCCACATGTTTGAGCAAACGATTTCTTACAAAACTGACATTTGTATGGTTTTTCACCAGTATGGGTTCTCATGTGTGTTCTCAGCCCACAATTTTGACGAAACGTTTTCTGACATAGCTGACACATATAAGGTTTCTCTCCCATATGAGTTCTCATGTGTATTTTCATATAACCGCCCTGACTAAATGACTTTTCACATACCTGACACTTATGCGGTTTATCACCAGAATGAGATCTCAAGTGAATTTTCAGATGACTACATCGAGCAAACGTTTTCTCGCATAACTGGCAGGTGTATGGTTTCTCTGTGGTATGAGTTCTGATGTGCGCTTGTGCATCGCCATATTGAGCAAATGACTTCTGACACATCTGGCGCCTGTATGATTTATTACGAGTATGGGTTCTCGTATGAATTGTCAGAGAAGACTGATTAGCAAATGATTTCTTACATAAATCGCACACGTACTGTTTCTCCGACATGGCTGGCTCCTGTACAGCATGAGTTCTCGTGAGCTTTGTTAGATTCTACACTGATTCAATTATATATTTGGCACCTGTATTTCCTGTCTCCTGTACAATGTTTTCATATTAGCCATCAGGCTATTGCTGTCCTGGTTGCTATTTTGACTGCTTTTCTTCAGTCTGGGTATGTCACATGATCACCATGAGTTTCTGATATGATTGTCATCCATGTTTCTATTGCAGATGATTTTTCCAATCGCCTGGTTGTGAGTTCCTAAATTTTTACTTTTCAGATTCATAGAATAAGAACCATTTATAGGAAATACTTAGGCAATCAAAACTTTGCTTAAGTGGGTGAAGTAGTAGATCATAGAAAACTTTGTATACAGAGAGAAAATCTGTAATGTTCTTGGTGTAGATTTGGGTTATGTAGACCTCGTCTTACAACTGAATTTTTTTGTTAAAAGAATGTTGTTCGTTATCTTCATGCTTGCTACAAATAACAGAAAACCTCAAAATTAAACATGTTTCAAAATATAAAACATAATTTCGTTGCTGCTCATAACAGATGAATGACCTTTGCTGCTAATTCACAGCCAACTGTCCAACAAGCAATAGTGGGAAGATCAAAGTTTCAGGTGTTATTTAAATTTTTTAAATCAGATATACCAGTTTAAGAAAATCGTTATTGTAGCTGACTGAATCCTCTGGCACCTGCACCTTGAAGCACGCCATCCCAAGTAAAGTCAGCTAAAATAACGTGAATAAGAGATCTTGTGCCATTCCATATCTTCATGGCAAGTGTAGTTTTCAAAAGTAGCACAGCTAAAACTTGACAAGCATGATGCTAAAATATTTAAACAGAAGACATGCTTTAAAACTGAAAGCTGAAACCTGCAAACAAAGCCTTAAACTAGAATTCGAATTATGGACTTATTCTGCCGTTTAATAGTAATGCCTATATGTTGCCACATCGTCCGTAATTCTGGATCATTACTGTTGGTATGCGAATACTTGCAGTCTTGCATATCCCGGTGTAAAGGTTTAAAATTACCCCTTCCTAAACATTACCCCCCCCCCCCCCCGGTAACTTGAAACCGGTTTCAGATTACCCCCCGGAAACTAGATTTGCATCAATCCTCGCATTTATTGCATTAGAAATATCAGAAAAATCATCCAGCTTCTTGCTTTGGTCTGAGGATTTTCATTCGTCATCCAACTTCGTGGTTTGTTATCAATTTTTTGATCGAAAGAAAAATAGTAGCCTCAAAGCCATTTCTCCATTGTAACTTCAGCGGCGATTAGTATTTTAGTTACGGATGAAAATATTGATAACAAACCACGAAGTTTGCAAGAGGGGTAATGTTTAGGAGGGGGTCCGTAATTTGAAACCTTTACACCGACAGAGACTTGAACATCCACATGATGCAAGGCACAATTAAAGCGACGGCAGATGATATAGTGAGCAGTTGCACATCAGAGGCTTTTCCATGACAACAGCCATAAGGACACCAAAGGAGAACCTGAACGCTTGAATATGTAATTGTGATTCTACATATAGGTATTCACCAACGGACTATTCGTTAACGAATTGTTCGTCAAATGGACAATGAACGGACTGTTAGTCAAAGGGATGTATCTGAATTTGACCAACTGGTGCATTATTATGGTAATATTTGTATAAATCAAACTTCTAGCTTATCAATCCAGCATCCATTGGAGCAAAATGCATTTTACATAAATCGAAGTTCGATTTAAATAACAATTAGTTGTTATCAATGCAACTTCTATGAAATCAATAATCGTTTTTATCAATCCAGCTTTAAATTAAAGTCAAATAATTGTCAAAAATCTAACTTATATTTAACCATGAATCTTTTCATCCATACAGCTTCCAACTTGTGTATAACCAAGAGATGTGTTTTGAATTTAGGACTGCCGTTTAAAAGGGTTACCACTTAGAGGCAATCGTGTTCAACATGAGGTGTTATGCATGTCCTGCTCTGGAAGGTTTTTGTCCGTGGGTTAACATCAGGGGGAACGAACATTAACCCACGGGCAAACCCCCCAAAACCCCCGAACAATCCACAGGGTAGGGACAACAAAACCACCCGCTAGAACATAAATTGTGTATACGTGGTAATCCTCATAACAGTGGTCCTAAGTTCAAAATACATCTATTGCCCATACACAAGTTGGAATGATGAAAATGATTCTCACTAAGCAGAAGTCGGATTGATACAAAATCTTCTAACTTAAATGGAAACTGGATTGATGAAAATAACATTCCTTCGATTGGAGCTGTATCGATGAAACTGTTGTTGCGTAAATAGAAGATGGATTAATTGATGAAAATATTCATGCTTAAATTAGACCTGGATTTATGAAAAATAATGGTTATTTAAATAGAAGTTGTATTGCCTAAAACAATTTTTGCTATTTACTTAGAAGCTGGACTGATGAATCGAATTTCTTGCGCACCATTATAAACAAATTTTACCACTCCGGTCTCTGCTTTGGCACGAGTCATCCACATCAATCACGTAACCATTTAGGCATGAATTCATTTCAATCCAGCTCCACTATCTGCAATAATGATATCATAAATCCCACTTCTATTGAAGCAAAAATTATTTTCATTAATCTGACCTCTCTTTGGGAGGAGCGCTTTTTGCCAATCTATGTATACAATCAGCGCTAAATCCCATGCATTGGCTAATAATTTATTCCGCTAAAACGATGGAATAACTTCGAATTATTAAACTAAAAGGTAATTGGGTAGTTTAGCGTCCCAAATTATTCAGGTTATTGCTGAGGCTTGGAATTTCTCGTCAATCCAGCTTCTATTTTATCAAAACTGGAACCTTCATCCAGCTTACATTTCTTTATCGTTCTTTTCATAAATCCAGCTTCTATTTTTAGATGTATAAAAATATTCATCCAGCCTCCACTTCTTTATCATGCTACTCGTGAATCCAGCTTCTATTTCAGATCGATGAAAACTTGTACCCAGCTTCTATTTCAACTACTAATACAGAACATTGATCCAGCTTCCATCTTTGAAGCGTTCTTTTAATCATTTTAGCCATAAGAAATCCTCATCCAGCTTCCATTTCTACGCGATAGTTACCCCATTTGGGACTTCCTTGAGGTTTTCAAGCACACATTTTATGATTTCCTCAATTAAATGTGTTATTGTATATGTCTTTCAGTTATTATTGCAAAGAAATGGTCACAATAATTTGGGACGGTAAACTACCCAATTACCAACTAAAAAATACCAGCAATTATCGAAATTTGCATTGTAACTTTAGCACAAAAACTCTAGGACAAGCCTGTTGTCCTATAATAAATTCGAATTAAACGCATATTTATCTTACATTAACGCCCATCCATACAAAATGGCGATCGATATTAGATGCGTTGTGTGTTCTTATCATAAAGGAAGCTGGCTACAGATGATCCTGCCATCTACTGAATACAAGAGATTCAACATTTTAGCAGGCCTAATAATAATAATTGTAATCTTGACATTTCTACAGCGCCACTCGAAAGCCAAGCGCAGCCATAGGCGTACGAGGCGAGGGGTACAGAGGGCAAATGCCCCCCAAATTTCAGGCAAAACTGTTTTTCGGGCAAGCAGACCCGGGAAATGACTGAAAAAAGTCATCAACTTTTCGGGCAATTTCGGTAAAAAGGTCATCAACTTTTCGGGAAATTGTGGGTACGCCTGTTTTTTTGGGCAACAGACCGAAAAATGACTAAAAAAAGGTCGTCAACTTTTTTCTGGGAAGAAGTTATATTTTCCACGAGATTTCAGGATTTTTTCGGGCAGAAGTTCAATCTCCCCCCCCCCCACTGCTGAAAATTAATCTCCCGTACGCCTATGAGCTGTGCAGCTGACTAACTCTTTTCGTATAGTTAATATTTGTCATAAGTCTAATTAGTACCTACTTCTAATTTTCTTACTTTTAACTGAAGAGATGAATTCCATGGGTAAACGGAAAATATGATTACTTTCGATTGATTCGTTAAATGTATATTTGGAGTCGTTTATGTTCTCTTCTGTTGCGAAAATACCTGCAAAACAGTTGTTTTTAAATTTGCTAGATCTATAGTTAATCCTACTGAAAGACGCTGAAACAGAAATAAAGTCTCCATCCTGTTTCTGAACACTTGGGTTAATAGTGAACAGGTCTTATCATGTAACTGAAGTTGTAGGTATAGGGTCGAGTTCGCACTGCTTGTTTGGGAGAGATTGTAATAAATTGGACACTTCAGACTCTGATGTTGGGTTAAAAGCAGATAGTGATGATTGAGGTGGGGAAGACTGGAGGTCGAGAGTGGAGGAGGGTGTAGGCCTATCTGCAGGTGAATCGATGGTAGATTTTGAGAGAAGTGATTGCAGAGAGAGACGGATAGTAGTTACTTTGCCAGAGAAGAACGAACAAAATGAGTCAGCGATTGAAGAAGATGGTAAAGAGTTTGGAAGTGGGCTAGAGGAGTTCCGATGTAGGAGTTGGTTTACCGTTTTCCAGAGAAGACGAGGGCTACAAGATCGGGATTGAACTAGTGAGAAGTAAAACCTCTTCTTGGCCATTGCCAGAAGGTGATGGTATTTGTTTGTAGCAGCTTTTAGAGCAGAGAGGAGTTGAGGGTCATGGGTTCGTTTGTAAGTACGCTCAAGGCGTCGACGGAAAGATTTGAAGGCCTGGAGATAGGAGTTATACCAAGGGTTGCTAGAGTGAGAACCAGATTTGGTAATAGTAGGAGCGTGTTTGTCAAGGATCGTGGAGAGAGTGGTGTTGTAGGAGGACAGGAGATCATCGAGAGAGGATGGAGGATTTAGAATGAGGTCTGAGGAGGCAAGATCGTGCTTGAAGGCTTCAATGTTTATGGAGCTGATGCGGCGGAAAGAATGAGAGACGGGATCAGAACGTGGAGTAGGCAGTATGTTAAGTTAAGTTGTGTGAAAATGGGGTAATGGTCAGAAGGAGTATCAAAAGAGAAAGAGATGTTTGGCGATAGCCTTGAGAGAGACGATGTGATGATGAGGTCAAGTGTGTGGTTGTAAGAGTGGGTGGGAAAGTTGACGTGTTGGACCAGATTAGTAGATGACAAGAGCGTGAGGAAGTCGGAAGCAAGTGAGTCAGATGGATTGTCAACATGTATGTTGAAATCTCCTGTGATCAAGAATTCATGAGTTGTGGCAGCAATGGAGAGTAAGTTGGTAAATTCCTGTAAGAAGACAGAGTTAGGTTTAGAGTATGAGGAGGAGGAGGGAGGGCGGTAGACATTGAAGATGGTTAGGATTGAGTTCGGGAGTTTGAGAGTGATTGAGGCACATTCAAAAGATTTGAAACAGTAGCCAGGTGAGTCAAGGACAGTGGAAGGCTCTCGGGTTAGAAATGCAATCCCTCCACCTGTGATATAAGAAACTTTGTGGTTTTTTTACTCTGTGTAAGAAACTTACAGAACAAAAGCAAGCAAGTATAAAAAAGGTGTCTTCTGATCGAATAATAAAATTATTAATTGAAGCCGGTTTAAATGTGGAAGAAGTTGAAGAGATGTCTAGAGAAAATTTGATGGGAGCTTTAGCAGATGTTTGGTTTAAAAAGGAAGCTGAAGAAAAAGGTGCTCTGGGTGATGTTGAAAAACCAATTGAAAAACCACAGGCACCGATGTCTATGGAGGCGTTGATGCAATTTACGATGATGAGGGAGGAGCAACGGAGACAAGATGAGAAATAATTTGTTGGATAAATCCCGCTTCTATTTCGTCAGCAAATATTTGTCATCATTTTTCATTGAAAATATTGTTCATCAATCCAGCTTCAATTTCAGCAGAATGACTGCACTAACCCTAAAACTAACCCTAACCGACCATCACGACGCCTAACCTGAGCCCTAACCGACCCTCACGCGCTAAATCCCGCTTCTATTTCGTGAGGAAATATTTTTCATCAAATTTATTAAAAAAAGTTACTTGCTACCGAGTCATTATAGAACGCTACCCAAAGGTTTTCTGCACTTTGTTACAATGCAGTAAAGGAAAAGTCAGTAGTCGACTTGAGCGCTTATTTTCATAATGTAATGTAGGCCTAATGTAATGCAAATCATCGAGAATTATTTCTCCGCGCCCAAAAAAGCCACGTCAGGGAGACCATTTACACCGGTGTAAAGGTTTCAAATTGCCCCCTCCTAAGCATTACCCCCTGCAAACTGTAAATTGCATCAATCATCGCGTTTATTCAGGCCGGTGTAAAGGTTTCAAATTACCCCCTCCTAAACATTACCCCCCGGTAACTTGAAACCGGTTTCAGATTACCCCCTAGGGGTAATCTGAAACCGGTTTCATCCTACCCCCGGTTTCAGGTTACCCCTCTGAATTCCGAATGAATTCCGTATATCCAGCTTCCATTTCACCTACAGAGAACCTTCAACGAACTTCCATTTCTCAAGCGTCGTTTTCGTCAATCCAGCTTCTATTTCACCTACAGAGAACCATCCAGCTTCCATTTTTACCTACAGAAAACCTACATCCAGCTTCCATTTTACCTAGAGAGAACCTTCAGCCAGCTTCCATTTCACCTACAGAGAACATTCATCCAGCTTCTATTTCACAAACAGAGAACCTTCATCCAGCTTCTATTTCACAAACAGAGAACCTTCATCCAGCTTCCATTTCTCAAGCGTCGTTTTTGTCAATCCAGCTTCTATTTCACCTACAGAGAACCTTCATCCAGCTTCCATTTTTACCTACAGAAAACCTACATCCAGCTTCCATTTTACCTAGAGAGAACCTTCAGCCAGCTTCCATTTCACCTACAGAGAACATTCATCCAGCTTCTATTTCACAAACAGAGAACCTTCATCCAGCTTCTATTTCACAAACAGAGAACCTTCATCCAGCTTCCATTTCTCAAGCGTCGTTTTCGTCAATCCAGCTTCTATTTCACCTACAGAGAACCTTCATCCAGCTTCCATTTCATCTACAGAGAACCTTCATCCAGCTTCCATTTCACAAAAGTTGTTTTTGTCAATCCATTTAACTAACTGTTAGACATAAAAAAACTCAGAAGCTGGATTGACGAAAACAACTTTTGTGAAATGGCAGCTGGAAGAGGGTTCTCTGTAGATGAAATGGAAGCTGGATGAAGGTTCTCTGTAGGTAAAATAGAAGTTGGATTGACGAAAACGACGCTTGAGAAATGGAAGCTGGATGAAGTTTCTCTGGAGGTTAAATAGAAGCTGGATGAAGGTTTTCTGTAGGTGAAATAGAACCTCGGTTGACGAAAACATCGCTTGAGAAATGGAAGCTTGATTAAGGTTCTCTGGTTGAGAAATGGAAGCTGGATGAAGGTCCTCTAGAGGTGAAATGGAAGCTGGATAAACGTTCTCTAGAGGTGAAATTGAAGCTGGCTGAATGTATTATATGGGGGTAACCTGAAACCGTAGGGGGTAGGATGAAACCGGTTTGAGATTACCCCGAGGGTAATTTGAAACCGGTTTCAGATTACCGGGGGGTAATCTCAAACCGGTTTCAAGTTACCGGGGGGTAATGTTTAGGAGGGGGTAATTTGAAACCTTTACACCGGTGGTTTCTGCTGAAACGTCTTGGCGGCTATTGTAACGGGTATAGATGGTCTATTTTTAGCTCAACCAATCACAGCTCATAAAAGAACCACCAATCCCAGAAGAGAAACTACAGGAGTCCAGGCTTCTTGAGCGTTTTTTTTTCTGAAGTTTAAATGCGATGATATAATTACAATAATTCAGTCAAGTATTTATAAGACGAAATAGAAGCGGAATTTATCCAACAAATTCTTGCCTAAAGAGAAGCTGGATCGATTAAAAGGATTCTCGGCAAACTAGAAGTTGGATTTATTAAAGATAACAACGCTGCAACGTTATCTACCGAGTCATTATAGAACTATTATTCAATTCAATTCAATTCAATTCAATTGGTTTATTGATCCACCAAAAAAGCAAAGACAAGCAGACAATTTTGCTTACAGGATAGTACACACAGTGATTGATTGCTAGTTAACATTTGCGATTATATGGACAAGTAAGCAACCAATACTGAGTGTGGCAGAACCAATAGGCTACCCGAAGGGAATGATCCCGCTAGTGGGGCCTATTTACCAGAAAATTCATTGGGGTAACAATAGAAGATAAAAAGCAGATGCGATATTAAAGCTTTGAAAGCAAATGAACAGAAGCAACGGGATACTTTCCCTCAAAACATATATCAAAAACATAATAATAAGCATGAACATTGGTTAAATAAAGGAGTTCATTTAACATTGTTTAATGTGTATGCACGGATTTGGATTTTAAACTGAGCGAGACTCCTGGATGCACGAATACTTTCTGGTATGTTATTCCATAAAAGAGGACCCTGGTACTTAATAGAAAATTTTCTAGTGTTCGTTTTTGCAAAGACACTTATGTAGGCTCTATTATTTCTAATGCCTTTAGTATATAAGTTAGGTCTAAAATAGGATGAGAATGCAAGTGGAAGAAGGTTGTTGTCATACTTATACATAAATGTACTAGTTTGGATGAATTTAATTTGGGATATTTTTAGCACGTTCAATTGTTGGTATAAGGGGCTAGTGTGAGCATTAAAGGGAGATTTAGTAATAATTCTTATGGCTTTTTTCTGCAGTCTATTTAGCTTAGTTAGGTGAGTGTCGTATGTAGATGTCCAAATGAGATTGCAGTAACTTAAGTATGGGTGTATAAGTGTAAAATATAATGTTTTTAGTACATGAGGTGGAAGGAGATAGGCTATTCTGTGAATTATGCCTATATTTTTTGAAATTTTTTTGGAAATCTCAGCTGTGTGTATATTCCATTTTAAGTGCTGGTCAATGTGTACCCCCAGGAATTTAGATGAGTATACTTGCGGTATTGATATATTATCAATTAGCAAGTTACTATCAGGAGGTGGAGCAAGGTTTTTTTTACTAGATCTAAAAATTATATAACTGGTTTTTGCAATATTCAGGGAAAGCTTGTTGGCTCTGAACCATTCACTGGCCATTTCTAGGTCATTATTTGCTATTTTAATTAGCTGATCATAAGAGGGGTGGGAGTAAAAAGCATTCGAATCGTCAGCAAATAGGATGTAATGTAAAAAAGTTGCAGAGCTAGGGAGGTCATTAATGTATATTAGAAATAAAAGAGGCCCCAGGATTGAGCCTTGAGGGACCCCAAAAACAATTTTTTGGAAGCTGGATAATTTCCCATTGCATGAGACTTGTTGGTGACGGTTGTTTAAGTAATTTGTAAACCATGTGAGTGCGATACCTCTGATCCCATAATTCTCAAGTTTATTTAACAGGATATTGTGGCTGACGGTATCGAAAGCTTTAGCTAAGTCGAGAAAAATGCCAATGGAATATTCATTATTATCCATAGCATGAGATATTTTGTCTTGTATATCCAGTAATGACATAAAGGTTGAGTGTTCTGTTTGAAAGCCATGTTGAAAGGGGTATAATATTTTGTTCTGGGTGATAAAAGAGTAGAGGCGGTCGTACATTACCCTCTCAAAAAATTTAGAAAAAAATGGTAGTATAGAGATTGGCCTAAAATTTGAAACCTCATTTTTATTACCTTGCTTATGGATAGGTGTAATTTTTGCTAATTTTATGTCCGATGGGACTATTCCAGTTCTAAGTGAACAATTTATCACCTCGCTAAGTGGAGATGCTAATAAGTCCATGAGAGAAGACAATACATGTGGATTCAAGTCATCAGGACCAGTGCTGTGGGTGTCTTTGAGGGTTGTATTGATAGTTAATAGCTCTTGAAAGGAAGTCGGTAGGACAGCAAAGGAATTAAGTGCAGAAGCTGGCATGTAGTCTTGGTATGGCTTGGCTGAGGGTGGTATTTTTTGCGCTAAAAGTTTGGGCAAATTTGCAAAATGAGTGTTAAAAGTGTGCGCTATGAGCGCCGGGTCATCAATCGTTTTGCCGTTGATTAATAGTTCCTCTAATTGTATATTCATATTTTCCGACTTAACAATAGATTTAATTAAATGCCACGTTTGTTTTATGTTGCCATTATACTTGGCAAATTCATTGGCATAGTAATCTTGTTCCATTTTTGTGCGAACAATTTTGTATTTGTTGCGATAGGTGGTAAATTTGGCTTTATTTACTGGTGTGGGATTTTTTATAAATTTAACATAAAGTTTTTCTTTTCTTTTAGTAGAGTTTAACAGCCCTCGAGTCATCCAAGGATTTTGAGTAGTTTTTCTTTTAGCAGTCGACTTTGGTCGTAGAGGAAAAGCTAAGTCGTAATTTTGTTTAATTAAGTTAACAAATAAATTGTATGCTAAGTCAGTCTCGTTATTACTGCAAAGAGATAATATGGGTGACCAGTCAACTCTTTCTAACAGCTGTCTGAATGCAAGAATGGTGTTGTCATTGATAGCTCTTGTTAGTCGGAAATTACTGGGTTTGTTATGGGGTTTAAGGGTGTTTTCAACCCAAGTTATGACAGGCAAGTGATCCGATATGTCAGATACTATAATAGCAGAGTTAATAACCGAAGTGGTACAATTAGTAAAGATATTGTCAATTAATGTGGCTGTGGTGGTGGTTATCCTTGTAGGTTGGAGTATTGTAGGAAGAAAGTGGTGAGAAGTGAGACAGTCAATGAAATCAGTGGTAGGACTGTGAGAATCTGATGCTAATAAATTAATGTTAAAGTCTCCAGCTATAAAAAAATCCTCTTTTTCCTACTTTTATTGAGTGTTAGGGAGTCAACTAATGATTCAAATTCAGTGTTAAAAAGATCCAGGTTAGTGCCAGGTGCTCTGTAGATGACTCCTACTATAATATCCGTGTCCTTGTGAGAGGGGACAGTGATAAACAGGCTCTCAAAGGTGGTAAATTGTTCAGGGATGGTCATTTCCCTAAAGTCAATGCCCTCTCTGACGAAAAACCCAACACCCCCGCCCCCTCCCACCTTTCTATTTCTGTAGGCAAATTTGTAACCAGAAATGTGAATGGTGTCTGCCGTAGTATCATTTAACCAAGTCTCAGTAACTGCAAAAATCGAGGCAGGCAATTGTTGCAACAATGATTGAGCCTGATTCAATTTGGAGTTTATACTTCTAATGTTAAGATGCATTATGGTGAAGGAAGGTGTGTCATTATGGAATCTATTTGCAGATTGCGAGGGAGTCAAATATTTGCATTCTCTTACGAGATCTATAAAGTAATTGGAATCGGAATCCAATTCATTATTGTTGAAACAAGGTTTGCTAAGATCCTCATCATCCGATATTTGCAAGATGTTAAATTTAGGAAATTTATCAAAATTCAATATGTTAGACATTGGGTCAAGTCCCTCAGTGGATGATTGCGAATTTTCCATGCAATCTTTGCACGCCCAGGAGTCCGCGTTTAAATCAATAGTATTATTAATGATACAATTTTCATGGCAAGGAGTGCCACATAAAGTACAGATAAAGTCATCTCCTGGCTTAATTATGTCCATGCAAACGCTACAGTGATTGAAAGGGGCAGTTTGCCCGGCATTGTTCATCAATGTTGCTTAACGCCAAACACTAAATACAATCAAGGAACACAAAACGATAAATTTAAAAAAGAACAATAGATTTGCAACTCCTGTTGTGGAATTGCCTTATATGAATTGTCAATAGAGTGTACACATAGGCCACAGCCACCAAACAGTTGGGGGCTACTAGTGTGGTAGTGCACGACCACTGCAATTAGTCCAGTAAACTTTCGGCGAAACTAGGCCAAGATACATTAGGTTAAGTACGCCATAGGAAATAACAGTCAGGTGCTGAACAGGCACCTGGCCAACTAGTGATTAACACTGACATCAATGTGTACAACAGGTACAAAAGAGTGCGGTGTGCAATATATCTAATGAGCCAGTCCAGAGTGACTGGCCAGGAAGATAGAGATCATTCATGGGCAGATAATCAAGCACTTGAATGGTGCTATGAATGCTTTTATAGGTCAGAAAAGATAACCGGAAGATAATAAGCTAACATTTAACTGGTTAAATACATAATTCAGCTGACTCAATATGCAAGATCAACAGCTGCAGCTGATGATAACTGAAAAAAATGCAATTAATGCAAAGGAATGTGTCAAAGAAAACAAAGAAAAAAAATCATCCAGCCACTGAAGCTGGTCATATTAAGACGAGTAAGAATTACATCAGATGATAAGATTTAAGTAGAAGACTGGAAGGCTAGAGAGCGTATATCGACAGAATAAGAGATAGTAAGTAACAGACACGACCTGCAGGTTCCGGAGTGTAGAAACAAAACCCAAGACTCACAGGTCCTCGAGAGACTTCAAGGATAGGATCTTCTTAGGTTTTTCATCTGGCTGAGCGGATTGACGGAGGAAGACCCTCCCGCCGGCAGTCCAGGTTGAGAAAGCTTTCTTTTCCCGGACTAGCTTCCTTGTTCCAGCGAATATCTGTGCAGTCAATTTGGTCAGGTGCTCGTTGATGTAGATTACTGAGTCGTAGCCACAAGAGGTGCCTCGGAGACCCTTTCTTGCAGCATATACCCTGTTCCTGACATGACGATTGACAAATCTCACAATTAGAGGTCGCTGTTTTTCTTTTCCCTTCCGTGGGATCCTGTAAGCGAAGGAGACGTCTGCCTCAGAGATGTTGAGATGAAGAGCCTTGTTGCAGAGGTCCACCACTGACTGAACCGAAGATTGCTGTGTTGAGGGATTACCGAGTCATTATAGAACGCTACCAACCTTTGAGCTCGGCGGGTCACTTGAGATCATTCGTTACTATAATGTTGATTGATACATGATTATCTGATCTCGGTGTAAAGGTTTCAAATTGCTAGTATTCACCAGATGGCAGAACAATTTTGTCAATCCACCTCCATGGCCCCAATCCATAAAACATTCGTCTGGGATCGTTCGCCATTTTGTACGAAGAGTAGAGGTAAATTCAGATTTCCGTTTAAACTCGATTTTTAATACGATAACTGTTCAGCTCTTAATTTCTAATATGTTTGTGCCTTATTGTCCGCTGACACTTTACGGTGCAAAGCTGGGTATGACTCGGTTTTTCCGGGTTGTTCGCCGTATGATATTCCACACCAAAGGTGATTGTTCAAAAATTCTCGGCATACCTGGGAACGGCGGTCCCAAATTAAAAAAATCCATAAATCGATAGTGCGGAGTATTGGATGGGAAAAAGTGAGGGTTTTTCATCCAGTCTCCATTTCTTAAGCGTTTCTTCATCAATCCAGCTTCTATTTCAGATCTAGAAATACCTTCATCCAGCTTCTATTTCTCATGCGTTATTTTCGTCAATCCAGCTTCTATTTCGCCTGCAGAAGAACCTTCATCCAGATTCAAATTCTCGCGTTTTTTCATCAATCCAGCCTCCATTTCACCTGTAAAAGGTATCCATCCAGCTCCTATTTCACTTGCGTTTTATCATCAATCCAGCCTCCATTTCACCTGTAAAAGGTATCCATCCAGCTCCTATTTCACTTGCGTTTTATCATCAATCCAGCCTCCATTTCACCTGTAAAAGGTCTTCATCCAGCTTCTATTTCTGAAGCGTGGTTTCTATGCGCCCATCCTATACACCGCGCTATTACGACACGTCAGGTTGATTTATTTCCCAACGGAATGCCGTCAAAACAACGTAAACAATGACGTAAAAAGCCAGAGAAGCTCGTAAGTGAATAAGTAAAGAATGAAGAAAATAAGTGAATAAATGCAGCCCTAACTGTAGTTGGCTCTTCCTCTGACGAAAATACATGTTTCAGAATTTGGGACCGCCGTTCCCAGGTATGCCAAATTCTCGATACGTGGAAATTGGATTGATGAAAGGGATGCATGCCTACGTAGAATTCGGACTGATGGAAACTAACTCTGCGGCGCTACGCGATTATTCTAGAACGTTAAAGCAACCCGGAAAAGCCGAGTCATACGCGAAGCTGTTGTTGCTTCTATTTTTAATAGTTCGAAATTTATATCTAAGCCTCTTCTATAAAATCACAGTTTGTGACCCTTCAGGGGTTTAATCCGTCAGTTTAAGCCAGATCATGGCGAAATTCTACTTTATTGCAAAACCTGTGTAAATTATTTTACTAATAATTCATTTGCAATAATTTGTATGGCGCTTCTTAAAAGAACTACTCGAGTTGTTAAAAATCCAACCAATGTCAAATAAAACTGTCCTAAACCTCGTAGTATGTTGGGTCCATATGGACCCCAAGCGTGTTTTCGGTTGAATAAAAATCGGTGATGACATGCACTTAAGAAACTGAAATTTTATGACTTTTCATCATATATGGCGAGTAGCAATTCCTGCAAATAATTAATTTCCACACCACTTGTGGGGCCAGATATGAGACAATTATACACATAGGGGTTGGGGTCCATATGGACCCCAATGGTTATAATGCAATTGGATACTGCGCAAAGTTCTATTTTGTGCCTTAATTCGTGATATTTTACATTGCAGTGTCGTTGGTTCAATTTATGTCATGTTTTATAAGGCTGTATTCAGGGCTTAAAGTGTGCCTAGACGGTCATGGACGGCGTCCATGCACTTATTTTGAAATCTGAGCGCTGTCCTGCCACTTATTGGTCAGCACAGTCTGGAAATGTAAGGGGCGTCCAGGCACTTCTTTTGGAAAGGTAAGAGGCGTCCAAGCACTTATTTTCCCACACTTTAAGCTCGGAATATATTGATTTATTATTGTCAATTGTATGCATATGTACGTATTGGTATGCTATCATGGGAAGACAGGGCTTTCAAAATGAAATAGCTTGCTGGTCCAATTGGATTATTGCTGCATGTAATGACAACACTCATTACGGCTTATTGAATCGTTTTCTCTCTCTATAATTATATAAATTCTTGAAATCATTGCTTTGATGACAAGAATGCACGCACTCATTTCGTCAGTATAAAATTATGCAGTCTAGACCTGCCAGGTATGGGTTGAAAGTGTGGTTGCCTTGTGACTCATCTACAAGTTATTACTCAATATTTAAGTATAGACTACACTGGTAAAGTTTGCAATCAACCAGGTGAAAGAATTATCCGCGATCTAGTTGATGTCATATATCCGTGGCGTATAATGTGACTTCTGACAACTTCTTCACATCAGTCCCTCTAGCTGATAGCACGACAATTAGGCCTACTGTGGAAGAAATTGATATTTGTAGGAATAGCATGGACAATAAAATTTTCACCTCATTGTAACATTCAACAAAGCCACAGGAACTGTAATTTTTTGTTAGAAAGCAAAGCAAAAATCTCTGTCCGGGTGGCCGGACAATTCGGAGCCGGATTATTCAACATAATTATACATCTGGGTGATGGAGATGGGTATGAAAATTTGGCTTAAAAGTGCAATCCCATCACCAATTTTGGCAGCTACGAATTGTGCTATCCGAATTGTCCACTATGAATATTGTCCAAGTCCAAATTGTCTGCGCCCGAATTTTATCCGAAATGACCGTCTTCGAATTGGCCGCTACGAATTGTGCCTTCCGAATTGTCCAGATCCGAATTATCCGTCACCGAATTGTCCAGCTCCGAATTTCCGCTCCGAATTGCACACTCCGAATTTTCCAGGTCCAAATTGTCCACGCCAGAAGTTTACCCGAAATGACTGTCTTCAATTTGGCACTTCGAGTTGTGCCATCCGAAATGGCCAGATCCGAATTATCCGGCTTCGAATTGTCCAGCTCCGAATTTCCGCTACAAATTGTCCACTCCGAATTGTCCACTCCAAATTGTCCTGGTTCAAATTGTCCGCGCCAGAATTTTGCTCGAAATGACCTATTCGAATTGGTCGCTACGGATTAATTGTGTCTTCCCAAATGTCCAGCTCCGAATTATCCAGCTCCGAATTGCCCAGCTCCGAATTGTTCGGCTCCGAATTGTCCGGGAGCCCACGGCCGCTTGTGCAATTGTTTCGGCACAACTCTTTATCAAAAAGCAGTTGATATTAACATTGGGGTCCATATGGACCCCAACACCCTAAGTGTGACTAGCTTAGCGACATACTACGAGGGTTAAGATGAGAGAGGGATGGTTCAGAAAGGGTTATGTTAAGAGAACGTGGAACAAGGGGGGCATTCGCCTCTTGCGAGCAAAAGCTATGCAGGTATATTCGTCTACTTCCAGAAAAGGACAGGCAGAACGTCGTAGGTGTGCATTAAGAATATTGGCAGTATATATTATGGTTACTTGTTACTTATGGTTGAGTTTGTTGCTACATGTTATTACATAATCACTTTGGGACGAAGTTCATCGAGTCTTTGTCAGTGGTGTTGTGTTGCGAGTCCTTTGCTGAAGGCTATGCAATACATGATACATGTATCCATACATGTATTCATGTGATACATTGAACCGGAAGTTGCAATCATTTTGAATTTCATGCGAATTTAATTTAATAATTTGAATGTAGAATAACTTCCTGTTATGAAGAATAATTAAATGATTTTTTATGTTTTGAAACAATCTATTACTCAGATGTTGCTTTTTTTGATAGATGCCAGAAGATGACATGCAACACTATGTTATGACTTTTCAGTGAAAGTTTGGAATTCCTTACTCTCAATGATCGTCATCGAAAACATTGAAGTCAAAATATTAACATTGAATGTTAACAATCATCAACTATATCTTCCTCTGACATTGCGGCTTCTGATTAACAACGCAAGGGTGTCCTATTCTACAAATGTTTAAAGGCTTGTATATATCATCACAAGTGAAATTTTTTTCTGTGTGGCGAATATTTCTTTTAAAAATTCTAACATAATTATTTTTGACCCACCAAAGACGTCAGTTTGATCAGCCAAAGAGAGAATTTCTGCACATGCGTATTGCTTTCAACTGGAAACAACTGCGTGTCAAAGAAAAGCCTTAAACCTACATATTATATTCAAATTATGCAAAGAGTAACCATGTGAAGTCCAGCTATATGGGAAATCATTTACTGAAATGCTTTAGTTGACAGCGCATGGTTTACTGAAAACAATATTGAAGAAACACCAATAACCAGCATTGTCAAAGATCGTTTACTATAGAAGGTAATCATCAACGATACCATGAGAATTCATACTGGAGTGAAGCCACATAAATGTCAGTTATGTCAGAAATCTTTTACTAGAGGTGATCATTTGAAAACTCACATGAGGACTCATACTGGAGAGAAACCATACAAATGTCAGTTATGTCTGAAATCTTTTACTTATGGTTGTAATCTAAGAAGGCATATGAAATTTCATACTGGGGATACTGGGGAGAAAACACATAGATGTCAGTTATGTCAGAAATCATTTACTCAAGTTGGTAGTTTGAAAAGTCACATGAGAAATCATACTGGGGTGAAACCGCATAAATGTCAGTTATGTCAGAAATTATTTACTCAAGTTTGTCATTTGAAAACACACTTGAGGACTCATACTGGAGAGAGACCATACAAATGTCAGTTATGTCAGAAATCTGTTTCTACAGGTAGTAATCTGAAAAGTCACATGAGGACTCATACTGGAGAGAAACCATACAAATGTCAGTTATGTCAGAAATCATTTACTACAAGTAGTGATCTTAAAACGCATATGAGAATCCATACAGGCGAGAAACCATATAGTTGCCAGATATGTTGGAAATCATTTATTGGAAAAAGTACCTTGAAGTTGCATCTGAGTATCCATACTGGAGAAAAACCACACATGTGCCAGTTTTGTCAGAAATCCTATGCTGATTCAAGTTATTTGAAAAGACACATGAGGACTCACACAGGAGATAAACCATTCATATGTGAGGTTTGTAATAAAGGATTTACAATGAGTGGAAATCTAAAGAATCACAGGAGAACTCACACAGGAGATAAACCATTCATATGTGAGGTTTGTAATAAAGGATTTACACAAAATGGAAATCTAAAGAAGCACAGGAGAACTCATGCATTTGTGACGCAAGATGCACAAAATAAACCTTATACAAAGAGCAATTCTTCAGCAAAGCAGTTTGAAGTCAATGAAGGAACACAGACACATGATCTTCATATGGCAAGTGAAGTAATTGCTGATCGATCTGATCATTTCAACACAAGTAGTTTGAAATATTTTACTGACAAACCAAATGAAGTTTTCTCAAACAGCATATATCCGGATTCTAGCAGATTTCCGCGTCTTCTAGCGAAAATTAGCGATGGTGAATATCTGCATATTAGAAACTTCAAATCGATTGTCGATAGAAAAGCGTCTTTGTTGAACTCTTTTTGATGTGGTGTATGTGACAAGCTGCTCGAATCAAAGAAAGATTTTCTGGAGCATTGCTCTAGTCATCGACTTTCTCCACCTGACGACTTAGCTGCTAAATTGTGCTGAATTGTGATTCCACGTAATTATTTCTGCTTGAAGCAGAATTTTGTAACTTGAGACTAATAAGACCTTGAGACTAATAAGACCTAGTATGGAATTATAGACGTGCTGAGAGATATACTTAAATAATTACACTTTACGACGTTGTTCAGAATACATAGACTGGAGCAGATAAGCCAGAAGTGCTTCCTTTTAGGCACCACATGTCTAAAGTGTGTCGGTCCACTCGTATAATTGTAAGACTGTAAAGTTGTTTTGAATCATCAGAATGAACTTTCGTTATATAGTTATTCAATATGCAGCAACGCCATCCGTACTGGATTTCACTACTTGTCAATTTTTCTTTTACATGATTATTATATTTAACTTACAAGTCCGTATACTTATTTGAAAAGTGGTTGCTATACAATAGTTTTTTTACTATTTCTGTATAGATTTATATACTTCAGTCTATCGCCATTGCATTCGTGATATGTTTGTAGATTAAAAATTATAATAGTAATAATAATAATTGCCTACGGAGAGGCACTGGATTATATCTGCAGGTGCGCCAAAAGAACCCTCTTAGTTATTTGCAAATATCTTGGCCAAAAGTAAGAATTTCGAAATAAAATTTTACAGTCTTAAAGACCATTCATATTTACACATGACGGCCAGATTTCATCGAAATATTTCAAACAGAACAAAGTCATACCACTTTTAGGGAGTCCATCCACCCTTCCATAGGATCCATTAGAAGTCTGATGGGGTAGAGAGTAAAATATGGCGTCACAATCCAAACCTTAAATTTTAGGCGACGCAACAATAACAGTAATATATATATACTAAGTCACACAGTACAACAACGTTTCTCATTGCATCAAATAAAAATATTTTTAAGCGAAGTCTGAACATTAACCCCCTTGGATTACACAGTCATCGCGAGTGAAGACGACACCCCCAAGTCATGTGTTGCCCAGAAACGATCAGCCAAACGGAACAACTGATGGATTTGGTCTTCAAAACGGACCCTGGTCATGTGAAGTCGGGTCCTCGAAATGGAGGTCTGCATTCAATGTTATAGCTAGCTAGTCTAGTGTACGTAGCGAACATTGCCAGCAAAGAAGCAAACTCAGCGTAGAATGATGATTTCGGAGGCAAGGAACCAGAGCGGCTGATGGCAAGCAGCGTCAGTGAATTAGAGGAGGACAGGCGCCACAGGCCTCAAAGGTGTTTGGCGGGGAGCGCGGACATTTCCCCCCTGGACAAAACCCCCCCGGACAAAACCCCCCCTGACAATAACCCCCCAGGACAATTCCCCCTGATTTAGCCTAGGACATTAACCCCCCCGGACAATTCCCCCCTTTGGTTCCATTTAGGCAAAAATGCGTTTCATCCAACTTCTATTTAAATAACAATTATTTTTATCCATCCCGCTCCAATTTAAGCAAGAATATTTTCATCAATCCAGCTTCCATTTAAGCAAGAATATTTTCAGCAATCCAGCTTCCATTTAAGCAAGAATATTTTCATCAATCCAGCTTCCATTTAAGCAAGAATATTTTCATCAATCCAGCTCCAATTTAAGCAAGAATATTTTCATCAATCCAGCTCCAATTTAAGCAAGAATATTTTCATCAATCCAGCTTCCATTTAAGCAAGAATATTTTCAACAATCCAGCTTCCATTTAAGCAAGAATATTTTCATCAATCCAGCTTCCATTCAAGTAAAAATTATTTGACATCAATCCGGCTTCTATTTAGCAAGAAATCTTTTCATCAATCCAACTTGTGTTCTTAGGACCGCCGTCTTATAGTAATACCACTTACACGGAATATGTTCGACAAGGGGGGGGGGAATTGTCCTACCCTGGGGGGGGGAATTGTCCGGGGTTTTTTTTGTCCGGGGGGGTTTTGTCCGGGGGGGAGGGGTTTGTCCAGGGGGGGGAAATGTCCTACACTCGTTTGGCGGAATGGTGACCAGCAATATTCGTAAACCATCTGTGTGAATACGTGTAGGAGCAGCCAGAATACTGAGTCTTGTGATACGCCTAACATTATGTGAGTTTCAATGCTACATATTCTTAGCCATAGTCAATATAGTTCGTCCAAGATGGACTTGAGCAACCAGTCCAGACGTCAACCATTAATTCGTATGAGGTGATGAAGTTCTTAAGCAATAGGTTCTGACAGACTGCGTCGAACGCCGCAATTGGGTCAATGAGATAGAGATGTACGTGACACGTCCAGATTCAGTTTAGGGCATAGCCGGGTTACTCACCCGCCGGATACCCGGAAATTCCGTGTATCAAACATGCGGATCCGGAGCTGAAAGGTGAATAGGGTCCTGGCAATTGTTTGATCTCAACCAGCAAGGCGGTTTTTCTCTTTTAAGTTCCATTTACGATGTTGACGGCCGAGCTAGATATCTTTCTTTGAAGTATACCGAATCGCGACCTTTATCTCTTAAGCCCTTGTTACAAGACAATTGGCTGTCATAATGGGCGACGGCCGAGCGAGTTCCTTTCTTTAGAGTTTGTGATTACTTTTAATACCCGAACCAGGTATCCGACAGTTTCTATTCAAACTACCCGGACCCGGTTCCAGTTTTGAAAAATGGCACCCGGTAATGCCAGAATTTAGTTAGAGCTGTCAGCGATCAATTTGAGCAGAATCTACTCCGGTTGTGGTTTCAATAAAAACTCATTTCCTTCTCGTCATGCAGTCTTCCAGATAACCTTTGACAAAATGAATGAAATGATTCAGATTGGCTGTTAGTTGTTAATTCAATTCATTTATTGTAACCATCAGCCATAAACAATTAGTCATAATATAATATGGTCTGGATTATATTCCGACTTTTCAATGAAAGTGAATCGATTGCATAACAACATAGAAATTCAGCAACTCGTCAATAAATCCGTGAAGAGAAATGTTTCTGATGGAAAATACAGAATAAGCAGTTTTCCAAACCTCATCGGTTTGATATTATGGTGAATGCGGAATAACACAGATGACATCGTATAAGAAACAAATTTGTAACAGTTTCATGCTTCACGTCTTTTTAGCTTTAATCTGACGAAAGCGGCTGTTCAGCAAAGGTCGATAAATAATTCACATGGTAATGTATTTTCATGGTTCCTACAATGCTCCAGAAATCCCTGTTCCATTTCAAACAATTCGTTGCATATACCACATCCATAAGGTCCGACCATAAATGGCGTCCTGTCTCCAAGTGACTTCATTTTATTAATAGAAATGCAATCATCTGCCTTGACCTTCCTTGACAGGTCAGAAACGTTGCTAGCAGAAGAACATTCACTTTCAGTGAAGCCTGAAAATCTCGCAGAAAAAGTGCATGCACCACTTAATGAGACAGATCTGCCATAAAAGTTGCTCATTCCATGATGCTCTGTATCAGATGCTGCTACTCTATCATGCCATCTTATGTGCATAATGAGTTTTCTTCCGTTGACAAAACCCTTACAGCATAAATAGCATACGTATGGCTTCCCTCCCGCATGGACCATCCTGTGACTCATTCCTTGGCTATAGTTTCTAAATGATGGATGACATCGATATTGTTTCGCTCTCTTATGTTCCTTCACATGCTTCTTCAGAGATGCATTACTTTCAAATGATTTGAGGCATAATTGGCAGATGTATGGTTTCTCTGTTGTATGAGTATTCATGTGTCTCGTTAAATTAATTCTATCTTTGAATGATTTTACGCAAATCTCGCATTTAAATGGTTTTACTCCAGTATGGATCCTCATGTGATTCTTCAGAGTTCCACCTCTGGTAAATGCTTTCTGGCAAACCTGGCATTTGAATGGTTTTTCTCCAGTATGTGTTCTCATGTGACTCTTCAGAGTTCCACTGGTGGCAAAGGTTTTCTGGCAGAACTGGCAGATGTTAGGTTTTTCGCCGGTATGAGTCCGTATGTGTCTGGTTAGATTTCCAGGCTCCCTGAATGAAGTCAAACACAGCTGGCATTTGTACGGCTTCTTCCCAGTATGGATCCTCATGTGACTCTTCAGATTGCCACCTTGGTTAAATGCTCTATGGCACACCTGGCACATGAATGGTTTCTCTCCAGTATGAGTTCTCATGTGATTCTTCAAAGCATTACCAAAGGCAAATGATTTCTGACAAAACTGACATTTGTATGGTTTCTCCCCGGTATGGATTCTCGCGTGTGCTTTCAGATTACCAACTTCAGTAAATGATTTATGACATAACTGACATTTGTATGGTTTCTCTCCAGTATGGGTTCTCATATGCTTTTTCAGGTAACTACTTGTAGTAACTGATTTCTGACATAACTGACATTTGTATGGTTTCTCTCCAGTATGGGTTCTCACATGTATTTTTAGAACACCAACTTGAGTAAACGATTTCTGACATAACTGACATGTATGTGGTTTCTCTCCAGTATGGGTTCTCATATGCGTTTTAAGATGACTACCTTGAGTAAATGACTTCTGACACAACTGACATTTGTAGGGTTTCTTTCCAGCATGGGTTCTCATGATTGCAATTTGAGTAAAAGATTTTTGACATTGCTGTACTTGCAGTTTATTTCTCCAGGATTGGTTTACATATGCCGTCAAAGTATTTCAGTAAATGATTTCCCATATGTAGCTAGCACTTTAGTAGGTCCTATGCTTCTTCATACCAGTTGCTGGAATCTAATATTGGTCCTATGATTTCTGAAGATATTGATTTTTCCCTAAAATTGGTACTTTATGAATCACCACAGTGTGACCTGATTCTTTACGTAATTTGAATTGTACTTTTTTTAAAAGACTTTTTAGCACGGTGGTTTCCATTTGAGAGCAACGCATGTGTAGAAATTTTCTCTTTTGCTGATCAACGCAGGTGACACTTTTCACATCTTTAATGGGTCTATAGAAATTCTTTTGGAACTTTGACAAAAATTAGTCACACATGAAACAATTGTCTTTTGTGATGAAACATTCAGGCCATCCACTTTTGCAGAAGAAAACAACGTTGCCTTTTTATTCAGTAGCCATATGAAGAAGAAATTATTGATCATGAGAAGAGCATTGGTGAATATAGATTTTGAATGTTTCTGATGAAGATCATTGAGAGTTAGGCGCTCTCAAATAATTTCTAATGAGAAGTTCCAGCATAATGTTGCTTGACATAATGCACTTGATAAAACGAATTTCAGGCACCTATTAAAACAAAACAACATCGCAGTAAGAGATTGTTTTAAAACATAACAAATCATTTTATATTCTTCAAAACAGGATGTTATTTCCAATCATATTAACATCAGCTAATCAGATAACACCCACATGAAAATGGAAAGTGAAGATACTGCTGACATATCAGAACATTTCATTACATTTAGTAGATGTAATGAAATGTGAACTTCACTTTCCATTTTCACAACCTTTGGCTGTGCATTGAGTCAGTGGCGCAACCAGGGGGTGCTGGAAGGTGCTTGAGCACCCCACAGGGCTAAAAAGGTGACCCACGCAATTTTTCCAAATCCGATGAGTTTTTTGTGGGATGGGGTGAGGGGGGGGGGTAGGGGTCTTTAGCTCTTTCAGTATTTCAGATTACACAATCAAGCAAGTTCCTTCATTCTTATATATCTTTTAGTCAAATTCATGGTTCATAAAGCACTAGATTTCAGTGTTTAGCTGGTCTACCCGAGTTTGTCTGGGTCTCGAGAATTGCCTATAGTGATGAATTAATAGTGCTAGTGATAGGCCTATGCAGAGTCTTACCAATTTATTTATAATAGACTCTATTTTACGACATAATTGCATGATAATATCGTGTGCGCTATATTTTGTTAAGGCCTAGTTAAGGATTGTTTCCTTCAGATTAGTATTATAATAATATATCGCTATTCAGCTTTGTTTGATCTAGACATTTCCAGCGGAGAAAGCGCCCTGAAACGAACATTTCCCCCCAGAAAATTTGACAAAATGATAGTAGTGTTGATAGCAGTTGCCGTTTATTATATTGTGTTACATAAACTGCCATCATTTCCTACTATAAAATTATAATTTTATTATTATTATATAATCATGATACTATCGTATGTCATTATAATGTGCACAACTTGCTGTCATGGGCGGATATTTGGGGCGATAGGGGAGACGTAAATAATTGTGAGGCAACACTCTGACGTTTTAAACCCCAAAGTTTGTGGTAAGGGGACGGAGATGCTTATATTAATTCATGTCATAAATAGTTCATAAAAATTATTAAAATTTTCTACCGTGTCAGCGGCGCTCCAGGATTTGTTTCTTGTACGCACAGCCAAGGGCGGATAAAAAAAATTTCGATGGGGGGGGCAACAGCGGAAAATTTTCGTCAGGGTCGCCGAAAAAACTGATGACCATTTTTCAGTCATCAGCCTCGAATTTCCCCCAAAAAACATACCTTTTCCATCCGCCGAAAGAACTGATGACTTTTTTTAGTCATCAGCCATTTTTTTTTAGCTTTTCAGCGCTGTACGCACGAGCGTAATTAAGTGCGTACGTCTGCGGGCGCCGCTGTAACGTATTATCCGCTGTGTATCCATATATATATAATGAACAATTTTGTTAAGACGACCGCCTAAAATGCTGTCATTACAGTGTGTGTAAATAAAAAAAATTCTCAAACGATGGGATGAGACATTTAGATCTATATTTTATATTGCATCTCTGAGGACTAAAATCGCGAGTTACAGTGAAAAAAAGATAGCTTTAAAAGTCACGGTGGACTGTGCAAATCCAAAGTTGTTATAAGTAATTGTGAGGCAACACTCAGAAATTTTAAACTAAATCTATGACTATCAGCATTAAAATTTAGCAATTTTATTAAGATAGCATTCTAGTAGGGAGATAAAAAAATTAAACAATGGGGAGGGGACATTGAAGTCTAACACAATGTCTTTCAGCAATGAAATCATGAAAAATTTCGTAAAAATGGCAGCCTAAAATGATGCCATTGCAGTGTGGAAATAAAACATTCTATGTTGGGGAGGAGGCTCATCCCCTGCCCCAAACCCTTCCCCTGCTACGCCTATGTTGAAATCTGATATCACTATATTTTATCAGCACTGAAGTAATATAGATTTATTTTCCTAAGTTGACATCTTAAAACGGTACCAAAATAAACGTGGAAACACAGAAAAATAATGTTTTTTAAATTGTGAGTATATTCGTTGAAGTTTAGACCACTCTTATCAGTGTGGAAATAATATAGCAATTTTGCTTTAGATGGCCTCATGGCAGCTTAAAATGCTGCCATTGCAGTGTGGAAATTAGAAAATTTCTTATGTGGAGGGACACATTCCCTCCGAAAGACCCTGCCCTTTTCCGTCGAATGCCAGCTTTTCCCTAGAAACCTTGATTCCTAGAGAATGGATTAGATAAAACACTCCATGGTTTTTGGGGAGGGGGCTAGATCAAACACTGGTTATTTGTTTTATCTAAATTCTAAACAAATGGGAAAGGACACCTTTGAAGTCATAAACCATGTTTTTCAGAAGTTTTCGCGACTTTATCGCCCATAAATACAACTGGCAAACAGGGGCCTGAAATGTGCTCTAGCCGCTGTCAAAAGTAAAAAATGCGTTGGTTTCTGGGGCTCCGCCCCAGATCTCGCTGGGGGAAGCTTACAATGCTCCCCCAAAGCCCCTATAGTCGGCACTCACTTACAATAATAAGTGTGAGCACGCCCCAGCAAAATGTTCTGGTTGCGCCCCTGCATTGAGTTGAAACTGCTTTGCTGAGGAACTTCTCTTGATCCGATGTTCATTGATTGCAAGCTGCTTCTCTGTTGCATGACTTCCTCTGTGTGTCTTCAGATGTCCAATCCGTGTGAATCCTTTATTACAAACATCGCATATTTCACATATCACATATTTCTCTCCAGTATGAGTTCTGATATGGCTCTTTAGATTACTGCCTGTTGTAAATGATTTTTGACATGACTGGCACCTGTACGGTTTTTCACATGAATGGGTTCTCGTGTGCATTTTCATCAATAGGGCCTACGAGTCGTCTGTAGACCAGTTATCGTTAGACCAATTGTTGTAGACCAATTATTATTGTCGTGGGAGTGTAGGACATTTCCCCCCTGGACAAAACCCCCCCGGACAAAAACCCCCCCGGACAAAACCCCCCGGACAATTCCCCCCCAGGGTAGGACAATTCCCCCCCCCCTTGTCGAACATATTGCGTGTAAGTGGTATTACTATAAAACGGTGGTCCTAAGTACACATTGTCAAGTTGGATTGATGAAAAGACTTCTTGCTAAATAGAAGCCGGATTGATGAAAAATAAATTTTACTTAAATGGAAGCTGGATTGATGAAAATATTCTTGCTTAAATTGGAGCTGGATTGATGAAAATATTCTTGCTTAAATTGGAGCTGGATTGATGAAAATAATTGTTATTTAAATAGAAGTTGGATGAAACGCATTTTTACCTAAATGGAAGCAAAGGGGGGAATTGTCCGGGGGGTTAATGTCCTAGGTGAAATCAGGGGGGGGGGGGAATTGTCCGGGGGGTTATTGTCCGGGGGGGGTTTTGTCCGGGGGTTTTGTCCAGGGGGGGAAATGTCCGCGCCCCTTGTCGTGGTATCCTGGTTTATCTGACACAGATTTTGGGTGGCGCCGAGACCTTCCGAGGATTTGCAACATATCAAACAGTTTAGTTTTTAGAAGTGTAATCTCTTATATGGCAGAATCATACTTTTAAAACACAGCTTGAAACTTCCATTACCAAAGAACACGCAATTTAAGACACTAAAATACACGTTTACCCTGACCTCTCTTTAGGAGGAACTCATCGCCAATCTAACTTTGTATACTATCATTTATTCCGCTAAACGATGGAATACCCTCGAACTAAACTAAAAAAAATACCAGCAATTATCGAAATTTGCATTATAACCTTAGGACAAAAACTCTAGGACTAGCCAGTTGTCGTATAATAAATTCCAATTAAACGCATAATTATCTTACATTAACGTCCATCCATACAAAATGGCGATCGATATTAGATGCGTTGCGTGTTCTTACCATAAAGGAAGCTGGCTACAGATGATCCTGCCATCTACCGAACTTTAGATATTAAACATTTTCGTAGGCCTAATAATATTGCAATCTTGAAATTTCTAGAGCGCCACTCGAAAGCCAAACACCGAGCACCAACTTATTCACTCTATAATTTGAGCTTATTCGCGATCGCTGAACATATTCACGAGCGATCAGATTATTATAATAAACAGACATTATGACTAGACGATGGCTTTGCATACTGACCACTCGTCGGTGCTGTTATCGTGCTTCAGGAACGTCACAGCTTGTCATTGGGTCTTGAATACGAGTCTGGAGCTCTTCTGAGCAGCGAGTCTTGTTACTGTTTAACGACACTGCCATATCAAAGATGATTAGTGTCGCCCTCCTCCTTTATCCAGACTTGGGACTGGCCTGGATAAAGGAGGTAGAGTAGAGAGTCGTTAGAGGCGCTAAGTAAGTGCTCTCCTAATCAGTGGCGCAACCAGGGGGGTGCTGGGGGGTGCTTGAGCACCCCCCATGGCTAAAAGGTGACCCACGCAATTTTTCCAAATCCGATGAGTTTTTTGTTGGGGGGGGGGGGGTAGGGGGTCTTTCGCTCTTTTAGTATTTCATAGTCGGCATTGGCTTCGTGACTTCAGCGCTTACAATAATAGTTCTGAGCACCCCCAGGAAAATGTTCTGGTTGCGCCCCTGCTCCTAATAAATAAACAACGCTATCGGATACATCAAGTTACTGTGCGACAAGCACAAATTAAAGTTAGCACATGTTCATGAATATGCAAAAACTAAGGTACGACGATAACGCATGGAGTGCATTGCGCTTCAGTAGTAATAGCCATCAGCTGCCAGGATGCATGACCAACGGAGTATGGAATAATAGGAATTCAAGAATATAAAAATACACATGCAATTCATTAATTATCAATGTGTTGTCCTAAACGCATTTGTTTAGATTGACAGCAGCACATGAGTACATACATGTAGGGTGATAGCCACACGTCGGCATACAATAATTCATGTGTGTAGTAGTATCGGAACAGGCGCAACAGTGAAACAATTAGAGGCCAGTGAATCGTGTTGTCATTGTCATTGCATAGCAATTTGGTGAGTTGGACCCTCTAGTTCTAAAGCGGTTCAAGTCCATTTTTTGCGATTTTCACTTTAGGCCACTTTTCCACTAAATCGAATGCGCTCTTTCCGATGGTGCATTCAGCTAAGCCGCTAGAGGATTCTATCATGGCGTATTTATGATATATTGGTTACAGAACTGACAATAATCAACGCATACGAAATTTCAGTAGTGAATCATGTCTGTTTAATAATTATTCATTCTTGATATTCACCACTTTGATTGCAAGCTGGTGCAAGAGTGGTTCAAGTTGACTTGATCCACTTTTGCGCTTAAATTTATTAACTCAGTGACACTCTATGATAAGGCATAGTGGATCATTCACACTTAATTCACTCTTCCACCAAAGGTTTTGGTCGTTTCAGCCTCGGTCTTCCTATTGAATTAGCACTGAACAAAAATCTTCTTTGGAAAATTAATCTTGCGTGTGTTATAATATTCTCATGTTTCGCAAACTTTGATAGGAACCTCGCCAAGTTGCTAATAATTAACAAACTAGGCCTATATGGAGAAAATGGCGTCTTGGAAAGACATTACCCACAGGACAAATTAAGGCCCCTGGACAAAAAAAAACCATTTTGCATAGGGCAAGTTCCCCGAAAACTACCAGTGCATGTAGGCTATAGCTAACAATTGGCATATATTTCTTCATTTAAACGAAAAAGTTTAGGCCTAATTATCTTATTTTCGTTCACTGTTATTAAACGCGTCATTGTAAAGAGATATGGTTTGTGACACCATGCAGATACAAAGTTAGAGCTATTCTTGTATAGCCTGTAACTGCTGTTCGGGTCTAAATGTATAACATTCAAATATGATCTACACCGTAACATATTATTCTTGTAGATGTTTAGAGGCATAATTTGTATGTATAATATGCAAATATAGGCCTACAACTTAACATATTTTACTTGTGTGGCAGAGCTGTGCTTGTGTGGCAGATCTGTATGTTTGTGGCAGAGCTGTACTTGTGTGACAGAGCTGTACTTGCGTGGCAGAGCTGTACTGCGTGGCAGAGCTGTACTGTTTGGCATAGCTGTACTTGTGTGGCAGAGATGTTCCTTGGGTCGCAGAGGTGTACTGTGTGGCAGAGCTGTACTGTTTGGCATAGCTGTACTTGTGTGGCAGAGATGTTCCTTGGGTCGCAGAGGTGTACTGTGTGGCAGAACTGCACTTGTGTGGCAGAGCTATACTTGTGTGCCAGAACTGTACTGTGTGGCACAGCTGTATTTGTGCGCCAGGGCTTACTTGGGTGGCAGAGCTATACTGTTTGGCATAGCCGTACTTGTGTGACAGAGCTGCTCCTTGTGTGGCAGAGCTGTACTTGTGTGGCAGAGCTGTACTTGCGTGGCAGAGCTGTAGTTGTGTGGCAGAACTGTACTTGCGTGGCAGAGCTGTACTTGTGTGGCAGAACTGTACTTGTGTGGCAGAGATGTACTGTGTGGCAGAGATGTACTTGTGTGGCAGGGATGTTCTTGTGTGGCAGAGCTGTGCTTTTGTGGCAGAGCTGTACTGTGTGTCAGAATTGCACTGTGTGGCAGAGCTGTACTTGGGTGGCAGAGCTATACTGTTTGGCATAGCCGTACTTGTGTGACAGAACTGTACTTGCATCGCAGAGCTGTACTGCGTCGCAGAGCTGTACTTGTGAGACGGAGCTGTTATTGCGTGACAGAGCTGTACTTGTGTGGCAGAGATGTACTGTGTGGCAGAGCTATACTTTTGTGGCTGAGCTGTACTTGTGTGACAGAGATGTACTGTGTGGCAGAGCTGCATTTGTGTGGCAGGGGGGTACTTGTGTGGCAGGGCTGTACGGCTTGACAGAGCTATACTTGTGTGGCAGATCTGTACTGTGTGGCAGAGCTGTACTTGTGTGGCAAAGTTGTACTTGTCTGGTAGAACTGTACTGTGTGGCAGAGCTGCATTTGTGTGGCAGGGGGTACTTGTGTGGCAGGGCTGTACGGTTGGACGGAGCTATACTTGTGTGGCAGAGATGTTCCTTGTGTGGCAGAGATTATTTGTGTAGCATTGCTGTGCTTTTGTGGCAGAGCTGTACTTGTGTGGCAGAGCTGTTCTTGTGTGGCAGAGCTGCACTTGCGTCGCAGAGCTGCACTCTGTGGCAGAGCTGTACTTATGAGGCGGGAAAAAATTTTTGTTCCACAGACCTAGAATTATATTTGTGCTTTTCTGCTTTCCAATATTAATATTTATAAGATAGGCCTACAATAATTGAAAACTGACTGAGTTTGTATGTGTTTTTCAACATTTATTCAGAGATTAGCCTAAATGGATCATGTCGGATTGATTCACATGTACAATATTGTAAGATGTAAAGCATTCAGTTCATAAACGGATCAAGTCAAGTTGATTCACTTTGACGTAAAAATTACGAATATTCTTGTCAATTCATTACTGGCCCACGCTACAAAAATGCTATTTTCTCCAAAGTTCACTATTTTTTACTACCGGCATTATCCATGCCGATTATATGCACCATTACAGTTTATAATATCAATCTTTCATTCCCAAACGTTTTCGTTCCGATTTGAACTAGACCAAGTAGAGTAGGCCAAAACTTCAAAGTCGATTATCTCAAAACAGCAAAATTGTCGTTGAACCGCTTTTGAACTAGAGGGCTCAGTTGGATAGAAGAATACACATGACATGAGAGCTACAAAAGGGTTCCACGACAACTCGTCTACCGACAACTCGTCTAACGACAAGTGGTCTCCGGACAATTCGTCTACGACAACTGGTCTACGACAACTGGTCTACGACAACTGGTCTACGACAACTGGTCTACACAGAACTCGTACACGACAAAACGTTCATTGGGAATTCTTTAGTCAATGGCTTTTGCCGCTCAAAGAGAAGCTGGATTGATTAAAAGAACTCTTTATCAAGCGAAAATCGACTAATGAAACCCTCGATGCAAAAAAGTAGACCGACGAAAGGCACGTCTTTTTAACGAAGCAGAAATGATGAAAATAATGTGAATAAAAAAGTAGATTCACGAACTGATCGCACTGGTAAATATAATAATCATTCATCCAGCTTCTATTTGAAATATATAATACCTTCATCCAGCTTCTATTTCTTAAGCGTTCCATCATTCATCCAGCTTCTATTTCAGATATATAATACCTTGATCCAGCTTTCATTTCTGAAGCGTTTTTAATTCATCCAGCTTCTATTTCTTAAGCGTTCTTCCCATAAATTCAGCTGCTTTTTCTTATATATTATACCTTCATCCAGCTTCCATTTCTTTAGCGTTTTTCGTCAATTCCGCTTCTCTTTCACATCTATAAATATACTCATCCAGCTTCCATTTATTTAGCGTCCTTTTAATTAATCCAGCTCCTATTTCGGATCTATAAATGCTTTTTATCCAGCTTCCATTCATAAGCGTTTTAATTCATCCAGCTTCTATTTCTTAAGCGTTCTTCTAATTAATCCCGCTTCTTTTTCAGACATATACTATCTTCATCTAGCTTCCATTTCTAAAGCGTTCTTCTAGTTAATCCAGCTTCTATTTCAGATCTATAAATACACTCATCCAGCTTCCATTTCTTATGCGTTCTTCTGATTAATTCAGCTCCTATTTCCGATATATTATACCTTCATCCAGCTTCCATTTCTTTAGCGTTTTTCTTCAATTCCGCTTCTATTTCAGATCTATAAATACACTCATCCAGCTTCCATTCTTAAGCGTTTTAATTCATCCACCTTCCATTTCTTAAGCGTTTTTCTAATTAATCCAGCTCCTATTTCAGATCTATAAATGCCTTAATCCAGCTTCCATTTCTTAAGCCTTCGATCAGCGGGGAACGGACATTTCCCCCCTGGACATTCATGGGCGCCCGCAGCATAGGTCAAGGGGGGTCGCGTGACCCCCCCTGGAAATCATGACAAAATATCAATAATGATACTTTCTGGGAAAACGTCAGTGGTAAAACGGGAAATGATGCATTTGCACCCACCCCAATTTGGCCAATTGTTCAAACAGTTGACCTATTTTGCATACGCCGTACGGTGTTCAAAATACCACAACGAGGCCACAACATGGTCACAGTTTCTGAACTACATCCTCTAGCCTGTTGTATGTACGATACACAGAGTCACAGATGCACAATTTATGTGGGTCTGACACAGTAATTAGATACGACTTGCATGGGGTGTTTGGAGGTATCTGGGGAAGAGGTCAGCGCAGCTGGCGATGGACAGGGAGGAGTGGATCGATGAGATGCGTTGCCCGATATGCAGACTTCACAGGAAGGACTCAGTCATGGAGGTCTCAAAACACGACTCAGTATACTAAGGCAATGCCCACCAGGCATAGACCTCTGGATAATAAATGCTCAAAGACGTCAGACTAATTTCACCCTCTCAGTATATATTCACACAGACACGCACACACACACAATTATATATATATATATATATATATATATATATATATATATATATAATGCACGTCAATAACAATATATATATACATACAGGTCTATTATCTATAGTCCGTAACCTATGAACCGTTTACAGCCGATGGGTACCGCAACCACCGTCTGACAGTGAGGGGAGAACAAGCATTATAGCCCATGCAGTTGGATCGCCTTTCGTTCCATTAACACCCGGCGACCTGTAAGGTCGAATAAGGTGTTGAATGAGAATGCACATGTCGGACGAGCATGAAGGAGATTCTTAAGACAAAGAGGCGAAATATGAGATACACACTACACAGGACTGAGTGCGACAGATGAGGGGGAATTAATAAAATTGGGCCGCAGAAGACCGAATCATTAGCATAGTAGTGGCTTCTATCCCTATACAGGGCGGGCGCAATTTGAGCCAAGTGAGAAACGGGGAGGGATCAGAAACGAGCCAAACTCACGTCGGAAGGGCAAAGGCGGCCCTGAGAGTGGAAGGTCGGCCCGGGAGGGGAAGGAGAGGAATTTAGTCCGATTGTTTAGTAGGGATCGTAACCTCTGGCTGATGATTAGAGTTGCATCAGAACTGGAGAGTGGATGATCAAAAAGAAAAGCTGACCGGGGACATGGACTCATGGAGTTCAGTTTATAACCTTTTATTCGTTACGGTTCGCACAATCTGACGACAGCACAGCAGTACCCGAAACGACACACTGAGTTTTACAGAAATTTTTTCGAACTGCCATTAATGCACTGCAGAATGCTACGCCAGCAGTCTGCCTCGTCGCCTTCCAAACGCACACCACTCCGCCATCGCCCCAACGGATCCGCGGTAGGCCAGGCCTATTATGTGAGTCTATTGATTTGGAAATCACAGTTGTAATTAATGTAATGATTGGATAGACTTTAATTGTCGACATGCATGTCCTGTACTATTTTCTTTTATTTGAACTTGTTCCTTCCTTTCATTATCTGTCTTTTTCCAACTCAAGTCTTCTGCTTAACCTTGGCTCAGTGGACTGAGAGCACCTCTGTTCAGACTTCTTAAAGCGCCACTAAACAGCTTCCTGGAATGACTGTGTGAGTGAATAGTATAATTACATAATATTATAATTGCATAGGGCCAAGATAGGTTGCATATCGACCTATTTAAAATTGAGTCTTCTTACATGTAATTCCATTTGAGTCTTTGATTGAAGTGAAGGCACACAGTGACAGTACAGATGGTTGACAAAAGTTCCACTTTGTAGCATATAAATTCACAAATGTTGCCTGGCAGACTGTGTATCTGTATATATATAACTATTTACTTATACATAATATTATATAATGGTTAAGGCTATGTTATGAACATCTGTCATGCCTGGCGTCAGGGACCATGACCAGGGCTTCCCACATAAATAATTATTATTTCTGGCCAAGAATACATGTTTGATCATTCATCCACAGTGTCTTGCACATAGGAAATAATTATTTTAACAAGCTGGCCAAGTTTTGCCCATGAATTTTCTCTGTGACCTGGAAAAACAGAACTGACGTCCCTGATACTGTTAGTCAGTTATTAGTGTTATAGCTTTTTTTACTATGAATGTAGGCTTGGGCCTACATGGCACATGTAGGCCTTTGGCCTACATGTGCCATAAATCTATAGTCAGAAATTGTTGAAAGATTTTGTTCGTCTCATTGCAAAAGACTCGTAAACAGTAGTACGTACGTTATACTGAGGAAATGTAATTGTGTAAGCTGCCTAGTTTTTAATGACATTTTAAATATCTTAACTCTCCTGGTCATGACTGACCCCCCCTGCAAAAAATCCTGCGGGCGCCCATGTGGACATTCCCCCCTTCGGACATTTCACCCCGGACGTTTCCCCCCCGGACGTTTCCCCCCCTACTCTAGGACATGCGGAAACCATTGTTTTTATGGTCTTCAACATATGAAAAAGCGCTTGAGAAATGGAAGCTGGATGAATACGTTTTACAGGTGAAAAAGGTCTAAAAATACCTTCATCCAGCTTCTATTTAAGTTGCATTTTTTCATCATCCAGTTTCTATTTCAGGTCTAAAAATACCTTATCCAGCTTCTATTTAACTTGCATTTTTTCATCAATCAAGCTTCTGTTTCAGGTCTGAAAATACCTTCATCCAGCTTCTATTTAACTTTTTGATGTTGTATGCACAGAGGGGGGGAATGTCCGGGGGGGAAATGTCCTAGTCAAAATCGGGGGGGGGAACGTCCAGGGGGGAAATGTCCGGGGGGAAATGTCCGGGGGGGGGAATGTCCAGGGGGGAAATGTCCTACATCCCGATCATTCATCCAGTTTCTATTTCAGATATATAAAATCACTCATCCAGCTTCCATTTCTTTAGCGCTCGATCATTCATCCAGCTTCCATTTCTATAGCGTTCTTCTCATTAATCCACCTCCTATTTCAGATATATAAATACACTCATCCAGCTTTCATTTCTTATGCGTTCTTAATTCATCCAGCTTCCATTTCTTTAGCGTTCCTCTCAGTAATCCAGCTCCTATTTCAGATATACTTCATCCAGCTTTCATTTCTTAAGCGTTTTTAATTCATCCAGCTTCTATTTCTTTAGCGTTCTTTTAATTAATCCAGCCTCTATTTCAGATCTCTAAATGCCTTAATCCAGCTTCCATTTCTTAGGCGCTCTTCTAATTATTCCAGCAACCATTTCTGATATATTATACCTTCATCTAGTTCCATTTCTTAAGCGTTCTTAATTCATCCAGCTTCTATTTTTCTTAAGCGTTCTTCTCATAAATTCAGCTACTATTTCTGATATATTATATCTTCATCCAGCTTCCATTTCTTAAGCTCTTTATCATTAATCCAGCTTCTATTTAAGATATAAAAATACCTGAATCCATCTTCCTTATAAGATATAAAATACTTTAATCCTGCTTCCATTTCCCAAGCTTCTTATATTTAATCCAGCTTCTATTTAAGATATAAAAATACCCTAATCCCGCTTCCATATCTCAAGCTTCTTATAATTAATCCAGCTTATATTTAAGATATAAAAATACCTTCATCTAACTTCCATTTATCAAGCGCTATTGTCGTCAATCCAGCTTCTATTTCAACTAAATGAATCTTCATCCAGCTTCCATTACTCAAGCATTCGTTTAATAAATCCAGCCTCTATTTCACATAAAAAATCTTTCAGCTTCCATTTCTCAAGCATTGGTTTAATAAATCCAGCTGCTTTTTCGCCTTCAAAAGAACCTTCATCCAGCTTCCAATTCTCAAGCGTTCTTTTCATCAATATATCTTCCATTTCTCATGCGAAATAGAAACTGTATCAAGATATTATATATCTGAAGGAGGAGCTGGATTAATTAAAAGAACGCTTAAGAAATGGAAGCTGGATGAGTGTATTTATATATCTGAAATAGAAGCTGGATTAATGAGAAGAACGCTAAAGAAATAGAAACTGGATCAAGGTATTATATATCTGAAATAGGAGCTGGATTAATTAGAAAAAACGCTTACGAAATGGACGGTGGATGAATAAAAACGCTTAAGAATGGAACCTGAATGAGTGTATTTATAGGAGTGTAGGACATTTCCCCCCTGGACAAAACCCCCCCGGACAAAACCCCCCCGGACAAAACCCCCCCGGACAATTCCCCCCCAAGGTAGGACAATTCCCCCCCCCTTGTCGAACATATTGCGTGTAAGTGGTATTACTATAAAACGGTGGTCCTAAGAACACAAGTTGGATTGATGAAAAGATTTCTTGCTAAATAGAAGCCGGATTGATGTCAAATAATTTTTACTTAAATGGAAGCTGAATTGATGAAAATATTCTTGCTTAAATGGAAGCTGGATTGATGAAAATATTCTTGCTTAAATGGAAGCTGGATTGATGAAAATATTCTTGCTTAAATGGAAGCTGGATTGATGAAAATATTCTTGCTTAAATGGAAGCTGGATTGATGAAAAATATTCTTGCTAAATGGAAGCTGGATTGATGAAAATATTCTTGCTTAAATGGAAGCTGGATTGATGAAAATATTCTTGCTTAAATGGAAGCTGGATTGATGAAAATATTCTTGCTTAAATGGAAGCTGGATTGATGAAAAATATTCTTGCTAAATGGAAGCTGGATTGATGAAAATATTCTAGCTTAAATGGAAGCTGGATTGATGAAGATATTCTTGCCTAAATGGAAGCTGGATTGATGAAAATATTCTTGCTTAAATGGAAGCTGGATTGATGAAAATATTCTTGCTTAAATTGGAGCGGGATGGATAAAAATAATTGTTATTTAAAAAGTAGTTGGATGAAACACATTTTTGCCTAATTGGAAGCAAAGGGGGGAATTGTCCGGGGGGGTTAATGTCCTAGGCTAAATCAGGGGGGGAATTGTCCGGGGGGGTTATTGTCCGGGGGGGGTTTGTCCGGGGTTTTGTCCAGGGGGGAAATGTCCGCGCTCCATTTATAGATCTGAAATAGAATCTGGATTAACGAGAAGAACGCTAAAGAAATAGAAACTCTGATCAAGGTATTATATATCTGAAAACGGAGCTGGATTAATTGGAAAAACGCTTACGAGATGGAAGGTGGATGAATAAAACGCTTAAGAATGGAAGCTGGATGAGTGTATTTTTATATCTGAAATAGAAGCTGGATTAATTAGAACGCTAAAGAAATAGAAGCTGGATGAATAAAAACGCTTAAGAATGGAAGCTGGATGAGTGTATTTATATATCTGAAATACAAGCTGGATGAATGATCGAAGGCTTGAGAAATGGAAGCTGGATTAAGGCATTTATAGATCTGAAATAGGAGCTGGATGAATGAGCGAAGTCTTAAGAAATGGTAGCTGGATGAAGCTTTTATTAATCCGAAATAGAAGCTGGATGAATGAAAAACGCTTAAGAAATGGAAGCTGGATAAAGGTCTATATCTTAAATAGGAGCTGGATGAATGATTAAACGCTTAAGAAATGGAAGCTGGATGAAGGTCTAATATATCTGAAATAGGAGCTGGATGAATGATAAAACGCTTAAGAAATGGAAGCTGGATGAATGTATAATATATCTGAAATAGGAGCTGGATGAATGATGAAACGCTTAAGAAATGGAAGCTGGATGAAGCTCTAATATATCTGAAAAAGGAGCTGGATGAACGAGAACACCGCTAAAGAAATAGACGCTGCATGAAGCTATTATTAATCCGAAAAAGGAGCTGGATGAATGATGAAACGCGTAAGAAATGGTAGCTGGATGAAGCTATTATTAATCCGAAACAGGAGCTGGATGAATGATGAAACGCTTAAGAAATGGTAGCTGGATGAAGCTATTATTAATCCGAAATAGAAGCTGGATGAATGAAAAACGCTTAAGAAATGGAAGCTGGATGAAGCTATTATTAATCCGAAATAGGAGCTGGATGAATGATGAAACGCTTAAGAAATGGTAGCTGGATGAAGCTATTATTAATCCGAAATAGAAGCTGGATGAATGAAAAACGCTTAAGAAATGGAAACTGGATGAAGGTCTAATATATCTTAAATGGAAGCTGGATTAATGAGAAGACCGCTAAAGAAATAGACGCTGCATGAAGCTTTCTTTATTTCTGAAATCGAATCTAGATGAAGGTTCTATATTATATATACGTGAAACAGAAACGGGATTTATTCAGCAACGCGATCGTTTTGTGAAGCCATCATAAACTTTATAAGAAATATATTTATCAATTCGTTCATTTTGCCGGTCTACTTTTTGCTTCGAGGTTTTCATCAATCATTTTTCGCTTTATAAAGAGTTCGTTTAATCAATCCAGCTTCTCTTTGAGCGGCAAAAGCCATTGACTAAAGAATTCCCAATGAACGTTTTGTCGTGTACGAGTTCTGTGTAGACCAGTTGTCGTAGACCAGTTGTCGTAGACCAGTTGTCGTAGACCAGTTGTCGTAGACGAATTGTCCGGAGACCACTTGTCGTTAGACGAGTTGTCGGTAGACGAGTTGTCGTGACACCCTAGAGATCCCTTAAAGCTCCCTTACAGATCCTCTGTTGTTGCTGGAATTGGAAATATCTCAGAAAGATTGTTAATTGTAATAAAGTTAAATGGTCCTATGTTCCTGGACACTTCCAAAGTTTCGCTAGTAGGCCTATGTAAGGGTAGGTCTAAATGTTGCTTTTCTGCTCTGAAACCCTGGTCATTAGGCTAAGAACAACATGACATTGTTTTGCTAAAGCTAAAACTAGCAGACAAGATGAGATATTTCCCCACGAAATAAAATCTTTGAGCTAATTTCAAATTTTGTACAAAATATAACCCACTAACTGCAAAATACGATGTAACACCGATAAATATCATTAGCAAACCTCCGAAATGGTCATTATTGATCGATAGGCCTATACTGACACCCACATCAACACGAATATGTACTGTTTAGGCTAATAGCAGTTTTAACCAGGAACCGCGTCGCCGATCTACATGTAGATGATATTTTACCACACCATGACTTGGCTTAGGGTACGACTGCTGGAAATTTTATATGCTACAAGCTCTGGTGTCATTCATCCATGATAACCAGCATGTGTGTGTGAACATAGCCGCAGACTTGGTCCTGGGTTTGTGGAAACGAACGAGCGACCGAAGGACAATAATTTCCAATGCACGAGCACGGTAGCACGACATTTAATCCCGCGACACTTAATACCTCGACAGTTAATACCGGACACTTAGTCCCGGCGACATTTAATCCCGCGTCAGTTAATTCCACGACAGTTTATCTCGGCGACATTTAATCCCGGCGACACTTAATCCCGCGACATTTGATACCGCGACACTTAATACCTGTACACACGTGAGTACGAATACTTGTAGACTATTGTTGTCTACATAACCAATTAGCTGGTGGCTCGACTATTGTTGCACACATGTTGCCAATTAGGCAGGGCAACCTCGAGATATCTGTTCTGGTTTTCTGTTGTACATCTGTACATAAAACGATCATTATAAAGGATTTTAAACAGGATTTGCGAAGTTCAGTTTACGATAGGGCAGTGATCACATGAAGGCGAATTTCGGCAGCAGCAGCAAAGGCAAACAGACTGTGATACATGGACATTACGAATACATTAAACATCGCGACAATGCCAACGGAGCTATTTTTTTCAAAAACAGTAAATATTGCTGTGAATATTGCTTTTATGGAATTTAACTTTCTTTCAAATGTTATTTTACTTTTCCGGTATTAAGTGTCGCGGGATTAAATGGCACCGGGATTAAGTGTCGCGGGATTAATTGGTCGCGGGATTAAGTGTCGCCAGGCTAAAATGTCGCCGGGATTAATTGCCGCGGGATTACTTGGTCGCGGGATTAAATGTCGCGGGATTAATTGTCGCAGGATTATGTGTCATGGAACCCACGAGCACCTAGCTGGGTAGGGGTTTTGGAAGGTGAAGTACCAATCCCATTTTCGAAATTTGTTTAGTTTCCACACTGCACTGGTGGTATTCTAAGTTGTAATTTACCGAGGTTGCTCATCATTTCAGTGCTGATTGTCATGGTTTAGGACTTTAATATGTGTCCCGTCCCATTGTTTAAATATTTTTTACAACATTATAATGGCAACTTGTAGACTGTGATCTTAAAAAAATTGCTCACAAATTTCACGCCAAGAGGCATGTATTGAGAGGGACGTGATGGTCTTCCAGCTTGGTTCCTCAGGCTTACAGCTCCAGGCTACGCGTACATACTGGCTTCTCTCATTAATCAATCTCTTGCAGTCTCCTTTGTTCCAAAGCAATGGAAAGAGGCCATTATCTATCCTAAAGCAAAGACCACCAATCCAACCTTGCCATCTGACTACCGCCCGCTCTCTGTGCTACCGGTGCTCTCTCGGATAGTGGAACGTATTGTTGTCCATACCTACCTATATCCTAGTTTTGTTGACATGCCTGAACCGATGTCTCTTCATGACCAATATGCCTTTCGACCAACTGGCTCGACCACCGCTGCTCTGATATCCATTATACATCACGCTTCGGATCTACTCAAGAGTAATGATCATGTTGTTATAATCTCTATGGACTACTCAAAAGCATTTGATTCTATCAAACACTCTGCAATAACAAGCTTATTAGCATCCTTGAACATTCCAGATTGTATCTACAACTGGCTCGTCAACTACTTATATGGCAGGAAACACTCAACTCGCTTCAAAGGAGTTACATCTGCTTCTATTACCATCAACGCCAGTGTTATTCAGGGATCTGTTATAGGCCCAGCTGACTTCATAGTAGGTACATCTGACCTCCACCCTCTTCATTCCCAGAACCGTCTCTCTAAATATGCTGACGATTCCTATCTCTTTATTGGCTCTAATCACTTATCTACTGCAACAGATGAACTCCAACACATCACCAACTGGTCTAAAGGAAAGAACTTGCGGATCAATTCCGACAAAACACGTGAAATTGCTATTATCAGACGCAACAAGAGCTCACTCTCAACACATTCATCAATCTCTGGAGTTTCCCGTACAAAATCCATCAAGGCATTAGGAGTTCTCATTGGAGAGAAATTAACTGTTACAGACCACATCAACAAGATTATCTGCTCTGGTACTGCCTCACTCTATGCCATCAGAACCCTCAAGGCAGAGCCCTGCGCCGACATGAGAGTGTCGGCGGCGGCGCGCCGGTCATTTTTGGTCGGCGGCGGCGGCGCGCCGACAAACAAAAATCGGCGGCGGCGGCGCCCTCAAAATGTCGGCGTCGGCGGCGCAGCGCGGCGTCGTGGAATTTTTGCTCCAGCGTCGCATAATTATTTTGAATGTTGTTACACAAGAACCCTATAATATTATCAAGATAAGCATGTTCAGCCATTATTTTGGCAATTATTTTGTCTTTAGTCAGCATTGATTAGAAACAAGTATTCCCTGAATTAACGTTTATTTACAAACTTCTGCAAAGGCTTGTCTAAGAAAAAAAACACATGAAAAAACACGTTTTAAAATTCAGGACCTCCAGCTTACGTAACATACTAATAGAAGTTAAAGGACTGTTTGCGCAGTGGCGGTGATACCTGCCTATTTTACTCTTGACCTGTCTCATGACCCGTCAGAAATTCTAGAGGCCCATTTTTCTTGACGCGACCTGCTGAAATTGTATATCTGCGTGCATGCAAACCTGCATACATACACACATACATGCATACTTACATACATAGATTTTATGCATACATACATACATACATACATACATACATACATACATACATACATACATACATACATACATACATACATACATACATACATACATACATACATAAATACACACATACATACATACATACACGCATACATACGTACTGTGTTTGCGTAGAAATATTTGTCTGTCATAAAGTGGGAGTTATCATGCAATCTTATCAGCAGATGAGGGTGCATGCAGTTTTTTTTAAATTTTCCCTTGTCAACGCACACTGACTAGTAAACTTGATCAGAATTCGCCACCTTTTTTATCGGCCAATAATCCGAACGACTTCCACGCGAAACTCTTAGCATCTTCTTTAAATCAAATTGCCATGTACAAGTATTTCGATCTAAGCAGGCCAAGTCACCCTAGGTTACATTTGTTTTATGCGGAAAATGCTTTTATTTTCCTAATCTGATCCCATTTATGAAACGTTGCCCAAATTGTTGACAAAATAGGATCTATTGTCCAATTGCCTAACATTACTCCACTGTGCATATAGACAAGCCTATTAATGTTCCAAAGCATAATTAATAACCAATTTCACATAGGCCACGTACAGCGTAGGAGTTCGATACTGGTGAGAAAAAATTGGAATTAGGTAGTAACTGGCCGGCAATGGAGAATCACAAGCCTGTAGACACGACCAATCGCCTGCATAAAATTGCAGAGCGACACCTCTTTGCAACGTAATAGTAACGTCTATCCTAATACTAGAGGGCAGACGGTTCTGTTCCATCCTAGCGGACTATCAGGCAGGAACGCACACACGGCATAGTATTCACTTAGACATACCTGGAGTTCTTTTTACCTTTGTTGATGCCATCATTCAAATCAAATCACAAAATCCTCAAAAGTTTAAACGTTAAGCGCACTGTTCGAAAAGTCCAAACGAATAGGTAGCATCATAGGTTTCATAGTATTGATGCAAAAACGGTGTTGCCAGGAAAAATCGAAGTAGATAAGAGAAAGATTCTATTTTCATTGACGCAACAATTTTTTCGCGAAATCATGCAACAGATGAAAAATGCAATGAAAAGAAATAACCGAATCCACGTGGCATCGGCGGCGCGCCGACAAATTTTCGGCGGCGGCGGCGTCGGCGCGCCGACTCAAAAAAATCGGCGGCGGCGGCGCCCACAAAGTGTCGGCGGCGGCGCGGCGCGGCCGGCGCAGAGCTCTGCCTCAAGGCTCATGGGGCATCCATACAAGAGTTACAAACTTATACTAGAGCTACTATCATATCAAGAGTTATGTATGCCTCTCCTGCTTGGTGGGGTCTGGCTAGTGGATTGGACAAATCCCGTCTTGAGGGCCTCATGAACAAACTTAGACGAGCCGGCTACTTACATCCTGATACACTTACAGCAGAAACTTTAGCTCAAGAGGCTGATAAGGTGCTTTTCAAAGCTGTTCTGGGAAACGAACTTCATGTCCTCCGTAACCTCTTTCCACTACAACGTGATCCATTATATAACTTTAGGGAAAGGGCTCACAATTTCATCCTCCCCAATAAAGACTCGTTAAACTTTATCCCAAGAATGTTATTCAAAAACATGTACTAACTATTTTGACCATAAGCTTTAAGCAGCCATACTGTTAATGTAAACCTACAGCGTTCTGTCTGTTGTTTATTGAATAAAACGAATATAGCCTACATAAAAATGAGCTTTTACGTACTCTAGTAAAATCATCTGAACACGCAAATGATTCTATAACTTGCAGTGCTTCAGCATATAGAGTATCTATTTAAAAGAAAATATTTATGCAACAATTGAGACTTTCTGCTTTTGGTTGATCAACTGCAATCTTTCACATTTTTCAATTAGTACATGAATGCCCGGTGTAAAGGTTTCAAATAACGGTAATGTTTGCCTTTAGCGTCCGAAATTATTTCAATGTAGCATCCTACAATATATACACCGTGTTTTCAGCTCCGTGTTTTGAGCGTCTCCGCTTTTAAATTAACCCGTTCACTGACGGATGTTTGCAAAAAACTTACTTCCATGGAAGCTGGATTGATGAAAATATTCATGCCTAACTGGAGCTGGATTGATGAAAATGTTCTTGCTAACTGGAGCTGGATTGATGAAAAAGAACTGGAGCTGGATTGACGAAAAATAATTGTTATCTACATATTAGGCCTATGTGAAACGATCGGTTATATTCTATAATGACTCGGTAGCAAGTAACTTTTTTTAATAAATTTGATTAAAAATATTTCCTGACGAAATTGAAGTGGGATTTATCGTGTGAGGGTCGGTTAGGGCTCAGGTTAGGCGTCGTTAGGGTCGGTTAGGGTTAGTTTTAGGGTTAGTGCAGTCATTCTGAAGCTGGATTGATGAACAATAATTTTCAATGAAAAATGGATGAAAAATATTTGCTGACGAAATAGAAGCGGGATTTACCGAACAAATTCTTGCCTAAAGAGAAGCTGGATCGATTAAAAGGATTCTCGGCAAACTAGAAGTTGCATTTATTAAAGATAACAACACTGCAACGTTAGTTCTTGGTGTCTACCGAGTCATTCTAGAACGTCTACCGAGTCATTATAGAACTGTAGTTGAAACCAACAAAGTTGAGGCTAATTCAATGACGACGCTTAAAAATCACTGCCCTGCCTACGCTGCAGTGAGACAGTTAAAAATTGACAACAGTTACTGTCGAGCTACGCACCAAACAGTGTTACCACTGAGGTTTTTGAAATAAACCCAGATTTTCTTCCGAAAAAACCCCAGAAAACCCCAGACTATTAATATAAGCTATTTTAGACCCCCTTTGTTCAAATCAAGTTGGTTTTTCGCTTGTTCGCATGAGGATTAACAAAATGCTCGTCAAAATACTCGAATAAACTGTTATTACGACTTTAAAATATCAATTGTCAAAGTTATCAGAGACTCGGGATCCATACTGACAATAAGCTTAATCGATATACTCGTGTGCGCATGCGCAGCGGGTCGAGTCTACCAGCAGAATCGTAGCTACGCTTTATCTATTCTGTGATCGTAGGTACATAACACACGTGGCTTAAGTTTTCAAAGTTTTAAAGTTGTCCGAGGTTTTCAACCAAATTTTCTTAATACACCAACAATCCAACGTTTTAACCACCTAGAACATTAATACTCTGCAACAACCTGGCTATTATACCACAAGAGGATTGACCTGATAGTGTATACTGTATAACTGTATATGCATGTTATAGATGTAATATGGCTTTACAAGGAAAGAGACGAGTGACCTGACCTATTTTGAAATGCCAAAATGGTTTATTTCTGTGCAGAACTATTCTTTAGGTTATAAATTATTTGTGAATTGACTACATGAGATCTTGATTGTGGAGTTTAAAATTAAAATTAATGGAAAAAATTATGTATCACAACCATTTTACATTGAATTTCACAGAATAATCATGTGTTTAAGTACAAAATGTCAACTCACCAAAATAAACCCAGATCTTGCCCAAAAAAACCCAGAAACCCAGACGAAGGCCAAAAAACCCAGATCTAGTGGAAAAAACCCAGCTGTGGCATCACTGGCACCAAACCCTCTGGCGAGACGTCAGTATAGCCTGCAGCCGCGACATATGAGAAAAAAAACCATAGCAATTAAGACGGAGAGGCATGCGATCTCTAAATGTAGGCCTATTTGTTTATGGTAAACTATTAACACCCATTCCCCAGGCAGCACGCAAACGTTTTTTCAACGTTTATTTTTAGTTAGGAACGTTGAATAATGGTTTACGTTATATCACAAACGTCCCGATAGCGAATTCGTAGAACATACATGGATACGAGTCCAAGGCTCCGACGACCCAATAGGAAAGCGAGTTATAAATAGCGTGGCCTGATTTGTAACTTTCGTTCGCGAGTAAGTAAATATATTCTGATAATTCTGATAAATATAATCATATTTCACAAGGTAGTATTCACAAAAATACCTGGTTTAGTAATATTATTATATTTCAGTGGCGCAAATTTTGATGAAATGGATAAGAACGGAGCGCATTTAGAATTTTAGTAATTAATTCTAAATCGAAAACAGGTTGGTGATGGCCGCTGCAAAAAAGACCTATGAAAAGAGCGTTTAATCGGTACATTCAAGCTGGACGAATGAAAATGTTCTTGCTTACCTTGGAGTTTGACGGATGAAAATGTTCTTGCTTAACTTTGGAGCTGGATGGATGAAAATCTTCCTGATTAAATTGGAGATGGATTGATGAAAATAACGCTTGAGAAATGGAAACAGGAAAAGTTTGTATTTTTACTTGAAATAGAAGCTCGATTGATGAAAATGCCCGTCCTTGAATTGGTGCTGGATTAATGAAAATATTCTTGCTTAAATTGCAGCCTGATTGGTGAAAATGTTTCTGCGTATATTGGAACTGAATTAATGAAAATAACTGTTGGTTGAACAGGGGCTGGATTTTTGAAAATCATCGCTTGATAAATGGAAGCTGGATTAATGAAAAACGCTTGTGCAATGGAAGCTGGATTAAAGTATTTTTATATCTGAAGTGGAAGCTGGATTAAGGTATTTTTACATCTGAAGTGGAAGCTGGTTTGAGGAATTTTTATATCTAAATTGGAAGCTGGATTATGGTATTTTTATATCTAAAATGGAAGCTGGATTAAGGTATTTTTTATCTGAAATGGAAGCTGGACTAAGGAATTTTTATATCTAAAATGGAAGCTGGTTTAAGATATTTTATATGTGAAGTGGAAGCTGGATTACTAAAAAAAACGCTTGGAAAATGAAGCTGGATGAAGATTCCTTATAGGTGAAATAGAAGCAGGATTGACGTATATAACGCTTGATAAATGGAAACTGGACTGTTGATTTTCATTCATGTATTTCAACATGCATCCAGCATCTATTTTAGCTGTAAAGCCATTTATCCAGCTTTCTTTTATCAAGCGACTATCAATCAAGCATTTCTCATCGATCCATCTTCTATTTCAGATATAAATATACCTTCATCCAGCTGCCATTGAAGGCGTAAAAATATCTGATTCCAGCTTCAATTACTTAAGCGTTTATCATTAATCTAGCTCCTACTTCAGATATAAAATTACCTTGATCCAGCTTCCATTTCAGATATAAAAATGCCCTAATCCAGTTTCGTTTCACAAGCGTTTTATCATTAGTCCTGCTTCCAATTTTAAGCGTTACTTTCGTTAATCCAGCTTCTAGTTCACCTATAAGCAATCTTCATCCAGATTCCATTTCTCAAGTGTTTGTTTCATCATGCCAGCTTGCATTCCAGTCATAAAATATCTTAATCCAGCCTCCATTTATCAAGCGATATTTTCATAATTCCAGCCTCTGTTCAGCCAACAGTTATTTTCATCAATTCAATTCCAATATAAGGCATACAAAGAAACATTCTCACCAACCAGGCTCAAATTTAAGCAAGAATATTTTCATCAATCCAGCTTCTATTTCAGGTATAAAAATACTTATTCCAGTTTCCGTTACTACAACGTTATTTTCAGCGATCCAGCTCCAATTTTAGCAAGAAGATTTTTATCAATCCAGTTTCTATTACAGTTTTTTTATTTTTTTTATTTTTTTTTATTAGTTTCTATTCAGTTTCTCTAACGACGGCCATACGAGGAAGGAGATTGATCACATACTAGTAGGAACTAGATGGAGATCCATGATGAGCTGCAGAGTTTTCAGAGGATTGGAGTTCCACACAGATCATCGCCCGGTGGTTGCGGAGCTCAGATTACGTCTGAAACGCAACAAATCGGCGCATCTTCCGCAGCAAAAAAGATACAATTCTGCTGCACTCAGGGATCCTGCTGTTGCTGAAGGGTATGTCGGCGCTCTCCAGGCGGGATTTTACTCGAACTCTGACGTACAGGAAAATAGAACTGTGGAGTCGAGGTGGAATCGATTCTGTAATGTGGCATGCACAGCTGCTGAGAACACAATTCCACATGTGCGTGCAGCAAGGCGTGGTTGGATCTCCGCAGCAACATTGGACATTGTGGACAAACGCAGGGAGGCTAGACTGATGGGCGATCTCCAACGATACAGGATGCTGAACCACGAGAGGAGGAGGTCCCTTCGACATGATCGTCAGGAATGGGCGGACAGGATGGCTTTGGAGGGGGAGGAGCTGATAGCAAAGAACCAGCTTCATGGTGCCTTTAAGAACTTTCGGCGTCTGAAATCTTCCGGGCCCAGAGTGTCTGCTCCGATCAGAGATTCTAGCGGTGAGCTGATCTCCAACATTCCTCGTAAATTGGAACGATGGAAGCAACACTTTGATGATCTTCTGAACCGCCCGCCTGCGACTCCATCGACATGCATTGCAGAAGAGGCAGATGCGTCAACACCCTCATGTCTTGTGTCATGTGACATACCGGTCTTATCTGAGGTGTCTTCAGCAATACAGAAACTGAAGATGGGAAAGGCACCCGGGGTGTGTGGTATCACACCAGAAATGTTGAAGTACGGGGAGCCGTGCACGTCAGTCGAGCTGCTCTCGCTGTTCGAGGAGATATGGACATCTGGTGAAATTCCTTCTGACTGGCGCAAAGGTATCATCCTCCCGCTGTACAAGGGCAAAGGTGATAGAACGGAGTGTAAGAACTACAGAGGCATCACACTCCTCTCGGTTCCTGGGAAAGTCTTCGCCCGAGTCCTACTTGAGAGGATGAAGCAGGTTATCCACGCCAGCAGAAGAAGAGAACAGAGTGGATTCACGCCAGGGCGTTCGACTGTCGACCGGGTCCTCGCTCTCAACCTTCTTGCCCAGAAGAGGAGAGAGTTCAGACAGCCTCTTTACGCTGCCTACGTTGACCTGAAAGCTGCATTCGACTCAATTGACCGTGACGCACTCTACAAGCTTTTGAAGATCGCCGGGATCCCTGATAAGCTGGTCCTTCTCTTCCGTGCTCTCTATACGGATACCCTCAGCTGTGTTCGCTGTGAGGGAGATACCAGTGGCTGGTTTCGGATTAGGTCGGGGGTTCGACAAGGCTGTATCCTAGCTCCGGACATGTTTGACGTGGCCATGGATAGGGTTGTGGGAAGGACAGTTGCCAGGGCTATGCCTGGAGCTGATATCGGCGAAGTTGCATTTACTGACTTTGATTTTGCTGATGATGTATCTCTACTGGCCCAAATTTATGACTTGCTGGCATCAACCCTTACAATCTTCGAGGAGGAGGCATCAGAGTTGGGTCTACACATCAACTGGCAGAAAACAAAGGTGCAGAGTCTGAGCGATTTCCTACCGCGACCTCCGGACATCATGGTAGAGGGGGAGGCGGTCGAGTGTGTTGAGGGCTTCAACTATTTGGGCGTGCTCACTCATGAGTCCTGCCGCAGCACCGCGGAGATCTCAAGACGCCTGGGAATGGCAAGCGGAGCGTTTGGAGCCCTAAAAAATAACATCTGGTCCACTCGTATCAGCCTCAGTACCAAGATACGACTGTTCAACTCATATATCATGCCAGTTCTCCTCTACGGCTCTGAAACATGGTCATTCGGTCGACGGGATCAGCTGCGCCTAGATGCCTTTGGGACTAAGTGTTTGAGGACCTTATGCGGCATCAAGTGGTCCGACTTCATCACCAATGCGGAGGTCTACAACAGAACAGGACAAACAACAGTATGCGGTAGTATTAGACGGAGACGTCTGGGGCTGCTTGGTCACGTTGCTCGAATGCCAGCTGACTCAGACTCTAGACAGGCACTGGTGGCGCAGGCTCCGCCTTCCTGGAAGCGCCCTAGAGGAAGACCCAGAACAACGTGGCTCGGGATGATAAACGAAGACTTAACTGGGCTGGGTATGGATTTGAACATGGCCATTACTGTGGCTGAGGATCGGACACTCTGGAGAAATTTGGTAAACTCATTGTGCTACGCTCCCATTGGTGGAGTAGGCGACGAATGATGATGATGATGATGAGTTTCTATTCTGCAACGCGATTGTTTCGTGTGTCCATCTTCAATTTTTATAAGCATTAATTTCATCAATGCAACTTCATTGAGGAAACGCTCTTTTCCTCGGTCTATTTTTGCAGCGAGGCCATCAGCAACCTGTTTTCGATTAATCACGAGTTATTTTCATCAATGCAACTTCAACCTCTGATCCTATGCCGCGCACGCTAGTGCACTTCGTCTGGCCATCGATTAGGCCTACAATGAACCTTCTTCGCAGCGCGTATTTTTATTTCACGTTACTTGAATAATCATTACGACTAATTACTAAAATTTCTAAACGCGCTCCTTTCGTATCCATTTAATCAAAATTTGAGACACTGAAAAATAATATTTCTAATCCAATTTAATAAGAATATTTACTTACTCACGTACAAATCAGGTCACAAATCAGGTCACGCCATTTATAACTCGCTTCCCTATTGGGTAATCAAAGCCTTGTACTCGTATCCATGTATGTTCTACGAATTCGCCTCCCGGATAGCTTTAAAGGGGATAGAATATCTCGTGACACCGGCTTATCTTGATAAGCCGCGCCTATAAAGAGTCATTCTCTCGAGACACCAGAGAATGTACGACGAAAACCTTGATCTGAAAGGTTGAAAGGTTGCTGAAGCATTGAAATTTGTAAACTACCATCATGGCAGGCACAACGAAGAAGCACGATACTTTTGTTAATAATCCAATAAAGGAGAAGCGTGTCACAGAACTAGCTGGTATAGGAAAAATCCTTGGAGAAAAACTGGTAAACGCAGGCTATGGCAAGGTAAGATTTCGTTCATGCTTACAGGCTAATAATAGTATTTATTGGACTATGCATCACTCATTTCTGTGTGTGTGTGTGTGTGTGTGTGTGTGTGTGTGTGTGTGTGTGTGTGTGTGTGTGTGTGTGTGTGTGTGTGTGTCTGTCTGTCTGTCTGTCTGTCACTCTCACTCGTAATCGAAATTGTAAACTCGAAATTTCTTCAGCGCCAACAAAAGCCAGGTCGCAGGATCCGGCTTATTCACAGGCGCTCAGTCAAAACAAAGTCGATAGTCAGGGGTCAAGATCCGGAGAGTCAGGCGAGGAGTTCGAGAGACGGCTTTGGTATATGATGTTTAGAGTTGAAACGGCATAGAATGTAGGTGCAGTGGAAGTATCAGGATAGGATCTGTGAAAAGCAGCGTTTTGAGTTTAGAGTGAAAGACCTGTGGAGAAATAGTCAGAAGTGAAGTTTTGGGGAGTTCGTAGGATGGGTCAGATGATTGTCGTAGTGATGGTGGAGCTTGTTCCAGTGTGGCGGACAGCAATGGATAAATAACGGTAAGCAAAATTTAATGATGAGGTCATTGAAGGGCGAAGCAGTGCAGGGCGGATTCGGGGGCCAATCCGGCCATGGCCCCCCTTTCCAAATCTCCATGGGACGTGTTCCCCATCCATGGGCGCCCACAAGATTTTTTGCAGGGGTCAGTCATGGCCAGGAGAATTAATATGTGCATGTAAATGTCATTAAAATCTAAGCCTCTTACACAATTACATTGTCTTAATATGATCCAACGAAAAGAAACAACTTATCAACAGTATAAAGTCCTTTCTTTGGTACCCAAATCCAAACTGGGTCTTGCACCGATGTAGTCTATCTCAGTGATCTCATTCGTTCTCCTCTATCAGCATCTTCTCATCGACCACTCCGCTCTCTGGACAGGGCTGACTTGTTTGTTCCACGAGCTAGGACCACTAGGCCTATTGCTCAAACTCGATCCTTCACCATCATTGGGCCCTCTTTGTGGAATTCTCTTCCCTCCACTCTGCGTGGGACTCTACTTTCAGGATCGTTATCTACATCTCTCTCTCTTCTTAAGACCTATTTTTTTCTCTAGGGGTTATCGCACTGGGAGCGCTACTGAATGGCCTTGGTTGCGAGCGGCACTATAGAAGTTACTAATTACATTACATTACATTAGTATCCGACTATGATTTATGACATAAAATGTATGTCTATTCGTGTATATATTCATAGTAAAATGTTAAAATATTAACACTAACAGCACTTACAACTAGTTTCAAACAAATAACTATTAATCAGGGGTGGATCCAGGGGAGCCAATCCGACCATGGCCCCCGATTTGAAATTTTGACAGAACTTGGCCCCACCCCACATTACGCAATGTGTCGTACGAAAGAAGGTTTTAGCACCACATCTTCATATACTTCAGTAATTAAGACTTTGAATTCATGTCCTGCTGATGCTCTTCCAACAGTGCAGTACACACCATGTTGACTCTATTGGCAACAATTCCAGTTTGTGGTGCTAAACCCGAAAGAGCTTTCTCGAAAGCAAAGCAAACGTTAACTAATAACTACTATTCGGAATACAATGACAGAAGACCGACTTAATGTTCTTGTGAGCCTATCCAATCACTTAACTTTACTTCGGTAGCTAATGGCTAGTTATAAGTTAATCTGCAGTTCTTCAACATTGTTACGCAAACACAAGTTCTTCGTATTTCTGTACTTCAAAAATCCATCAATCGCAAGGAAACATAAACGAAACAACAATCACTGTATCAAAACAACTCAACGTTAAGACAACTTCGCCATCTTATCAAACTCTCTCCACTAGACCTACACTCTTTTTTACACGCCTTTTCTACACGGGGGTCGCAAATGTTTGTCAGTCACTCATTCACGTGAGTAAAGCAGGGAGGAGACCTGACCGACGACTCCAATTGGAGCGTAGACTTGGAACCGACCTGGGCTGGCGAATCAAAGTCCACCGTGCCCACCTTCTCGTGGGGCGACCTGTTAGCAGCCCCTCCGTATGGAGTGGTGAACGAACGGGCACGGATGGCAAACGGGGGGAAGGCAATGGCAAACCACCCCCTATCTTCTGCCAAGAAAAAGTCATGATGTATCCAAAAAGTAAAACAGCGATAGTCGCCAAAGGTGAGACCAGATGGAAAACACAGGAATCAGATCGAGTACGTGGTGGTGAACAAAAGATGGAAGAGCACGATAAAGAATGTAAGAACAAAACCGGGGGCAGATTGCGTAACAGACCACGAGATAATAGTGGCCACATTGCAGCTAAATTTAAAGAAGATGAAGAGAGGTAAAAGACTGACCAGTTTCGATTGCAAAGGAATAACACCAGAATACGGGGTGAAGATAAAAAAAATAGGTTTGATATCTTAGAGAGAGACGATACAACGGAAGAGGAGGATACGAAGTTATGGACAAAGATGAAAACTGCGATTCAGGAGGCTGCGGAGAAACATGTACTAAAGAAAACGTCAAGCAAAAATTACCCCATGGTTATCCAAAGAGGACATTGAGGTGGCAATGGAAAGGAGACAAGCAAAGAAGGAAGGGAACAGGGATAGGGTAAAAACATTGAATAAGGCCTTCCAAAAGAAGGCAAGGGAGGTTAAGGAAAACCATCTCAAGGTAATGTGCAGGGAGCTGGAGGATGAAGGGAAGAAAGGAAGAACTAAAGAACTGTTTGCAAAGATAAAGGAAATAACGAAGACAGCAAGCCCTAGAATGGGTTCACTTAAGACGAAGGATGGGAAGATAATAGGAGATGAGGAGGAGATGAAAGAAAGGTGGAGAGAGTATACGGAAGAGCTATGCAAGGAGGACGAACGTGTCGAGAAGGAAAACATCAAAATAGAGGAAGTTGAAAACGAACCAGAGATAATGGAAGCAGAGGTGGAGTGAGTGATAAAACAGCTAAAGGACAACAAAGCGCCAGAACATGACGGAATACCTATAGAATTGGTAAAAGCGGGAGATGAAGCAGTGGTGAGGACTATTACAAAGCTATGCAATCAAATCTGGAGAACTGGGGAGTGGCCGGAGGACTGGAAAAGGTCAGTGTTCATACCAATATTCAAGAAAGGAGACGCGAGAGAGTGTGGAAATTAACGAACGATAGCGATGATATAGCACACGAGCAAAATACTCCTCAAAATAATCCACAAAAGAATGGAGAAGACAATTGAAATGGAATTACCAGCCAGCCAAGCGGGATTCAGGAAGGCGCGAGGAACGCGTGATCACATCGTCAATATAAGGTAGATTATGGAGAGACAGAGGGAGTACGGCCAAGAGGTGCATATGTGTTTTATACACTACAGCAAGGCGTTTGATTGCATAGACCATACATTACTGTGGAGGACGCTAATCGAGATGGGAATTCCGAAGCATCTGGTTAAACTACTGAAAGGCCTTTATGTGAATCAAGAGGCGCTAAAAAGAACTGAATATGGAGACACAGGGAAATTTAAAATAAGAAAAGGAGTGAGGCAGAGGTGCATTTTGTCCCCTTTCCTGTGCAATCTGTATGCTGAGAGAATTATGAGGAGGGCGGGATAGGCGGAGGCAACAGAGGAGGTAAGGATAGCGGGGAAAATACTGAATAACTTGAGATACGCCGATGATACGACATTATTGGCAGGGAAGAGGGACGACCTGGCCGAGTTAATAAGAAGAGTCAGGAAGGAAAGCGAAAAGGCGGGACTATACTTCAATGTAAAGAAAACAAAGGTTATGACAACTGCAACATGGGAAAACTTTGAGGTGGATGGAGAAACGATAGAGGTAGTATCGAGCTTCTCATTCCTGGGATCTATGATAGAGAAGGAGGGAAGAAGTGATATGGAAATAAGACGGAGGGTAACAATGGGGAAGCGGCAATGAACGGTCTATAAGGAATTATTTGGAAGGATAATTACGTGAGCATGGAAACAAAGAAAAGAATGGTAAGAGCACTCGAAAATCTGTCTGCATAACGATTCAGTATTTCAAGCAATTGTTTATGTTGTTCGCTCGTAAGGTGTCCAATTTGTTCATAATCCAATTGGAGTGATTTCTGTTTTGCCTCTGAATGGTCTTCTTTCAGCGGTAATTCTACCACTGATTCAAATTCGTCATCCTCTTCCACGATCAGACCACACGACAATGATCTTGTGATGAACTTTCTCATCTTGTTGGCATGAACAATTCGTCGACCATTTTCGTTCCTGTCCACGAGATACGAATAGTTGGATCTTCTTTGCAAGACACTACATGGACCATGCCATCGTGAGATCAATTTATTGGTTGATGTTGGATACAACACGATGACGTTTTCTCCTGGTACGAATTCTTTATCTTTTGCTCTTTTGTTATATTGACTGGCGTATTGTTTTTGCTTTTCTTCAGCACAACTTTCAGCGAATGTCAATGCCTTTTCCATGTCTGCTCTTAGATTCTTCAAGTACTTTGCTGGTTGCACTCCAATGTTCGGTGGTTCGGCCACTGAAATCAAAATTGCAAAAGTCGTCCCAATTCATAAACAAGGTTCTAAAAATGATATAGCTAACTATAATAGACCTATTTCGGTGTTGCCATTTTTTCTAAATTCTTTGAAAGAGTTATGTATGATCGCCTTTTTTCCTACATTACTCATAAATCTATCCTATACCCTTCACGGCATGGTTTCCAATCTGGACACTCAACTTCAATGTCCCTACTGGATATCCAAGACAGGATAGCTGCTGCGATGGACAAAAATGAATATTCTATTGGAATTTTCCTTGATCTCGCCAAGGCCTTTGACTCTGTTGACCATAATATCCACCTAACTAAACTTGAACACTATAGCATTAGAGGTACTTTTTTAACGCAAAAAAATCAAATTGCATTGTCTTTCGTTCCACAGGAAATTCCATACCCTATGACAATAGTCAAATTGTCTTAAAAAATATTGTTATTCCTCAAGTATCCTCAACAAAATTTTTGGGTGTCTACATTATTTATTATTATTTTATTATTTATTTATTTATTGCCAAAGAAACAAAAAGAACATGTGTACAAGTATTAGATACAGAAACGGTCTCTGAGCAACAGGAAGCCCGGAAAAAGCTAAAAGCTTATATCAACCTGGCCCCTAAATTACATTTACATTTCAGTCAACGATACATGTCACACAGTTGTAAACAAAAAAGTTCTGTTGAGACCATATGAATAGCACTGACCAATATGAATAGCACTGACCAATATTATACAACAAAATAGCAACACAATCAGTACAAAATTATAAAACAAAATTAAATTGAAACACAGGTGCAGTACCTAGCCTAGTAAAAAAAGGATATATGAAAACAAATTAAGAAAACAAGAACCAAAACTAAAAAGAAAAGGTGCTGAGGTATGCATAACAGCAAGATAATCGGTAATTGACCAGCACCTGAAGTGGAAAACATACATTTTTTAAAATTAGCAACAAAATTAAGAAGAACTTAGGCATCATAAAACGAGTGTCTTATCTTCTTCCACTTCATATTCTACGGGGTCTCTATTATACCTTCATATACCCATATCTTACTTACTGCAATATGACCTGGACTTCTACATACGACTCTCATCTTAACGGTATAAGGATCCTTCAAAAAAGGCTATAAGAGTCATAACTAAATCTCCCCCAAATTCACACACCAATCCGTTATTCTTCGAACACAAACTCTTAAACATTACCCAAATTAAATTTCTACAAACTTGCATTTTCACGTACAAGCTGGCGAACAATCTTAGCGTTCGATGGCCGATTATGGAGAACCAGATACGAAATTAAAGTTCATGAGAGAAACCGCGATGGTGCTGTTGTAACAGATTTACTAGACTGCTAAAATGTATAAATTCAAAACTAAATTTGGTTTCGAATTTTAGAAAAATCAAGGTCGTAAGTATGCGGCTGAAAAGTCTCTGCCAAATATGTTTACCACATTGAACGAAAAAGCAAATATCTCGAGGTAATCGGTATTAGTTAGGTAAACTATGGTATTACCTGTTGCATTATTATACGATTTAGCCGTACCTCCGCCACCGGCAATCTGCATGTACGATGTTCCATTTTTGTATAGGTTAACGTTACCGTAATTTTCATTATCCCTAAATTCCACATACATCGAAACGGTATAATATCCGGATTTCCCGGGAATGAAACGATTCGAACTGACGAAGCAACAATTGGTATCGAATCTCATTCTATCAAATAATACTTGTGTGAAAACTTTAGCATTTATAGCCTGAGGAATGCTAGCGTAAACACTAATCGCTGGTCCAAATGCAACCGTATCTAAGTGCTTTTTCGTAAAAGCGCTACTATTAGACCAGTATCTGACCTATAGAGGGTATCTATTTGGAAGTGGGGGAACGCAGACAAGGTTTTCCATGTAGTACAGACATAGCCAAATAAGAATCAAGCGAGTCTGTAAGCATTATGGGTTGGAATCAAAAGTTAACGCACTTTCAAGATGGCGGCCAATATGGCTTCTAAAATACTAAATATATGTATATATCTGCTCATGGGTAAGCTAAAATAACAAATGAAGTGCCAAATTTAATATTCTCAAGGCCAAGGAATCTATTTCTCGCATTAGCAACAGTGTGGTAATGCTGAAATCCAAAATGGCGGCCAATATGGCCGCCTAAAGTATGAAAAAAATATGTATGCATATATCAGTTCATAGGTAAACTAAAGAAACAAATAAAGTGTCGAATCCAGCAATTTAAAGGACAAAGAATCGATTTATCGTAGTACCAATAGCGTAGTAATGTTGCTATCCAAGATGGCGGCCAATATGGCTGCCAAAACACAAAACTACGCATATGCCAGCTTACAAGTAAGATAAAACAACAAATTTAGTGTCAAAATTAATGTTCTCAAGACCACAGAATCGATTTATCATAGTGGTAATATTGTAGTAATGCAACAATCCAAGATGGCGGCCAATATGGCCGCAAAAGCACAAAAATATGCATGTGTAAGCTCATAAGTAAGGTAAAATAACAAATTTAGTGTCAAATTTAATATTCTAAAGGCCACGGAATCGATTTATCATAGTGGCAATATTGTAGTAATGTCACAATCCAAGATGGCGGCCAATATGGCCTTAAAAACCAAAAATATGAATATATCAGCTTTATAAAATAATTAATAAGCTAAAATAACAAATTTAGTGTATAATTTAATATTCTCAAGGCCAACTGGCCAAGGTAGTGCATTCTCACTGTAACAATCGTGTGGTTAATTTTATAACTCAAGATGGCGGTCATTATGGCCGCCAAACATACATGCATAGGTCAGTGGGATAGTCTGCAGAGCACTTTCAATCACTCATTCATGGTCCCAGACTGGAAGTAAGCTAAAATAGCAAATGAAAATCCAGTTTAATAATCTCAAGGCCAAGAAGAAAGTAATTTCTCACAGTGGAAATAGAGTGACTATAGTCACTGACTACCAATATGAATGCCAATATGGCCACCAAAACACAAAATATGTATATTTTATCACACATGTAAACTATAATAACCTTAAAAAGATATGTTCTCAAAGACTAATGGAGTAATGGATAGTCTGCAGAGCACTTTCCAATCACTCATTTTGCACGGTTCCAGACTGGAATGGACGATCTTCAAAAACTGCTCAAGGTTTGGAAGTCGTAAACTCTGGGGCTGGTTATATTGCTCCCATAATACCTCCAGTCCAAGTCCACAATTAGGTGATTGCTGATGGTGCAGAAGTACCAGAGCCTGCAGTTTCAAAAGACCCACAGTTATGAACATGTGCATGGCGGACCGGTGGGCTGTGAGAGGGAGGCTTTGGAGGGTAATCAGCACCCTGGCCCACACTAGCTTTAATGTGGCCTTAGTCCCGTCCGTCAAAGACAAATGCTACAATTCAGCAATGCTTAGTGACTTCCATGGCAACAACTACCACAAATGAACAAAGAATTAAATAATAATATGTAACCATGGATCTGGCAGCTGCCAAAAGAGCCCATGACAAAATATATAGAACAATACTGTCCAATATTTAAAAGTTGTAACACATCTGGGGACCTTCCCAGTCATTATATGGGTGGCATTGGCATAATGATGATCGAGGGATTCGAGGGTGTTTTGGGGCAAATCATACCGGAATTGCCTCTTTGGCTCTACATAATAGTCATCATCAATGTCATTATAACAGGGCAATGAGAGCGCACCAGCAAAATTGATACTGTAACAGGATGCTCCTTGAAATATTCCTAGACAGTCAATCGTATGCTGCTGATATTAGCAGCAATATACAAGATATGAGAAGCTAGACCAAATTTCAAAGCTAGCTAGCTTCAAACAAAATAGAAAACATAAAGGAAAGTAAAGATTTCATCGATGAATTTGAAATACTTGTAAGGATAAAGGTAGTGATGACTCCTTTGTGAAAACAATGCGATTGTGGTCTTCTTACTGTGATTCAGTATGGATTTACCTTAATTCCAGAAAGTAGTCAAGGAAAATGACTTTGCATTGCATATTCATTTAATCTGATTGGTGTGCACTTTGAGAGGTGCTATATGAATTTATAGATCAATATAGATACAGTTCAATCAATCATAAGTTTTGTGATGCAGAGATAAGCTCACTGCACTTTACTTTGTCAAATTATTTCTTGCTTCTCTGTCACATTGGTGTTGATCATGTGTCTTACTCGGTGGCCGAGTGGGTTGGTAGCCCGCTCGCCGCGCCGGCGGCCCGGGTTCGATTCCCGGTCGGTCAGAGATTAATTTCTCGGATCTTTACTGCGGGTGGCTCGGTCGCAATATAAACGTGGAGTAGCGGTGGTGAAGGATCTCATCCTCAGGGTCGAAGCCATAACACAGCCGCTATATAAATTTGCGATTACATTACATTACATTACTTTCTTTCTCCCTCCGTTTCAATCATCAGTGCCAAAATATTCAGCCTTTACACATTCTGTTGGAACCATTCCCAGACATCATCAAGCCAGTCTGTGTTTGGTCTACCTTTTAAATTTATGTGCTTTTGATCATTTATAGGACTCGTACTCAGTTTCTTGGTGTGATGATGAAGATGGTGCACTTTGATCTATATTAGTTATACCAAGACACCCACAAGGTGCAGTGGGAGCACATCTCCACATATCCTTTCAATGCGCATATCTTTATTGTTCGTCTTAAGACACTTCCATTGGCAAATTGAAAAGGATTTTGATTGACTTGTCCTCGTACCTTTGCTTAAATAATTATGTCGAGTGGAAAATTTTTTTATCTCCAACTATGAGGATTTGCCATACACACAGTATGAAAAATGTTGCAAAATCTTAAGTATAACCTAATCTTGGGAAAGTAGGCATGAAGATCGGATGGTCTTGAACGACCATCAATGGTTTCACCTTTCCTTTCTTTGCAAAGCTGATGGGTACACTGCCAGTAGGCTAAAGTGCTCAAATGATCAGTAATGATCTAGCCAATGCCAGTCTGATAGCTTCTGTTATTGCATGAATGCTTATCAGGCTACTTTTACTTCCTATATGCCTACTCTTCAGTTTCTAATGTCACCTTTCTTTTCACCTATTCGTCAGACATTCTTCAACTTGTTGTGTCACAGCAATTTTGATTGACAACATCTTATTTTAGGGCAAACATGTAAATTATTTGCCATTGTATGGGTTTCAGCAGTGGTCGAATACAAGTTGGATTGATGAAAAGAATTCTTACTAAGTAGAAGTTGGATTTATTTAAAGAATATTAGGTCTACTTAAATATAAGCGGGATTGATGATTTTTAAATAAACAGAAGTTGCATTGATGACAACTATTTGTTGCTTGAATAGAAGCTGGGATGAAGACACAAATTCTTGACTAAACAGGAGCTGGTATGCTCGCTTGATGAAAAAGATTCTTGCCGAATAGAAATGGGATTGAATAGTAAATCTTCATTTTAACGGAATAAATTATACTGAACTTTAGGACTGGCGCATCATAATTAGTTTTTCATCAATGCAGCATCTACTTTAGCACGAATCATTCCGATCATCAGGACTACAATTAGGCAAGAATTCGGTAAATACGCACACTAGATACCCGTACTCCAAACAATATGGCTGCCAACGAATGCCATAAATTAGAGCGCAGCGACTATTATATAATTACAGCGCAGCGACTATTTATCGCGTGAGGGTCGGTTAGGGCTCAGGTTAGGCGCCGTGAGGGTCGGTTAGGGTTAGTTTTAGGGTTAGTGCAGTCATTCTGTTGAGCGCTTTGCATGTTGCGATGCGTCGATAGGATAGGTCGCTGCGCTCTAACTTTATAGCATTCGTTGGCAGCCATATTGTTTGGAGTACGGGTATCTAGTGTGCGTGTTTACCCAAATTTTTTCATCAATCCAGTTCCAGCCTTAGCAATAATGTTTTCAGAAATCCCACTTCTTTTTAAGTATATATTCTTTTCATCAGTCCGATTTCTATTTAGTAAGAATTATTTTCGTCAATCCAACTTGTATGGTATCAGCGCTAAATCCCATGCAATTGCGAATAATTTATTCCGCTAAAACGATAAATTATCTAGAGTTTAATTAGGAAAAGAGTGAACTTGGTTTATCGCATCTATCGCATTGCAGCCGTCATTTTCAGTGGACTGTGGTGTTTACGTCTTGAATTATACGCGATTAACATGCGCATGTGTCTACTAATTTACCGGTGTCATTTTGGGTTATAGATGGAGCAATCACTTTGAACTTCATCACTATTTAAAGTAATAATATATAGCAAAAATGTAATTCCATTATGATAATGGTCTACGTTATATAATAAAAGTTATAAGTTAAATAAGTTATTGTTTACTATTACCGGAAGTCGTCGGGTTGCACACAAAGTTCATGAAAATATTTCTTTAGCGCTGGATTTGGGCTAGATTTTTTGTACAATTTGATTCTCAAAATTCTTATTTATCCAACCTTAACTTCATGCAGACTCACTGGATACGTGTTATAAACATGAAAAGCTATATAAAAATACAAATATGCGTTCCCCCGCATTTCCATAAAGTACATCGCATTGTTAGGTTATGGACTATATCGTCGGTGGTTTCGGCAAGACCGGTGATTCGAGCTCCATTCATATAGATGTCTTTAAACTAGGGTGACCATACGTCCCGGTTTTCCGGGACATGTCCCGGTTTTTCGTGGTGCGTCCCGGTGTCCCGAAGACTTACGGAAAAAGGCCAAATTGTCCCGGTTGTTGGCAAGAAGGAAATTTGAATATCGAAAACGTCATTTTTATGTAAACCACAACAAAACAAAGTGTAGTTTATAAACTTAAAAAGTCGTAACGAAAGAGAAATTGTCAATTTATATGGAGTATTTATTATATTAGGCCTACATCCTTAGTAGGCTAGTGAGTTCAGTTGAAAAATTCAAAGAACTATCAAGGAGTAACGAGAAAGATTTTATAATAGGCCTAAAGATCTAAGATTTAAATAGCGGCTCAAGAACTATATCGACCGGTTGGTCGCGCTAGGGTCCTAATGGTCGTTCGACCGCTCATGCTAGCACTGAAATAGACCAATTTCATTCAAGAACTTAAATTGCTGTCAGTGTAATGTGAAAATTCACACAAAAATTTGGATGATCAGAGACACATTCTCTACCCAAACCCCGTTTCACTGCACGGCCCTGTTCAAGATCGGCGATCGTCCACCGGACGCTCTTGTGTGCTCCAGAAACATTAAATCTTCGTCTGGACTAGATTATAGGCATACCCACTGGGCACCAATTGAGAGATGGTCCTCTATTACAAATGAGCAGGGGCGGATCCAGGGAGAGCAAATCCGGCCATTACCCCATTTGGCCAGCTATTCTGGCTCGGAAAGTTGACGTGCCTTCTGCTATGAGTAGTTTCGCAGGCCCTCCCCACGCCCCACGAGGTCCGTACAGGGGTTTATAAGAACACAGTACGACTAAAAAACCAAGCGTCATCAATTATTTTTGCGGGGAAATGGTATTTTTTGGGAATTCGATAAATGACTCAAAAAGGTCATCATATTTTTGTTCGGTGACCAAGACGATATTTTTCCCCTGTCCAAGACCGGAAATTTTGCCCGTCCCCTTCGAAAATTTCTGTATCCGTCCCTACGTGCACTGACGACAGGAGCACGTTGTAGATTTCTACACTGAAATCTATGTTCAGCATTAAATTTAATTGAGCCTATAAGACTAGGCCTTCGATCGTAAGCCTGTGGACCTGTGGTTAAGGAATTAGGCCTACGTACAATTGATATTTTTCAAAAAGTGTCCAAGTTTTTGATGGCCAGAAAATGGTCACCCTACTTTAAACACATTTATTCTTGCAATGGGATCTTCGGCGGTCTTACGGAAATCGATAGCGTCTTGATCATCTACTCGTAGGCCTAGGCCTATACGTAATCCATGGGTCGTTTGGAACAATACAGGATTTTTTGTTGAAATTGGCTAAAGTAATCCTATTTCCAACAGTGCCGAGAAGTAAATGAAAACGTTGTCCTTCTCGAATATCAGCATATCCCAGGTTCCTATTCACATCCGGATCGGAAGAAGACGAAATAAAAAATCACCACTCACGGTATCACCACTCTTTGAAAGTTTATTAGCATCGACGTAATTCTTAGTAGCGGCATCTTGAAGATCGGTAGGATCTGCTACATTAATCAGCTTTTTAAAACCCAAATTGATATTTGCAGTCGCCGCGTTCGCTCCATCTCGTCTTAGAAAAGTATTATTTACTTGAGAAAATGTAACGCCTCCTGCTGTTACTCGTGGCGTTGTTCGGTTATCCATTTGTCCAAATATGTTAACAGACATTTTATTATACAATTTAACAAAATCGCTCAATGCAAACTATTTATGACATTTTCAAATTTATAACCGTCAGTTATGGACTTCAGCAGGTACAAGCATAAATGTCCGCAAAAGACTTCGTTGTCGGGTTGTAGCCTATTTGTTCACTATTGTAGTACACAGGGCTCTGTAAATACTTTATGAGCTCGGTTAGCGGAGGGAGACCATATATCCATTTGTCCAAATATGTTAACAGGCATTTTATTATACAATTTAAAAAAATCGCTCAATGCAAACTATTTATGACATTTTGAAATTTAAAACCGTCAGTTATGGACTTCAGCAGGTAGGCCTACAAGCATAAATGTCCGCAAAAGACTTCGTTGTCGGGTTGTAGCCTATTTGTTCACTATTGTAGTACACAGGGCTCTGTAAATACTTTATGAGCTCGGTTAGCGGAGGGAGACCGTATATCCATTTGTCCAAATATGTTAACAGGCATTTTATTATACAATTTAAAAAAATCGCTCAATGCAAACTATTTATGACATTTTGAAATTTAAAACCGTCAGTTATGGACTTCAGCAGGTAGGCCTACAAGCATAAATGTCCGCAAAAGACTTCGTTGTCGGGTTGTATTCGTTCACTATTGTGGTACACAGGGCTCTGTAAATATTTTATGAGCTTGGTTGGCGGAGGGAGACCGTAGCTATCAAAGTAACATTTCTGTTGGTGATTCTTATTCCAAGTTGTCCAATGAGTTCCTCTACCGTTCGAGTCATCTAGGTTTAGAATACCACACTCGTTTGCTGCCGGTCTTTTCGGCAACTCGTCTCGATGAAACACACCTCTGAAGTTCTTGATATTTAGTTTTTTCTAAGCATCGATCAACTGTACGTTGGATGGAGGAATATTAGGTAGTAGGCCTACAGCGCTCCCTACATTTATTTCTTTGTATGTCTCAAAACTCATTTTAATATTCGGCTAATACTTTTATTGACGAAGCGAGTAGTGGCCGTATGCTAATGTATGTATACCATCTTCCATTATCACTCGTTTATCGTCGTCGGCGGACAGCGCGACTTTATTTACTTCTTCGGTGTAAAGGTCGTGATGGTACGATCGAATAACATTCATTGCTCTCGACTGTTTTCTTTTCGTAAACACGCAGTCTTTATAATCGTCCTGGCTTATCGTTTTCTTAACGACGTTCTTCTTCACACCTTTACATTTCTTATAGTCTCCACCGGACATCCTGTACGAGTAGGCCTACAATTTCGATCGCAAACCCACGAATTCTTCAATTTGTTTACTTGCTGCCTCGTCCTTGAACATACCGATCACTTTCTTATTTACACCCGTTTCTATACCAGAAGGATTATCTTTCGGGTACTCGCTCGTATCGAACCGGCTTCGAACATCGTCAGCTATATCGGCGTAAAAATCGCTGGTCTTTATTTTGTACGCCAATGAATCCGTATCGGTGAATAATAGCTTAGTCCTATCCCCGTACTTGGTCTTAATGTAATCAATTACTTATAGTGGAAATCGTACATTAAAGTCTTACTCAAGTCTAATATGCACATTCATAGATATATAGGCTTGTTATAGAACAACTTGGTCTTTTTCATGTGAACGGCGATTAGATTTTCGTTGAAAATAGTTATACTGTCGTAATTAGGTTTAGCGCGAGCTTAATCATCCTTCTCACCGCACACCAATCGTACATCAACTCGATTCTCAATCGTCTCTAGTCGAGGAACTTGCTTGCGAGATGCACCAGCAGTTCTACTCGACCTCTCTTTCACTGCGAGTACCTCAACACATTGCTCAGGTAACCGATACACGTCCCTGCCAGGACAAGATGGGATTACACGTTCAGAAAACATGGGTCTGCTGTTCCGAACAGCTTCAGAAACTCGAGGAACAGAACGCAACCAATTCTCAACATCAGCGACAGAAGAAGAAGTTTTACAACGAGTACCAACAACTTCAGCTTCTAAATCACCAAGTCCAACAGTGTCAAAAGTCGAAAAATTTCCAGGCGCAGCTACATCGAATTGAGCAAAACCCCCAGCTAAGTTCAAGTCATGCCAACGAGTCTTTGGACGAGCGCCAAAATATTCCAATTCAGGACGAACGTCTTTGGAAAAATAACCCTTTGTGGCAAAATCAACATTCATCTGCGGACAAGGAACATCACGCACCAAGCGGACTTCAACTCCGGTATTACTCTGTGGCGTACCAGACAAGGGAAAACTATCATCACTCATACTCGAAAAAGCAACAGTGCGTACCTCAAAAGTTACGACCCCACTTCTGGTACCACTTTGTGGCATCCTACCCTGATCACCAACAGACGACGCCTGTGACCCCTCTCCTTGGTCATCACCTGCTAGCGCCTCTGCCTGACCATGTTGTTCCCTCTCGGTGGTCCCTGCACCACCAAGAGCCTTCGGCTGTCCAGGACCCGGGAGACCCTTTATCTTACCAGGATTGCCTGAATCTCCCAAGTCGCTATCTGCGGCGTGCGCGCCGTTATCACTTTCACTGACGGTCGAAGAAGCCCCTGACACTGAAGCCTGCGACCGGGTGTACCGCGCGGTATCGTCGGACTCGCACTCTGCCGCGTCCGAGGTCGCCGAATAGGTGACATCCTGAGATGGAGGATGGCCGACTCCCAACACAGGGTCCGTTGTCCCACCGGCAGAGCGGCCTCGCCGTGCGCCACCCGTCGCTACTGCGGTCTTCGTCTTCTTGCCCGACTTGTCTTTACTCTTATGCACCACGCTGCACTTGGCAGCCACCGAACCCTCGCCACCAACACGGACTACTGAGCATGTTCCGACTCCCGGCGTCCAGAGTGCCTTGAACCAAAACCATTCCAACGGGCTTAACCCGAGTTTACGCCACGACCCTGTTCCCATTTTGTCACCGATGAATTTCCCGGAGAAATGACCCACACTGCAACACTCTACCGGGCAGAGTCAAACTGAAGCCCGGGGAGCGATCGAGATCAACAGCGGCCTATAACTCCCAACTTTACGTACGTAGCTTGTCAAGGTAGCACGCGCCGCCGCCTGGTACGAAGTACGCGGCGGGCGCCCTGGGTGCTCGCTTCACCCGTTCAATTGTCGTCAACAACCGTAGCCTCGAGTCCTTCAATGAAACACGCGCCACCGCCTTGTACGGAGTACGCGGTGGGCACCTTGGGTGCTCGCCTCACCCGTCCAACTGTAAGCGGCAACAATCGTCACTTTCCCCGAGACTTGGTCTTCTCGGGCGCTCGGAAGGCGTCGTGGTGGATGCTGTTCTCTTTCCCGGTAACTGGGAACAAAAATAAAGACCTGGCGGTCTTGGGGAACAGGTAACGGGTAACCCCGTCTCCGAAGAGACTTAGTACTGTCGTGTATTCTACAGGCGCCGTTCGCCCTTAACCTCAGTATTTACGGACCTCAATGTAAAAAGCCCTGATTCCAAACTTGGTCTTTACTCTCACGTTTTACTTTCATTTCACGCTCCTAATTCGCTAAGACCCGAAGTCCAGGAATAATCCTCTACCCGAGGAGAGCAACACAATATTCGCCGTTTAACTCGATCTCCCAAAAACTTGGTGCCCCTGATTTCACTACTTAGCGAGAATATCACCGAAGCATCAGTTTCATGCGCACTCGTGGAGTCGCAACTCTCCACCTAGAAACACCATAACCCTCGCGCTAGGTTCACGGACTCACAACGATTGGCCACACGGCAGGATCGTGAAATCAACACGGTGCGTTTGTCGCAGGTAGGAGCCCAACCCAACCACTGCGGAATCGCCAAAACCGTTTCAGTTATCCCTGGACTGGAAAACACAGTCACTGAAACCTTCACAGGATACTGCGATCACCCACTAGGCGAATCGCGAATACTATATCCTTCCCAGAGCCTCCACCCACAACCAGAAGCTTAAACCCCACGAGGTCGATGACAAGGTACACCCCGTCAGATCGTCGCCGAAAGTTATCACAACCAGAAGCGAAGCTTCAACTTTGAACCAGGATCGCCGAAAATCGTCTTCGAATGGCCAATGCCAACGCTGTCGAGACAGACGAACACGATCAGAAATCACTATGAACGACAAACCGAAACATAGTACATATGGAGTAGTCGGCACTACTCCACGTTATAAGCAGCGCACCGTATGGCAGGCTTTATTCCACCGGCAACACGCTATCCTTTGGATTGGAAGCCCTGGTCGGTCTTCCGTATAGAAACCGACGAAACCGAAATCCAAACGAAACCGGTTTCAGATTCTTTCCACTACGCCAAATGGCTACCTAACGAGAGTCAGGGTTACTCCCGCGAGTTACCGGAAAGTTATATTTTACATGTAACCCTCTTGTGGCGTGTCCGCCACATATGTATGTATGTATGTATGTATGTATGTATGTATGTATGTATGTATGTATGTATGTATGTATGTATGTATGTATGTATGTATGTATGTATGTATGTATGTATGTATGTATGTATGCATGCATGTATGTATGTATGTATGTATGTATGTATGTATGTATGTATGTATGTATGTATGCATGCATGTATGTATGTATGTATGTATGTATGTATGTATGTATGTATGTATGTTTGTATGTATTTGTGTATGTATGTATGTATGTGTGTATGTATATATGCATGTGTATATGCATGAATGTGTGAATATATACGAGTATAGTATATGCGTGTGTGTCTGTACGTATGTATGTATGAATGTATGCATGTGGAGTCATTTTCTGCTATTAGATTCAATTGACTTTTGGAATTGGATGAATTTTTTCTCTTTCAAACCGATAATTTTTTCATCTTATTTTAATCAGCAATGTATGTCCTTAAGAAATATGGGTGCTGTTGCGCACTAATATTCTAGTTTAATATTTGTTCGCAAAATTTTTGACACCACCAAAGTAGCAATGTCCACTCCGTTACCCAACTTTCTTATCCATAAATGTTATTGAAAAACTAAAGCAACATCAAATACCTGCGTTAACTCAATTAACTCCATTGTATAACTTGTCTACAATTTCGGTAAACTTGTATTATCAACTCGGTAACACACTTTGCGGAATTTTTTTAATGTCACAAAATTTGTCCACTCCGTTACCGTCAATTTTACTCAACAATACAAGTTCACAAAACTTAGTGGAAATGTTTCAAACACGTATTGCTTTGAATATACTTGAATGAAAATATAATTCCATGACAATACACAAAAGAGTAGAAAAATATCTGTTAAGACATTTGCAAAACATTCAAGAATTTCAAGACACCCAAGAATGTCCACTCCGTTACCAAATTTATTCTCCATAAATTTTGTTATAAATTTTATTGTAAACTAAATCATTATCAAATAACTGCATGTTAATCTGAGCTTCAATGTTCCATTTAGCTAATATCGTTTTAGCAAACTACTCAGTAACATGCAATGCGGCATTTTTTATAAATTTCTTATATGCCAAAAGAATGGTCCACTCCGTTACTGCCAATTTTGCTCAACAATACATGTTCGTAAAGCTCAATGGTCATGTTTTACAATGCACTGTTTTGAAAATTCACCAATACATGAAGGAAAGTAATTCCATCCTAACCAACAAAAGAATAAGAACATATATGTGAATATATTTATATTTTCTACCATAATTTGAATAAATGTCCACTCCGTTACCTCTAAAAGTCCACTCCGTTACCATTTCCGAGGGTATAAATAGGCATAAATGCAACGGAGTGGACAGGTAACGGAGTGGACAATTTCTAAATAATGCAGCACCTATTTTGTTATTGACCATGTTCAGGACACCCTTTTTCTACATATCAATTTTGTTCATTAAGGAGATGAAACCTGGTAATTGATGCATACATTAGCATCTTTAATCTCGACTAATTCTCGGTAACGGAGTAGACACCTATTAAACGTATCATTCGTAGGTAACACCTTTTAAAACATATTATTGCGGTTTAGCTCCGAAAAGTCATCATATAAAGACTGGTATGCATAAACAGAGACATGACTAAATGATTTTACTGATTTGCAGCGTGCCTAGTTTGTGTAAATTATGTGGTAGCACACGGATTTATGCGCGGTAACGGAGTGGACAATATTTCAGGAGACAGCTGATAATCATTTATTTATCCATGATAAGTACTGATTCATTCAATGACAAACTTATTAAATGAAAGGCCTTTCAATTTTGATTATGAGTAACATTAAGTTTTTGGAAAATTATCACTTGTTGTCGCAAATTTTTAGTTATATTGCAGTGAAAGTGTGAAAGGGACAGTAACGGAGTGGACATTTTGGATATTGAAATGCAAGAGATAAAATAAAAATTGAGGCACATGCCATGAATATCCGTGAAAACAATAATCTAATCAATATTAAATTCAAAGAAACATCTGCATTTAAACGAAATTTTGGCGTATTCGATTTTTAAAATCGTTGGGACAATAGAAATGTCAAATTAATCTAATAGCAGAAAATGAATGTATATATGTGAGTACATACAAACATACATACATACACACATACTACGCATTTGTACATGCAAACATACACAAGCTTACATTCATAAACATAACACATGCAATCATACCTACATAGATTACAAACGTACACACATTATATACACGGATAAATACACGGATAAATAGACCCAAATAAAAGCACATGATTGCATGCATACATGCATGCATACATACATACATACATACTTACATACATTCATACTTACATACATATGGCATCCCGTAATTTTTGGCTACGCCACTGGTGAAAATGATTCAGCAAGTTACAAATCCTCGGTAGGAAAATATTTTGAAAAAATCACTATTTTCAGACATTTTAATTTATTTTGAGGACTTCCGGTTATGAAAAGACAAATTATTTAGTAGGACAATGTAGCTCCACATTCCCTCTATTAAATGGTACAATGTTTTCATCTTTAATGTAAATGAGGGACAAGATAATATAGTTGATAACCTAAGTGGGTGGTTTCCACCCACCTCTTGGTACCTTGGGTATATCGGGTATAACTTTTGAACGGTATGGGGTATCATCACAAACCTTACATCAAAATATTTTTATATCTAAAATGGAAGCTGGATTAAGTTATTTTTATATCTGAAATGGATGCTGGATTAAGGTATTTTTATATCTAAAATAGAAACTGGATTAGGGTATTTTTTCTGAATTGGAAGCTGGATTAAGGTATTTTTATATCTAATAGGGAAGCTAGATTAAGGTATTTTTATATCTGAAATGGAAGCTGGATTAAGGTGTTTTTATATCTAAAATGGAAGCTGGATTAAGGTGTTTTTATATCTAAAATGGAAGCCGGTTTAAGATATTTTATAAGTGAAGTGGAAGCTGGATTATTGAAAATTCGCTTGAGTAATGAAATCAATTCAGGTATTGTTTGATCTGCGTAATGATAAAACTGAGAAGTGGAAGCTGAATTAAGATATTTTATATGTGAAGTGGAAGCTGGATTAATAAAAAAGACGTTTCGAAAATGGAAGCTGGATGAAGATTCTTTATAGGTGAAATAGAAGCTGGATTGACGAATATAACGCTTGATAAATGGAAACTGGACTGTTGATATTCATGCATGCATTTCAACATGCATCCAGCTTCTATTTCAGCTGGAAAGCCGTTTATCCAGCTTTATTTTATCAAGTGTCTATCAATAAAGCATTTTTCATCGATCCATCTTCTATTTCAGATATAAATATATCTTCATCCAGCTTCCATAATTCCATTGAAGGCATAAAAATATCTTATTCCAGCTTCAATTACTCATTACTTTTATCATTAGTCCTGCCTCCATTTCTCAAGCGTTATTTTCATCAATCCAGCTTCTATTTAGCAACGCGATTGTTTCGTGTGTTCATCTTCAATTTTTACAAGCATTATTTTCATCAATGCAACTTCATTCAGGAAACGCTCTTTTCCTCGGTCTATTTTTTCAGCGAGGCCATAAGCAACCTGCTTTCGATTTATCACGAGTTATTTTCATCAATCCAACTTCTCTTTTAGCGGCAATAACCATGGCGTAAAAAAGCAGTCAAAATTTGGTCGTGAACCATTTTTCGGTGAACCAGCTGTCCGTGAATCAGCTGTCGGTGGACCAGTTGTCGCTGAGCCAGTTGTCTGTGAGCCAGTTGTCGTGACACCGCCCAATCTCGCCCACTGGCAAATGTACGACTTTTGAATATCTTAGGGGCAACCTCTGATCCTATGCCGCGCACGCTAGTGCACTTCGTCTGGCCATCGATTAGGCCTATAATGAACCTTCTTCGCAGCGCGTATTTTTATTTCACGCTACTTGAATAATCATTAGGACAAATTACTGAAATTCTAAACGCGCTCCGTTCGAGTCCATTTAATTAAAATTTGAGACACTGGAAAATAATTTTTCTAAACCAATAATATTGCATTTAATAAGGCTGTTTGGGAATAGGCTACTACCTTGTGAAATACAATTATTATTGGTTTATTATTAGAATATAATTTTATTTACTTACTCACGTACGAAAGTTACAAATCAGGTCACGCTATTTATAACTCCTTTCCTATTGGGTCGTCAAAGCCTTTGACCCGTATCCATGTATGTTCTACGAATTCGCCTCCCGTAAAGGAGACTTCTGGACGACTAAGGGCAGAAAACGTGATGCACAATGCATGCACCTGGTCCAACCCGATATGCGAGTCGAAATGTGTACAGTCCTTTTAGTGCTTTCCAGCTATTCATGAGAAATTCAGTTATGCGAGAAACGTGCACGAAGTTCCATTTGTACAATGGAAAAATGATAAAAGGGCCAGCATAATCTGGGCAGCCTGTAGCCTACATGCAATGAGTGCAAGGAACATGCCCAGTGTAATACATATCGAGTTTCGAGACCCGCTGTTGCCGGATCTGTTCCGGGTCGCTTGTTTAACATAAATCAGACTAAAAAAGTCATCAACTTTTTAGGCAGAGAAAAAGGACTTTTTCATAAAAAGGTCATCAACTTTTTTGGCAGAGAAAAAAGGACTTTTCATCGACATTTCGGTCGGATGACTAAAAAGTCGTCCACATTTTTGGCCTGCAAAAGATGTAAATTTTCGGCGACACTCAGTAAAAAATCTCGCGAAAGACACACCCGGCAACTTTTCCAAAATACTTTCAGCTCTGCCCACAAAAAATGGGCCCTCGAAAGTTGCAAAAATGTAAAGTGTAGGCCTAGCTATAGATAAGTGACATTTATTGGTGCTGTTTCACAATCCGTATTGGAAAGCACTGCTAGAAAGGGTAACGGCCCGCTACTCCGAGGGTTCACTATTCCGAAGGTCCACCATTCCGAATATCCGCTATTTTTGTTCGTTACCCTTGATGGTTAGGGTTGCAGTGGGTTAGAGTTAGGGTTCGGGTAGGGTGGGTTAGTATTGTGTGGGGTAGGATTAAGTTTTGGGTTATGGTTTGGGTTAGGGTTGGGGAGGGTTAGGGTTATTGTTATGATTATGGTTGGGGTGGGTTATGGTTAGGTTTAGGGTCATGGTTATGGTTGGGGTGGGTTAAGGTTAGGTTAAGGGTTATGGTTAGGGTTGGGGTGAGTTAGGGTTAGGGTTACAGTTAGGTTTAGGGTTAGGTTTAGGGTTAGGGTTCGGAATAGTGGATTTTCGGAATAGTGGACCCTCGGAATAGTGGACCCAAACCGCTAGAAAGACCTCAGCAGCAGTAAGTACGGAATACATGTACACTAACTCTATGTGGGCTGTTTATAATATGAACCCCATTATAATTTTATATTTTTTATTGCATAAATATAAATACCGAATTCCAATTTCTGCAGTGTAGGGGATCTAAGAGCCAAAATTTGGCCGCTGAAAATGCCAGGGATTTTTAAATAAGCAGCACTGGATCAAGACACTTTTATGACAATTATTCTAGAAAAGTTCATAGAGTCTAATAATATCAGATTTATAACTTCCTAATATTTATGAAACGAAATTACTTACAATAAATAAGCACTCACATAATTACGTATACCGCGTGTAGGCCTACCAGTTTCTGCATGGCAAGGGGCCCGCCGCCCCGGACATAATGTTTGGAGGGGGCCACGTTCATTGTTGCTTCGGCCCTGCAGTCGGTGGTCAGACGCACTCCCTGGAACATCGATGACATCAACCACCGACAGCCTCACATCAGTTCGGGGGATGACGACGTCCCCTGGATTGTGTGTCGCGGTTGTTTATTGGATGATGTAGGAACAGAAATCTTAATAGATCTTTTTGTGTAGTATTTATTTATAAGTATTTATTTAAGGATTTAATCTCCTTTCTCAGGGCTGATAACCCAGTATGTAAACCATAGTCCTAAGTGTTGTGCTGCTCATTGAAACACCGGTATTAAACACTGAGCTGATACACTGCTGGTCTCTACTATAATTTTATTATGTTTGCAAGTTTGTGAATAACACAGTGAGCAGAAGGAATTTGCAGACTGAATTTAAGGAGTAGGCCTACGGTATTATAATGTGTACTAAAAAGAACCAGGAAAATCATTTACTGACCGAATTGAAGGAGTTTTAAATTTATTTTTAATGACTTTTCTATTTTAGGCTTATCGTGTGTTGGGTCAGTTCCTTGTACTAGAAAAGAACCAGCAAGCTTTTGAAAACTGGATGATATTAATCTGTGGACCAGACAGCGCAGCGTTCGCTATTGAGTGCCGTAAGTGCCTGAGTGACTGGTGTGATGCGCACCTCTAAACAACGTGTTTATGGACTTGTTGCATCTTGTTTACAGCTGTCATTGTGGTCAATCTGGAATCAAATCGAACACTTGACTGTTGTTGCTCATCTAATTTGCTTCCAGTTTAACAGTTCCTAAGAACGAATACCGAGAACACGTTGATTAAAAAAAATATGTATGTAGAATGTAGGGCCTGTATGAATAGGCTATACACTCTTCTCAAAACAATTCTGACAGAAGCTTTGGGCTTTAATATCACCACAGATTATCACTAGCGGATTTGACTGATTCTTGTAGGAATTCCGTAAAATCAAATTCTGCATCACTGTTTGACATGCTTAGAATTTCCATTATTGTCATTATTAGATAAGAGTTTCAGTTGATATTACATTAAAGGCAGATCATTACAAATGTTATGGATTAGCTCACATGCTTTTGTCACTTGTTCACTGTGTGTTCATTTTTGTGCTCTAGAAGTCCTATTGCAATGTAATCTAGTCCCCCTCCTCTTGGTGGAATGAGATTTTTGTGGGAGACAATCGATCGTATAATTATGGAGGTGGTGTGCTCCTCCCCACCAGAAACTTGTTGAGTTTCCACATTGCAATGGTAGCATTTAAATGTAATCTTAGCAAAATCGATGCACTTTTTCAAATGATAAGAGTGGCCTAAGACTCTTAAAAATATAAGCTATAAGCTTACATATTTTAAAATAAGTTTCCACACTGTAATGGTTAATGAATTGAATTGTTATGGTACCCTTTTAATGCCATTTTAGCACAATTACTCAATTATTTCAGTAGGCTGCTGATAAAAGCAGCGTTTTAGGATTTCAATATAATATTATAATTGTAATTACACTAATAATATCCTTATGTATCGAGTATACACTGCAGTTCTATACCAATCCCCACATTTAGAGGGAAATTGGAAAACTTTTCGGGAAATTCACTGCGAATGAATAAAAACAAGGTCATCAGAAACATTTTCGGGCCAAACCCTCAAACGGCCGTTTCACTCAGATCCGAAAGCGCTTCCAAACTACGATCTCCTAGTTGACTCGTTGACTAGTTCTTTCTGCGACTGACTGACTGGTTAGTTGTTCTCACCTTCCGCTATTCTTCTTAATATAATTATAGGCCTCCAGCCCGGTTCGGAGGAGTATGTAGCGGCCCTGACGAACAGGTTCGATTGGCAACGAGCGTCTCGGAGAGGCAGGTTCGACCCGAGCAGGCAGACAGGCGGATCGGATTCATTATTTCTCTAGTCTTCGTTTACCTGATACAACGGAAATGTTCCATATTATTCAGAGTTATTGATTGATAGAGAATCGGGGGAGAAGATTTTTCCGAAAACAGAAATCTCACGGGTGGCGTGCCGGTGTAAAGGTTTCAAATTACCCCCTCCTAAACATTACCCCTCTGAAAACTGTATTTTGCATCAATCATCGCATATATTGCACTAAAAATAATAGAAAAATTATCCCGCTACTTGTTTTTTTTTGAAGATTTTCATCCGTCATCCCACTTCGTGGTTTGTAATCAATATTTTCATCTGTAACTAAAATACTAATCGCCGCTGAAGTTACAATGGAGAAATGGCTTCGAGGCTGTTATTTTTTTCCGATATAACATACCACGAAGTGGGATGACGGATGAAATTCTTCAGACCAAAACAAGAGGCGGGATGATTTTTATGAATTTTTTAGTGCAATAATTGCGATGATTGATGCAAATCTAGTTTCCGGGGGGTAATCTGAAACCGGTTTCAAGTTACCGGGGGTAATGTTTAGGAGGGGGTAATTTGAAACCTTTACACCGGTCGATGTGTGGTGTGGTGGGTGGGGTGGGATGAGGTGGGTTGGAGGGTGAACTGGAGGGTGGGAAGAATTTTTCCGAATACACAAATTTCACGGCTGGCGTGCCTGTGGAGGTCGGAGTGTGGTGTGGTGTAGTCGGGGGTGGCGGATGCGGGTGAGGGTGGGCTGGGTGGGGCTGGGTGGGGGTTGGGAGAGGGAGGAGTGGGTGGGGTGTGGGGTAGTGGGGGATTTGGGTGAGTGGGTGTGTGTGGGTGAGTGGGGGTCGGATGGGGTGGGGAGGGGTGATGGGGGTGGTGGGGTGGTGAGGGTGGGGAGTGGGATGGGGTGAGGAGGGGAGTTGGGGTGGGATGGGGGGTGAGGTTTGAGAAGGGGTGTTTCGTCAAATATGGTTTTAAGTTAGGCAGGCTGAAAGTGAGCCCGGTCTGTCCGGGTCGGCGAACCGGCATCAATTTTTGTGACCTGCTGTTGCCGGTTCTCAGCCGGGTCACATGCTTAACATTCAATCTATAGTTGTATATCAATCCCCACATTTAGAGGGAAATTGATACAATTTTTGGGAAATTCACTGCGAATGACTAAAAACAAGGTCATCAGAAACATTTTCGGGTCATACCCCCCCCCCCCAAACGGCCGTTTCACTCAGATCCGGCAGCTTTTCCAAACTACTTTCAGCACTAATGTCAGGGTGTGTCGCGAGCGAATAAAGGTTTAGAACCACTGTACTGTACCGCATGGTGCAATCTAGAGCAATTAAGTATAATGCAGTACAAATGAATGGGACAGATTTAACAATTAAACATCAGGAGATTATTATTAGCGGGCATCCTGGAAAACTTGACAACTGTCACCGACTCAAACTTTTATTATAGAACACAATCATGCACAGAATATACAGGCGCATGCAAGAAGGATGTATTTAACCCATTAGTGCCTATAGCGCCCCCGTTTTGGGGACGCCTCTTTGGATAGAATTATTTTTAATATCAAGCAATACTCGGTATTGCTGGTCATTGTAGCCGACGGACTACTAAATTATATTTCAAATGAGGTATAATAAAGCTGATTTTTGTTTGTTTTTGCATATGCCAGATAGATTTTTATTTCGATTTTTCGAAATTTTTAATTTTTTTAATTTATCAATTTAACCCTTTCGTGTCCCTTGTTTCCATAATTATGGCAACACAGCTAATTAAAGTTATTATTTTTCTTAAGGAATGTTTTTAAACAGAATTTGAAGCAGCATTAGTTACATCTATGATGGCTAAAGGTAATTATTGCCCTAGGAAGTATCTTTGTGGCAATTCTGTTCTACTATTATGATCTTGAAGTCAGTGTGATTTCCAATTTTCAAAGGTCAATTTTGTTGATTTCATTTCTTTTTAGTGATAAATGCTAAGAAAGAGTAAAAAATATTTTAAGAGTAGGCATAGATCAGTATTCAACTCTGACTTACTTAAAATTCACTGTTTTGTGTAAATTTGCAAAATCGGTTAGTTTTATATCGGTTGCCATTTGGCAACAATGGGAAGCTATGGATGTGTAGCATAATGTAGTCTGATTTTGGTACATTATAATGATTATATAAACAGCTAACGTTTGTGTGTTTGAACATAAAATAATAAGATTGATTCATGGATGTGTGAAATCCCAACAGAAAAAGGTTTAGAATGTGGTTTATCCATATTTGGTAATATGGGATGAATGCTTTTAGACGGGAGAGTTTCATGCTATGGCAGGTGCTGGTATCAGCTGATACATTCTAGATGCCGATGCTCTCATGCAGAAACTGAGTCTGAAGGTGGTGATGTACCGGTACCACTGGCTAGAGTGAAAGAGGTGGGTTGGGGTGGAGAATGGTGTGGTGGCGGTGGGTGGGATAGGATATGGTGAGGGTGGGGTGGGTGACCCGGTTGAGAAGGGTGGGGAGGGTGGTGAGGGGTAGGGTTGGGTTGGGTGGGGTGGCCTGGGGTGGGGTCAGGTGGGGTGGGCTGGGGTGGAGCTGGGTGGGTTGGGTGGGGTGGCCTGGGGTGGGGTCAGGTGGGGTGGGCTGGGGTGGAGCTGAGTGGGTTGGGGAGCGGGCGGTTGGGGAGCTTGCAGTGAGGGTGGACAAATAAGGTATTGGCTGGGAGCGGGCAAATCCTATATTTCCCGGGCACCCCAACTTGCCCATATAGGTGTTGAGTCGACACTGTTGACCTCAGTGTACAGTGGTACCACAGTATATTCTGGTTGGTTTTGAATGCTGCCTGTGTCAATCCTTTACAAATGCTACTACTCAAAAGGGTGGGGTGGGTTGGGGTGGGGAATGTGGGTTGGGGTGGATGAGGAATGGTGGGGTGGCAGTGGGTAGGGTGAGGGTGGGGTGGATAGAGTGGGGTGGGTGGCCTGGGTGGGTCAGGTGGTCTGGGCTGGGGTGGAGCTGGGTGGGTTGGGGAGCTGGGTTGGGTGGGGTGGGTGGCCTGGGGTGTGGTCAGGTGGTGTGGGATGGGGAGCTGGCTCCACTCACTGAAATGAGCTTGGACGGCATCGGGCACCTGTTTTTATAGATCAGACAAGGGGCACTGTAGAAATTGTGAGAAATTCATCATTCATACCACGTATGACAAGTGTGATGTCAATCTGGGCCCCATGTCTAAAAAAGAACTTATACTTTGACTACCATTGCATGCCATAAATTGTCATGTGAAATAATAGACATGCAATATGCAGTCGTTTTTAGGTTTCTTATGCTACTTGGCACTTAGTCGATATCATTGTTGCCATATAGGGGGCCTGGTGGAGTAGTGGTTAACACGCTGGCCACCGCGCCCCACATATATATATATATATATATATATATCACATATATATGATATATATATATACTGACCATATACAGTGGTGGATCCAGAACTTTTCGAAGGGGGGGGCAAAACATTTTGTTCTGGGGTTGGAAAATTTTTCGTTGATCTTTGGCTGAAAAATCTGATGAACTTTTTTAGTCGTTTGGCCGAAACCAGAGTTTAATGTATAGTCCATTTATCTGGGGGGGGATTGAGGTTTCTGGAGGGGTAGATAATTGACCGTCTGGAAGACAATCATGAGGCGCGTAACGCCGAGAGTGGGAGGGGAGGGGTATGGGGAGGGGATACGCCCCTCCCCACCAGAAGCTTTTTGAATTCTCACATTGCAAAGGTATATTTTTAAGCTGTTATCTTAGCAAAATAGCTGTACTTTTAAGCGCTCATAAGAGTGCCATAAGATCTCAATACATATAGACCAGTGGTTCCCAACCTTTTTTGACTCGAGGACCACTTTTTCTAAGTTGGAGGATACGAGGGCCACTTTTTCTTAGTTGAAAGACATTAGGGGGCCACAAGGTTAAAATTGTATTAACTAAAAGCATATAATTTTTTTATAATTGATCCAAAATGTAATGTTTGATGTAATTTATCGTCGTTAAAATAAAATAATTTGTAATAGAAAATAATAATGTGCTCTCTCCTGTCCAAATTGTTAATTTTTCATATATTTTTGATAATTCTTTGAGAGATGAGGGCCATTTTCTGAGGTCTGGCGGGCCATTTTCTGAGGCCTGGCGGGCCACTTTTGGCCCGCGGGCCACGGGTTGGGAACTTGGGAACCGCTGATATAGACTATAATAATAATAATAATCTTCGTTTATTGACATTCAATCTGACAAACCGCAGAACGATTACATGTACAAGTTATACGAAATACGGCCTGCTTCGCACGACACGCAGTTCGGCTACAACAGGTTCGGTAACTTAACTAATGGCCTAAGTACTGGATCACTCCTGATTCGGCCAAGCCAGGAGTGGGAGGGGCTATCTTTTATTTTTAGCAGAACCCGAGTCAAGCAACACAACAGCAAAGCGCCAATGGCAGCTAACAGAAAATTCAAATAAATTTTTGCCCCGTGTGAGGCTTGAACCGGTGTCACGACAACTCGTCTACCGACAACTCGTCTAACGACAAGTGGTCTCCGGACAATTCGTCTACGACAACTGGTCTACAGACAACTGATCCAGCGCTTGAGAAATTGAAGCTGGATGAAAGTTTTTACAGGTGAAATGGAGGTTGGATTGATGAAAATTCGCAAGAGAAATGGAATCTGGATGATGGCTCTTTTACAGGTGAAATAGAAGCTGGATTGGCGAAAATAACGTATTAGAAATAAAAGCTGGATGAAAGTATTTCTTGATCTGAAATAGGAACTGGATTGATGATAAAACGCTTAAGTAATGGAAGCTGGATGAGGGAATTTTTTATATATGAAATAGAAGCTGGATTGACGAAAATAATGGGTGAGAAATAGAAGCTGGATGAAGGTATTTTTAGATCTGAAGTAGAAGCTGGATGCATGTCGAAATACATTAATAAAATCATCGATCCAGCTTCCATTTAAGCTAAAAAATCATTTTCATAAATCCAGCTTCTATTTCATCAATACTATTCGTCTGTAGACCAGTTGTCGTTAGACCAATTGTCCGGAGACGAGTTGTCGGTAGACGAGTTGTCGGTAGACCAGTTGTCGTGGAACCGCTTGAACCCGGGTCCGCGCGGCTGACTCTCAGTTTAACGGCCAGCGCTCTCTCCACTGAGCTACGCTAGTTTAAAATTAGGTTTTTTGAAGTTTCCACACTGCAACTTGTGCCCTTGTGATATGCCATTTTATCAAAACTATACTCAATTTGTCCAGTGCTGATAGAAATATATATAATTACGATATTAATAATATCTGTATGTATCGAGTTCAGCAGCTCGGTTCTGCGGTTGCTGGGTTATTTTAGTGAATAACTTCAGACATGAGTAGATCAATAATTATATTACATATTACATAATTATCACCACTCCTTTTCAATATATATATATATATATATATATATATATATATATATATAGAGAGAGAGAGAGAGAGAGAGAGAGAGAGAGAGAGAGAGAGAGAGAGAGAGAGAGAGAGAGAGAGAGAGAGAGAGAGAGAGAGAGAGAGAGAGAGAGAGAGAGAGAGAGAGAGAGAGAGAGGGGAACTAATGCAGGAGGCAATGGAAGACACAGAAGAGGGTGTAAAAGTAGGATGAAGACTTATAAAAGCCTTAAGATTTGCTGACGATCAAGCAATGTTGGCGACGACACAGGAAGGACTACAGAAGATGATCGATGGACAAATTAAATCTGACATCAAGGAATTACAACATGAAGATAAACATTAGAAAGACAAAGAGTATGAGAATAAGCCGAGAAGAGGAGGAAGTAACAGAGAAAATAAAAATCAACGGTGAGGAGGTGGAACAGGTAAAGAGCTTCTGTTACTTGGGAAGCATGATAACAACAGATGCAAGGTGCCAAAGCGATATAAAACGAAGAATAGCAATGGGAAAGGATGCATTCACGAAAAGAGGAGAATTGTTGAGAGGAGGATTAAACAAAGGCTTAAAGAAAAGACTGGTCAAAACACTGGTATGGAGCGTGGCACTGTATGGGTCGAAGACCTGGACCATCAAGAAGGAAGATATGAAATTAGAGGCTTTCGAGATGTGGATTTGGAGAAGCATGGAGAAGGTGAGCTGGACGGAGCATATAACGAATGAGGAGGTGCTACAAATGGTTGGTGAAAAGCGATCGCTAATAACAACAATAAGAGAAAGACAAAAGAACTGGGTTGGGCACGTACTAAGAGGAGGCTTCCTCCTGAAAGAAATCATAGAAGGAAGAATGGAAGGAAAGAGAGGGAGAGGAAGACCGCGACAAATGATGCTCGGAGGGATGATGGTCAACGGATACAGCAAACTGAAGGAAAAGGCACAGCACAGAGAGGAGTGGCGTCATTGGAGGTTGGAACCTGCCGAAGGGCAGAGAACCTAAAGAGAAGAAGATATTACATAAGCTGACTTTTCAGCACTAGGATCAGCTTATCCCGGTTTCCTAAGATGGTCATGAATTGCTGACCAGGACACACTTTGCTGTTAAATAACAAATGGTACACAAACCAGCCAAGACCTAATAAATTGGGGGACCAAAACCTGAAAGTCATGTATATGTTGTTTAACTAGGTGTTCAGGTGTTCAAATAAGAGAACCAAATTTTTTTAAATTTGAAGGTTTAACATTTGAAAGATATCACTGGAGATAAGCTATTCAGTTGAAAAAAAGGTATTTGTGCAAATATTAAGAGTAAGTTACACTCATTTTAACAGGATTGTACGGCGCTCCGTTCGGGCCATCGGGTAAAAATAAATAAAAAAGTCGTTATAACGACTTTAATCTCGTTATAACGACTTTAATCTCGTTATAACGAGATTAAAGTCGTTATAACGACTTTTTCGTTTATACGACTTTTTGTTGCTAAAAATAGAATGGAAAATTGCAATTTGTTCTATAAATAAACACGTGTTTATTTGCTTCTTCTTTCGTGTTTATGAAGAGTGCACATACAATCTTATTATCTTTGTGCTTCACGTTCAATAGCAAGGACTCAAAATGGTAAAAATTAATAATAATATATAAATAATAGTAGTAGGCCTAACAGTGGTAAACGTAGGCCTATTACAGTAGCTTATCGTCGTACATTATTCACCATTGCATGCGTTGCAGCGTTTGTCGAATACAAGTGGACGTGGTCGAATGATTAAATGGTGAATAAGTTGCGGCGCTAAACTACATTAATTAATTAATTCATTCATTTAATGGATGCATTTATATAGATAGCACTTACTAGAGGGGTTACTCAGAGGCGCTCCCAACCTCAGCGTGGTCAAATAAAAGTGTTTTAAGATGTTCGCAATCGTCCGAACGGCGGTCCAAAATTCTGATCACTTGCAAAAACTGATAGAGTAGCCTACTATATACAGTTAGTACAGCATTGTCGAATGCAATTAAGTCGGGTTGACGAAAATAATTCTTGTTAAATAATACATGGAGACGGATATATGAAAATAATTTTTTACTTAAATAGAAGTTGGATCGATGAAAAGATTCTTGCTGAAATTGGAGCTGGATTGATGAAACATAGGCGCCCCCGTTTGTTATTTAAATAATAATAATAATAATCTTTTTAATGATTCAACCTGACAAACCGCAGAATGATTACAGGTATATAAAATACGGCCCACTATGGCACGACAAGCAGGTCACCTTTAAAACAATTGGTTCGGTAGCTTAACACTAATAGCCTAAGTGTTTGGATCACTCTTGCAGTCCTGGTTCGGCGAAGCCAGAAGTAGGAGGGGTTATCTTTATTTTTAGCAGAAAAATAGAAGTCAGATTGATAAAAAGGAATTGTTTTTCAACTAGAAGCTGAATTGATTAAAAGGAATTCTTGCATAAATGGAAACTGGATTCATTCATTTATAGGCTACAAAAGTAGAAGTCGGACGACTGAAGAATAGGGTAGCCTAATTATAGCCTAGGGCCCTACGCCTATGCTTTTTGTAGTCATATAGGCCTATCGATCATAGATAAATAATTAAGTTGTCATTAAATAATTTAAATCACTATAGGCTATTATGAAATGACAAATCGGAAAAATTATCAAATTTTAAAACTATAAAAAATAAAACAATATATTGTAGCCTACAGAAGTCTGATTGACGAAAATAACTTTTAGTGAAATCGAAGTGGGATTTATGAAAACGATCTCGTTGAAATCGAAGCTGGATTGACGAACAATAATTATTTGTAATTAAATACAATTGGTTTTGATGAAAATAGCCTAATCGGTGCCTAAATAGGTCTAGAAGCGGGATTAATTGGATGAATTCTTGCCTATAAGCAGATGCTAGATCGATGAGAAGGATTCTGGCCAAACTACAATTAAGTTGGATTGATTTAAAATAATTATGCTGTAGGCCTAACGAGTTATTCATCACAGTGGTTGGGCTGGGAGCGCCTATATATACACTGTAATCGGTTGCGGCCGGTCAACAGGATTGTTCAATAAAATAAATATTAGGCCTAAAGGCCTATACTGAGATCCCCCGCCAGGTATCCTCTCGCCAACCTTCGATTGCGCGGAACACAGTTTAGAGACATCCGGATTCCGTAGGCCTATAGGGCCTAAATAACGTATGCTAACAATTATTGCATAAATTCGATCATTAGGCGGCATTTAGGCCTATGCAATAACAGCCGTCTAGCAACTAAAACCTCTTTTGTAAGTTGTACCTGGGACTGGGAGTGGTTGTAGGCCTGCTCTACAATCAAATATTTAATTTCACAAATGATCGATGTCTAAGCAGGGTATACTTACTAACCCATATAAACAAGGCCTAATCATAATTGCGGCCTGGAGCATCGAGTGGTCAGCAGCTGAAGTTGTTAACCGCTCGCTCGTGTCTGTATGGCCACCGGGCTATAACCTCCCGCGGGCTCAGTGGGTCACGCTGAACCGCTTCATAACGGGCCAGGGACGATGCGCTGCCAACCTGGTTCGTTGGGGTCAAGCCACAGATCCTCTGTGGGAACATTCAGACTATGGCGCACATTGTAAATGACTGTATAATATCTCGCTTTCCGGGCGGAATGCCCGTCCTACACGAGGCCGGTGAGGCTGCTGTTGATGGCTCTGCGTGAACTGCAAAAGCTAAAATAAATCATAATCATAATTATAATTGATAACCACCTAGAACGTATAGCCAGTTTATTCATAGATGGAATTGGGAAATTTTATTTGCTATTTTTAGCACCGAAAAGTCGTACAAACGAAAAAGTCGTTATAACGAGATTAAAGTCGTTATAACGAGATTAAAGTCGTTATAACGACTTTTTTATTTATTTTTACCCGATGGCCCGAACGGAGCGCCGTACGAACGGAGCGCCGTAGCTGAGAAACCGGAGACTTCTCTGGCAGGTCTAGTGACTATGAACTAAAATAGCAATGCGTTGGTTTTGGCATCATAAAAAGGCCTAGCGGATAATTTAATCATACGGCCTTATACCCTATACGGCCTTATACCAAAGACCTTATAAGTTATAGTCTATGACTATAATATAATAATAATAATAATAATAATAACAATAATAATAATAACAATAATAATAGTAGTAATAATAATAATAATAATAATAATAATAATAATAATAATAAAAAAAAAAAATAATAAATAAAAAAAAAAAAAAAAAAAAATAATAATAATAATAATAATAATAATAATAATAATAATAATAATAATAATAATAATAATAATAATAATAATAATAATGTCTTTCCATCTGTGTTGCACGTCACAATGCCATTGCATTCAGAGGCACATTTCAGGATGGTTGTGAAACCTGGGACGAGGCCTGATTTCTCGGAGATTCACTTTTTTACTCCTGAAATAATTTTTATAAATCCTGAGGAATCATTGATACCTCGGGTAAAAAAAATAAAATAAAATAAAATAAAAAAATAATAATAATAGTAATAATAATAAAATCGTACGCTATAATTATCTTTGCTTATACCAGACAATCGAACTCCTTTTAATATAAAGCTATTTGTTGCAGTATTCTAGACAATTCACTAGATGGCAGAAACCGCCTTGGTGTCACGACAACTGGGCTACAGACAATTCGTCTACCGACAACTGGTCTATACAGAGTTACAGACAACTCGTGTTGATGAAATAAAAGCTGGATTTATGAAAAAAGACGTAACATGGGTTTATATTTTCATTCCTGTATTTCAACTTGCATCCAGCTTCTATTTCAAATCTAAAAATACCTTCATCCAGCTTCTATTTCTTATGCGCTATTATGCTTCGCTCTCTACTTGTGGCCCATACGGCTGGGTTCTACAAGTCTCAAGTCTTTTTTCTTTGCTCGTGGTTGGGCTGGTAGCGCCTCTGAGTAGTTTCTTGAAGGGGCGCTATATAAATGCTATGAATGAATGAATGAATGAATGAATGAATGAATGAATGAATGAATTTTCGTCAATTTCGCTTCTATTTCACCTGTAAAAACTTTCATCCAGCTTCCATTTCTCAAGCGCCGGATCAATTGTCAGTTGTCGTTTGACCCGTTGTCTGTAGACCAGTTGCCGTGACACCGATAAAAAGGCTTAGAAAAGAATTTTTCATGCGACATTTACCAGGCAATCGAACTCATCTTTTAATATTTGGTGCAGTATTCTAGACAATTCACTAGATGGCAGAACATACAGTGTAAGTGCGCCTTCCAGGGATGCCACTCATAGCTTTTTCAACCCAGATCTAGGTTATTTTGGTCTTGTATAGGTTTCTAGTATTTTTTGTCAGGATCTAGCTTTTTTTCTTCACGGCGGTTTTCCCGACTTTTTACTTAAGAATTTCTTTCAAAATGCATAAAAGACGTGAAAAAGTCTAAAAAAATTTAATTTGGAAAAAAACTTGAAAATTTTGGAGTGAAACACTGAAAAAGTCGGTGTCACGACAACTCGTCTACCGACAACTCGTCTAACGACAAGTGGTCTCCGGACAATTCGTCTACGACAACTGGTCTACAGACAACTGATCCAGCACTTGAGAAATGGAAGCTGGATGAAAGTTTTTACACGTGAAATGGAGGTTGGATTGATGAAAAAACGCAAGAGAAATTAAATCTGGATGATGGCTCTTTTACAGGTGAAATAGAAGCTGGATTGACGAAAATAACGTATGAGAAACAAAAGCTGGATGAAAGTATTTCTTGATCTGAAATAGAAGCTGGATTGATGATAAAACGCTTAAGTAATGGAAGCTGGTTAATGGTATTGTTTTATATATGAAATAGAAGCTGGATTGACGAAAATAACGGGTGAGAAATAGAAGCTGGATGAAGGTATTTTTATATCTGAAGTAGAAGCTGGATGCATGTCGAAATACATGAATAAAATCATCGATCCAGCTTCCATTTAAGCTTTAAAAAACATTTTCATAAATCCAGCTTCTATTTCATCAATACTATTCGTCTGTAGACCAGTTGTCGTTAGACCAATTGTCCGGAGACGAGTTGTCGGTAGACGAGTTGTCGGTAGACCAGTTGTCGTGGAACCGAAAAAGTCACCTGGTCACCTGGGCCCGGTTGCATGGACGGGTCGGATCTCTGGTCCAGACCAGAAGCCAGGTCCAGTCTACCAAGTCTTGGACTGGAAGCCGTCAAAAAATGGATTGCATGGATATGGCCTTGGCAACGGCCTATCTAGGCCGAGACCAGAGTGGGCGTGGTCAAACTAAACTTGGCGTGGTAAAACCCAGTGTCACTAGCTTAGACGATTAAGGCTGATCGCGCATGCGCCAAATTATTTATAGTTGTAGACGATCGTCGGCGTTGTAAATAAGTTATGTTATTGACGAACGAATAACACAAGCACAAATTAGACATTTCCACACGCTTTTTAATATAATACCGAGCACCAAATTTTTCTGAATTGACGAAAATAACGGGTGAGAAATAGAAGCTGGATGAAGGTATTTTTATATCTGAAGTAGAAGCTGGATGCATGTCGAAATACATGAATAAAATCATCGATCCAGCTTCCATTTAAGCTTTAAAAACATTTTCATAAATCCAGCTTCTATTTCATCAACACTATTCGTCTGTAGACCAGTTGTCGTTAGACCAATTGTCCGGAGACGAGTTGTCGGTAGACGAGTTGTCGGTAGACCAGTTGTCGTGGAACCGAAAAAGTCACCTGGTCACCTGGGCCCGGTTGCATGGACGGGTCGGATCTCTGGTCCAGACCAGAAGCCAGGTCCAGTCTACCAAGTCTTGGACTGGAAGCCGTCAAAAAATGGATTGCATGGATATGGCCTTGGCAACGGCCTATCTAGGCCGAGACCAGAGTGGGCGTGGTCAAACTAAACTTGGCGTGGTAAAACCCAGTGTCACTAGCTTAGACGATTAAGGCTGATCGCGCATGCGCCAAATTATTTATAGTTGTAGACGATCGTCGGCGTTGTAAATAAGTTATGTTATTGACGAACGAATAACACAAGCACAAATTAGACATTTCCACACGCTTTTTAATATAATACCGAGCACCAAATTTTTCTGAATTGACGAAAATAACGGGTGAGAAATAGAAGCTGGATGAAGGTATTTTTATATCTGAAGTAGAAGCTGGATGCATGTCGAAATACATGAATAAAATCATCGATCCAGCTTCCATTTAAGCTTTAAAAACATTTTCATAAATCCAGCTTCTATTTCATCAACACTATTCGTCTGTAGACCAGTTGTCGTTAGACCAATTGTCCGGAGACGAGTTGTCGGTAGACGAGTTGTCGGTAGACCAGTTGTCGTGGAACCGAAAAAGTCACCTGGTCACCTGGGCCCGGTTGCATGGACGGGTCGGATCTCTGGTCCAGACCAGAAGCCAGGTCCAGTCTACCAAGTCTTGGACTGGAAGCCGTCAAAAAATGGATTGCATGGATATGGCCTTGGCAACGGCCTATCTAGGCCGAGACCAGAGTGGGCGTGGTCAAACTAAACTTGGCGTGGTAAAACCCAGTGTCACTAGCTTAGACGATTAAGGCTGATCGCGCATGCGCCAAATTATTTATAGTTGTAGACGATCGTCGGCGTTGTAAATAAGTTATGTTATTGACGAACGAATAACAAAAGCACAAATTAGACATTTCCACACGCTTTTTAATATAATACCGAGCACCAAATTTTTCTGATGAAGAGATTCGATGCATGCTTGAAAGCGTAGGTCAGAGGAAGGAACCGGGGTACTTATATGCTGACGACACCCAACTATTCATCTCTTTCTCTCCAAGCAGCTTCTCTGACTCCATAGATAGGCTAATCTTCTCTCTGTGGTCACCCAAATCACCTCTTGGATGACCTCAAATCTCCTCTGCCTTAACCCCTCCAAGACAGAATTTATACTAATTGGCCTCAGAGAACAACTCAAGAAAATTCCTGATCCCTCTATTTCCTTCAACAATGACTCTTCTTCCAACCACACTTTCTCCGCAAATTCTCCTGTCCGAAATCTAGGTGTAATCTTTGACCAGCATCTTATCTTCTCCGACCACATAACCCAACTTTCCCGCACTTGTTTCATGCACATACGAGATCTCCGCAGAATCCGACCTATGCTCGACTTTAAAACTGCATCCACAATAGCCACATCCATAGTTCATGCGAAACTTGATTACTGCAACTCTCTCTTCCTAAACATTGATATAACCCAAATTAACCGCCTCCAAGCTATCCAGAATGCCCTCGCCCGTGCAGTGACGAAAACCCCCAAACGTCACCACATCACTGCTGTCCTGAAATCACTTCACTGGCTCAAAATACCTGAACGCATCGAATACAAAGTCCTCTCACTCACTTACAATACACTTCAATCATCCCAGCCGTTCTACCTTCGTCAGTTGTTCACCATCCAGCCACCTCGTTCAACACGCTCCTCATCCTCCATTACACTGCTTCGCCCTCCCATCACTTCATCACTGAAATTCGCAAACCGCTCCATAGCCATTGCCGTTCCACCTCTCTGGAACAAACTTCCGCCAGCACTTCGGCAAACTTCCGACCCATCATACGAACTCACCAAAACTCCACCTCTCGCTATCTCCCCACAGGTCTTTCACTCAAAACTGAAAACATTGCTCTTTCAAAAATCCTATCCTGATTCTTCCTCTTCTCCTCACATCCCCCGCCACTTCAATTCTAAACATCACCCACCTTAGTCGTCCATCTATCTGCCTACCTGACTCTCCGGACTTGACCCGCTGCCTATCGATTTTGTTTTGATTGAGCGCCTGTGAATAAGCTGGTTCCCGCGACTTGGCTTTTGTGGGCGCTGTAGAAGTCTCGAGATTACGATTACGATTATGGGTTAATTCACCTGATTTTTTAAAACTTTTTTTTATAAATTTGATGAAAAATATTTCCTGACGAAATTGAAGCGGGATTTATCGTGTGAGGGTCGGTTAGGGCTCAGGTTAGGCGTCGTGAGGGTCGGTTAGGGTTAGTTTTAGGGTTAGTGCAGTCATTATGAAGCTGGATTGATAAACAATAATTTTCAATGAAAAACGGATGAAAAATATTTGCTGACGAAATAGAAGCGGGATTTATCGAACAAATTCTTGCCTAAACAGAAGCTGGATCGATTAAAAGGATTCTCGGCAAACTAGAAGTTGGATTTATTAAAGATAACAACGCTGCAACGTTAGTTCTTGGTGTCTACCGAAATGCTGAAAAAAAATCAGGTGAATTAACCAATAAGTACCGGAATCGGTACAGTGCAAGCTGCAACGGGCACTGACCGCTGGGCTGAAGGCTTGGCCCAGGGTGGTTCTTAGCAAAGGAATAGTAAGAAGACGCGACGAGATCTGAAAGAAGTGGAAGGATTTGAAATCGACCGTCATGAACAGGTCTAACTCTCCGGACTTGTCCCGCTGCCTATCGATTTTGTTTTGATTAAGCGCCTGTGAATAAGTTAGTTCCCGCGATTTCGCTTTTGTTGGCGCTGTAGAAGTCTCGAGATTACGATTCCAGAGACTGATGGGGTAGTGGTCCAATGAAAGAGAAAAACCCTTCTTGAAATTTAGAATTTGGAGTCATATTCTGGAAATAACATAGCTTAAGCTATGAACATAACAGCTGTTATCATTAATCTCCTGTCAGTAAAAAATAACAGCTCCTAAATAATGTGCTTAATTCTTTCGATAGGTTTAAGAAAGTACTGCTTATATAGCCTAGATTTCTTTGTACAGGATTTAATAAATGTTAGATCCAATAGTCATGATTTTGTGCCCTCCATAACACGTGCATGAGTTTATTTATTTAGTTATTTATGTACTGAGAGTTTGATATAGCACTCCTTCAAGGTTAACTACTCAGGAGCGCTCCCAGTCCAACCCCGGTCGAATAAGACAGTCTTAAGAAGAGAAAGAAATGAAGCAGAAAGGCCAATAGGTATAGAGTTGTTCCAATATTCTGAAGTAGCTATTCAGTCTTTGCTTGCATACCCCTGTTTACCATGAGAACTCTATCAGTTTGCTTGAACTCAAAGCGACTCACAAAAGAGAGACCATCAATCAACTAAAGTATTAGTGTTATCTGTTTACAACTTTACATTATACTCGTATTATATAATTATTCATTCAGCTAGTCTATAATATTTAATGATTTTGGCAGCAAGAGTTGTTCCAGTAGTAGTGAAATAGGTGTAGTGGAGATTGCCACTGAAACAAAACAATCTGTTTAATAATGTGAATCAATCATTTCTAATGGATTTAAATTTGTCATTGTATTGAGTAAATGATTGCTTATTTGACAATGATGGCGTTATAGAAGTCATAGTCACCATTACAACCCCAGACATGTTCTGGGTTCTCTATACTATCTCCCATAAAGAATGTTACCTACTCACTCCATCCTTGTTATGGTTGTACTTGCTAAGATTGCTATTAAATGATGTTCCCGCAGTGCATTTGCAGGCGGTTCAATAAGGTACATACTCACTTACTTATGAAGACCCTCATCCACCAATAAAGTGGTACATTAATCACTTCAATCATCTAAATTAAGACAACGGCAAACTGAGTTTTAAGTAAATAGTATTCTCCATTGATCCACATTCAGACACTTATAATGGCATGTCAGATCCAATGGTCATACCACATGCTTTAGACCAGTGGTTCCGAACCTTTTTTTTATTTCAGGGCCACTTTTTCTAAGTTTGAGGACACAAAGACCACTTTGGCTTGCTGGCCGCATGTTGGGACCACTGCTCTAGACCATAGCATTTTAAATAATAATGTGTGTTACATACTGAACACTTCATTTTATCAGAAGATCCATTAACAGCACAATTGCAACGAGAACATTATTGTTAACAATAATATGACTACTTAAGAATTCCCATGCCTCAGATTCACATTTCGGTGGGATCTTGTGCGTGTGTTACAAATTTATTTAATAATAATAATATTGGCAATTTACTGACCCACCATAAGCACCTAGTGCAAAGCAGTTCACTGTTTACATTGAAGTAGATTATTAATCACATCACAATAACAAGGAACACAAGAAATATTTTAACTAAACAACGTATAATAGAGCTGCCAGAGCCTCATTACACACATGTACGAACTTCCTATCAACTCGATTGAACTCAAAGCCACACACAAAAGAGACCATCAAACAGTAAACACTGTGCAGACAACCTAAATCATCACTATCAAAAGTGTGCATACCATTCAATACTAGAAGCTCTGAATATAAAGATAATTATGCATAATTTCACCACAATACGCAACCAGTCAAGAAACACAATTTCCAAATTAGCAAACAGTTAATTTATACCAAACTGTCTGGGGGAAGGAGACACCGTGATGAGAAAGAACTGGCCACATTGCAATTCTAACTTCCGCGTCACTTAAAATGTGAAATTTAATTTTGAAAACATTTAACTGTATTAGTAGATTAGCAATTTCTCAGGTGCCCCTGTTTAATAATTAATAAAAGACTTTATTCAGCTGCAGATAGATTGTAAATAGTTTACAAAGTCATTCATCAGTTTCAATCAGTTTTCATGCTAAGAAATCTGATCTTAAAAAGGTTATTAATCAGTCTGTTTGTGGCTTTCCCCGAGTCAATCGTGCCTGCTTTGTTCTGGTCTGGAATGATCCCTGCCACTTTGCAACGCAGTTGATGATGCACATGTCTGCATCGCAAATCACCTGTTGAAACACAAATGCAAGTTTCATCACAACATTGCCTGTAAAAAACATAAAAAGATGCATTGTACTTCACAAAACACATTTAATTGCTCACTCAACTTGCGGCTGAGAAAATTTGATTCCAAATAGCAATCATAAACTTGAGCATGCCAAAGCCCTTAATTAAATAAACAAAGTAATGTCATTGTGCAAAATGCCTTCTTAACAAGCGAAAAATGCAAGTGCAAGCACATTGTGTCTATTGAAGAGCTAAGATGCAAGAACATCACAGAATAACAATTTATGTCTCATATACACAAGCCATTGTTATCTGCACATTTATGGAATGGAAATTCTTCATATTCACATACTCGTGGTCATTAAGTTTGGGAAGCCAGCCTTAGCATAGAACTTTTCCATCATTGCATCAGCTTCCTGTTGCTTCGGAAGATTTCGACAGCTGTCGCACAAGTGCCTCAGGAACGCGGAGCTTGATAGCACGACTTGCCGTTGAGTGATCAACCCCAAACTGCGCACCAATGAGGTTCTGGATGTTCCAGTCGAATAGAAGTGCAAGCATAATCTGCAATGGTACATAACAGTTAATTATAAATTATTTGATGCTTGCCAAACAATCACAAGCTATTTGAACAATAATATATGCACAAACTGTGTTCAGTATCAGCTGCTAAATTAAAATTAATCAACATCATCGTACAATTTCTCTCATAGAATACAATGGAATGAAATTCATTCATTATCCCAGCACCGTGGTTCTCTCCGCTCTTCTAGACAGGCTGAACTTCTTGCCCCGGTCACGCACTTCTATTACTCAGCGCCATGCCTTCTCTGTCGTTGGTCCTGTAACATGGAATGGGCTCCCTGTGGAACTACGTCTACCCCTGCAGCACACAAACGTTAATAAAACGTTTGCAAATGGTTAGCTGACACGTTTGTCTAACGTTTGGATAAAACGTTAATAAAACGTAGATTTGGCAGTTGATATTACGTCGATAAAACGTTTACATGCAAACGTTAGATGAACGTTATGCCAACCAAAATTAAACGTTACCGAAACGTTGGCATAACCTTAATCCAACGTTCACAAACGGTTAGCAGAAACGTTTATCTAACGTTTGCATAAAACGTTGATAAAACGTAGATTTGGCAGTTGATATTACGTCGATAAAACGTTTTCATGCAAACGTTAGAGGAACGTTATGTCAACCAAAGTTAAACGTTACCGAAACGTTGGCATAACCTTAATCCAACGTTCACAAACGGTTAGCAGAAACGTTTATCTAACGTTTGGATAAAACGTTAATAAAACGTAGATTTGGCAGTTGATATTACGTGCATAAAACGTTTACATGCAAACGTTGAAAAAGCGTTATGCTAACCAAATTTAAACGTTACTTCAACGTTGGCATAACCTTTATGAAACGTGCGCAAATGGTTAGTGAAAACGTTCATCTAACGTTTGCATAAAACGTTAAAAAACGTAGATTTGGCAGTTCATATTACGTGTACAAAACGTTTGTATGCAAACGTTGAAAAAGCGTTATGCCAACCAAATTTAAACGTTATTTCAACCTTGGTATAGCCTTTATGAAACGTTCGCAAATGGTTAGCGGAAACGTTCATCTAACGCTTGGATAAAACGTTGATAAAACGTAGATTTAGCAGTTGATTTTCCGTTTATAAAACGTTTACATGCAAACGTTGAAAGAGCGTTATGCTAACCAAAATTAAACGTTACTTCAACGTTCGCAGTGTTGTTATAACGTTTAACAATGGTTAGCAAAGACGTTCTTCTAACGCTTGGATAAAACGTTAATAAAACGTAAATTCAGCAGTTATTTTAATATCTATAAAATGGTTACACGGAAATATGCAAATAATGAAATCGTTTATTTAATAAACCATCAAAAGAAAAGCAAATGCAATATATAAATGTATCTAACATCAGAATGCCCGAGAAAAAAAGAAGCATTCAATTCTATTAGGCTTGTGTAATTATATGGCACTAAAACTATGGATGACAACAGGTTCTAGTTATCACCAAAGTGTTTAAGTTCAGCCATTCAATGTGCAATAGTATTTCTCTGAAGAGTTAGCATTATTCAATGAGTTTCATAGCTATGGTCAAAACACAACTATATATATAATCTTTTCGTACTGCAAAAATTTAGTTTAGTCTTAAATTAGAATATACACCGGCACAAAGCCACATAGAAGCAGTTGAACTGCAAAACATGTTCTGGTCAATAAGAAACTTTGTAGTGTCCTGTGAAGCTTGATTAAGTGAATAGAGTTTTAGCCAAAAAAACACCTGAAAAGTAACAATAATTAGCTGATACAGGCGCCAAAGAACAATGATCAAGTATCTGGTGGGTAGTCAGAACCCTAAAGATAAAAGTGCATTATAATGTGTAATCATTATTAAACGCTCATTACACTAATGTCTTAACACAAACACAATAGTTTCAATTTAAAAAGCAGTGTCTTAGGCTTGCCTGATGTTCTAGAAGTGTTACTGTGCAGGTTAATCAAAAACTTTTCTAAACAAATGTCTGTCTTGGCAAAGATTTCAACCCTAACTTCTCGGTTGACAGCCCAAAAAGCTAAACACACAACAATCAGAAATCCACATGAAAATCCACATAAAGATGATGCAGCAATGCTGAAAAGATCTAGAATGGTGCATCTTAAGATTTATTTCAAAGTGTCTCTGGGATAATCGAGGTGGAAGAGCGGAAGGTGTAACATAGAAGGCTGTTCCAAGAAGACGGTCCAACGACTGTGGCAGATCGAAGTGCTTGGTGCAAGGTTGTAGATGCGAGTGCAGCACCATGAAGTAGGTCCCCGACATGCTGTAGAGAGCAATGTTCCTCGTTCCGGCAGGATGAATGCAGGAACAGAGCTCACTGACGAATTCTGGTGTTTCACTGGAATCAGAATGCAACCTTAATTCAGTTACTAATGTTATTGATATGTTGGATAAATATGCATGCATGTATCTATGTAATATGTATGCACGTTGCTGATATGGACACCCATTAAAGGATCATAATAATTATATAGAAGATGTCACCCGAGCATATTATGTGGGGCGCGGTGGTGTAGTGGTGGCGTCGTTGCCTTGAAGCCGGAAGGTTCGAGGTTCGAATCCACCTCGCCGCATAAGGACCTTGGGCAAGTCCTTCACTCACAATTGCTCAGCGCTTCGGCGTGAAACTCCGATGCAGTGTCCGCTCTGCATTCGGGAGCGCCTCTGAGTAGAGAGCTTGAAGGGGCGCTATAACAAGTGCACATACATACATACATACATATTAGTTATAAAACGCTAGCCCAACAAGTTGCAGAGATTTATGAAGTCTTAATTTTAAAATAATCAGGCCAGCAGCCACAAAATCAGTCGAGTAAGATTCAGAGTCAGCCTATGGAGGTTAAGCAGTGTAGAACTATTTAAGAACAAAGTTATTACACTCGTAGGCGACTGAGCAAAACAAAAATATAGAAAGTGAGTTACAAGATCTATTTCCGGCAAACAGAAAAGCTACACAGCAGAACAGTTCTAGTTTTATGCATGGCAAGATAAAGACAATGAGATGACCTGTTTCAACAATGGTCAACTCCAGAAAAGAATGTTTTAATTCAAGCATACATTGTAGATACCATTTTTAGAGTATTAAATGCAGTTGATGTAGTATCAAATTTTAAATATACATGTGGTAATTCAGCACATTTATTTTCAGATTATAAACTATCTGGCTTAATTACATTGCATTACTATCTTGAAGAAACAAAGCTGTGCCTTATGACACGATGTATTATTGAAATGACAAGTCTGAATCAAGACACAGGTTTTTTTAGTATGCACCATTCGATGGTAATACCGAAAACGAAGTATCTGAATAAGTAAACAATAGGTCTGCCCAACTCACTCAAAACGAGTGCTGCAGCCTACAAGCCACATCCCAAACGCACTCTATAACTGCATTTCAAGATGAAATTTAAGAAATAAGGAATTTTTATTACAATGGAAAAGTGAGTGAAAGCCTCCAGAAAGGTTGTAAAACTGTAATTTATTATTTTAACATTCTTCATTATTTGCACATTATAGCAAGCTGTCTTTATCATCTGGATATTATAATTGGAACAGAAATTTGGTTGATCACAAGAAGGAATTCTTGCTAAACTAGCAGTTGGATTGATGAAAATAATTCTTGCTTAAATTGTGCACATGATTGGATTCATAAAAATAATCCTTGCGCAAATGCAACCTGCAATGATTAGAGCATGCTATGATGCTATATGTAAGATGCACAGGCCGGTTAGGACAGACCAGTGGAGAGGTTCGAGGGAGAGCGTGGGACACATACGGGCATTGACCCAGGTTGTCCTTCATGCCTTTCTCCCAGTGCCGGCGCTAGCACCCCCCCCGTACCCCCCAATTGGGGGGGCCCCGAGTTTGAAAGGGGCCCCCAAATTTAGCTGGTCATTATGCCTATTTGTGACTGTACAGATCCGGTCTGGTGCATGTCTCAACTAACCATATGGCACTGCCATAGCAGACCTAATGCAAATACCATACTGATTTTGGGCGTGAGTATAAAGCCATTTAAACTAACTCAGGCAATTTCGTTCACTTTCTCAAACACAACGCTTATAAATTGTAACTTATTCTATTTGCTAATTGGATGAGGCCTCAAAATAAAACCTGCGTGAGACCCAAACATTAAAGCCTGTGTAGGGTCCCATATGTCCTTGGTATGTGTCTGATCTAAAGTTTGCAAAGGGCCTCAAATGTAGCTGGTAATTATACCTTTCATAACTGTTCAATCCTGAAACCACGCACCGAATTATGTTTTAAAGCAAAGCATACAAAATTATATTACTCAAACCAATAGAGCATTATCCTTCAACCAAAGAGGAGACTTGGGGGTGTGGACAGGGGCACGGCTCCACAATTTGTGGTTGGGACGGAATCCTTGTATCACCAATATTTCAGAAATATTTCATAAGTATCATCCACTAGCTGCCCATCAATAATGATCAATTTTGTTCAGATGACAGCCTATAAATGCTACCATTACAGTTGGCAAATCGGATAAATTTAAACAACGGAGAGGGACACTCTGAAGTCCTAAACCATGACTAACAGCAATGAAAAAGAGCTATTTTTGTAAAGATGACAGCCTAAAATTTCTACCATTACAGCATGGAAATTACAAAAAAATTAACAATTGGGATGGGACTTTTATTGAAGTCTTACACCATGTCTTTCAGCACTTATATTATGAGAAATTTTGCTGAGATGACAGCTCAAGGTATGGGGGGCCTCAAGTTTTTCTTTGGGGGGGCCTCAGGTACCCTAGCGCCGGCACTGCTTTCTCCGAATATTCTCTTCAATCAGACAAGGTGGTCTAGCTGCTCCAAGATGTCAATGGTATGGACCTGCTGACCAGACCAGTTGAAGCTGGGCAGCATGACACGAGACACTCAGACAGAGTGGCGTCGGACACCTACGGGCATTTAGCCCAAGGATTTTGATGATGATGATGATGCTATGGTATACTAACTAACATAGTTTAATATTTGATGCCATTAAAATTCATATAAATGCTTACTTACTGAGAGCATTGAAATATGGGATGTGGCTGCAGCACTCTATTTGAGCGAAGTTTATGGCATTCATATTGATTACATGAATATACATTCAGACTTCAGGATTCTTCTATGGATGATGTCTTATGCATCAGACACCAACACAATGATAAATAATTGATCTAATTAATGACACACAAAAATTATAATACTAATTACGCTACAAAGTCCTGAATCTTACTCTGAATGTCTTTGTCACCCAGTATTTGACCCTCCAGAACTGGTGAGGCTGAAGATGGGTCATGACCTCTTCTCATCTACAAAATTTCACAGTACAAAAGCAAAATTTTATCGTAACCATCAACAACGCAGTCATCATTTAGGCCTACATCAAAACCAATATCGTAATAAGTTGTCATAATCATTACACGCATTGTAATCATGGGCATTACCAGCATGAGCATTATGAACTAGAATTTCAATATTGTCACCATCATAATAATTATTATGGTTCCACGGCAAATGTCTCAAAAATCAATGGTTCGTGCCAAAATCCAGATTTTGTGTTAAAGTCAACAAGCTGAAACATCGAATATAAAATATAATAACTCGTACAAATTTTCAAAAACTCTAACCCCAAAACTTAAATGATTTAGGCCTACATTTACTGTATTCTCTTAAGGCCTTAATATAACACAGCAAAAAACGTGAATAAATTTAGTAATTTTTCATAACAGTTTCGGATTTTCAGTAGTATAAAACCATTGTTTTGACCGTTCTAAATTACTAACTATTACATGGCTTTTAGCGTTAGTCGACTACAAATTGGATTGACGAAAAGGATTCTTGCTAAGACTTGAAATGATTAAACTAATATTACTTAGGCAAAAGTGGGAATGATTAAAAATCATAAATTTTCAGTTGGACTGATGAAAATAATTAATGGTTATCTAAATAGAAGTGGTATTGGTAAAAAACAACGCTACATTGAGCGAAAAATTTAGCGAGTCTAAACTATAGATCACGGAATTTTCAACTAGAACATTCATGGCACGCTAACAGCAAAGTTTCACAATGATCAGTTTATATCTCAAGAATGGGTTAACTCGCATATTAAAGCATGAATTTCACTTCGTTTTCCTTGCCTCGATTTGCCGAATACATTGACGCACACGAGAATTTGATGAGATTCTGTAATTTTCTAACTTCGGCGAATTCATCGTCAACACGTGCCCGAGTTCAACAACCTTGCAAGACAAAGAAACTGGTTTAAACCAGCCATGAAGGCCGCAACGGTCACAGCGCACCTGTCTGTGCTATACATTTTCGTTTCAACCAATCAGAACAAAGCACCGGTATTCCAGGTCACTGTGTAGTGGTTTGAACCAGGGACTTGCAGTAATTAAGTAAGTAAGTAAGTAAATAGACTAATCGCAATCGTCAACTCAAAATTTGTACGTAGCCTACAAAAAGCGAAGTTACATTCGCTTAATCGAAACAAAATGATCAGGAATTAAGAGGGTGGTGAGTTGGAAACGTAGACAGCCAGGGTGTGTAGGCTATAAGCTTAATAGGACAAGCCAGAGCAAAACGTCGGGGCAAATGCTCTTTTACCGAGAAGGCTATATTTCGTTTATGCAAGACAATTAAATTGACATAACACAACATATTACACGAGAAATGAAATTAAAATTAGACTAAAATCTTGCTTTCTGACAAATTATAGGCTAGGAAGAAAGTTTTTACTAGTTTCTAGAGTTAACACTGCGAACAGTCCGAAAGATTACCAGATAAGAGAAGTTGGAATCATCTCTCGTCGGAAGTTTCAAAGTCATGCAGCCTGAAAAGTGTAAAGCGCCCTTGTGAAAAGGCCTTTGCTCTACATGGTCCCTGCACTGCCACGATTTTTACTGAACATGTACCCGACCGACAATTTATTTGAGCATAAATCCACTGATTACTTCCCTCAAAGTCCGACCCAAACCTTAACGCGTTAATGGGTAACATTGCGTTAGGCGAGTCAAACTCGGCATGGGAATGCCTGAGGAGGCTCTGCCCGAAGACTCCCGTCAGTGGAAACGGGTGTGCTGAGGTACAATCTAAGTCGCTACGCGAGGTAAACAGCCTCTGCAGGAACCATGAACTGTTGATTAACGTGGGCAGCGGTCCGGTCAACACGAATGTTGCATGAAAACGTTCACAAAACGTTTCGAAACCGTTTGACGGTTTTTACACTAAAAATTGTCCTAATTAATATTGACAGGGATTCTATAAACGAACTATTTTGGATTCAACTGGTATAAGACGCAGCTGAAATTGTCTGAAACGATCCCTCTTATTGGAAGATAGACTTATATTAAAGCGAAAGGTTTATGGAACATTGGAATAACGTTTACATCCGAACGTAACGTTCCCAAAACGTTTCGAAAACGTCTGAAGATTTTATACACTAAAATTGCATTAATATTAACGGGAATTCTATAAACGAACTATTTTGGATTCAACTGGTATAAGACGCAGTTGATAATGTCTTAAACGAACTATTTTGGATTCAACTGGTATAAGAGGCAGTTAATATTGTCTGAAACGATCCCTCTTTATGAAAAATAGACCTATGTTAAAGCGAAACGTTTCTGGAACATTAGAAAAACGTTTACATCCGAACGTTGTATGAAAACGTTCCCAAAACGTTTCGAAAACGTCTCAAGATTTAATACACTTAAAAATGCATTAATATTAAGGGCAATCCTGCCAAAGAACTATTTTGGATTCAACTGGTATAAGACGCAGTTGAAATTGTCTGAAACGATTCCTCTCTATGGAAGATAGACTTATATTAAAGCGAAACGTTTCTGGAACATTAGAACAACGTCTGCAGCCGAACGTTGTATGAAAACGTTCCCAAAACGTCTGAAGATTTTATAAACTAACATTTGCATTAATAGGCCTATTAACGGGGATTCTGTAAACGAACTATTTGGGATTCAACTGGTATAAGACGCAGTTGATATTGTCTGAAACGATCTCTTTGAGGAAAATAGACCAAAAGAATAGCAAAACGTTTCTGGAACATTAGAATAATGTTTGCAGCCGAACGTTGTATGAAAACGTTCCCAAAACGTTTCAAAAACGTCTGAAGATTTAATACACTTAAAAATTGCATTAATATTAACGGCAATCCTACAAAAGAACTAGTTTGGATTCAACTGGTATAAGACGCAGTTGAAATTGTCTGAAACGATTACTCTTTATGGAAGATAGACTTATATCAAAGCGAAACGTTTCTGGAACAGTGGAATAACGTTTGCAGCCGAACGAGGTATGAAAACGTTCCCAAAACGTCTGAAGATTTTATAAACTAACATTTGCATTAATAGGCCTCTTAACGGGGATTCTGTAAACGAACTATTTGGGGTTCAACTGGTATAAGACGCAGTTGATATTGTCTGAAACGATCTCTTTAAGGAAAATAGACCAAAAGAATAGCAAAACGTTTCTGGAACATTGGAATAACGTTTGCAGCCGGACGTTGTATGAAAACGTTCCCAAAACGTTTCGAAAACGTCTGAAGATTTAATACACTAAAAATTGCATTAATGTAAACGGATTCTATAAAAGATCAAATTTTGGATTCAACTGGTATAAGACGCAAGTGAAATTGTCTGAAACGATCCCACTTTATGGAAGATAGACCTATATTAAAGCGAAACGTTTCTGGAACATTAGAATAACGTTTGCAGCCGAACGTTGTATGAAAACGTTCCCAAAGCGTTTCAAAAACGTCTCAAGATTTAATACACTAAAAATTGCATTAATATTAACGGGAATTCTATCAAAGAACTAGTTTGGATTCAACTGGTATAAGACGCAGTTGAAATAGTCTGAAACGATTACTCTTTATGGAAGATAGACTTATATTAAAGCGAAACGTTTCTGCTTCTTGAACATTAGAATAACGTTTGCAGCCGATCGTTGTATGAAAACGTTCCGGAAACGTTCCCAAAACGTTTCAAAAACGTCTGAAGATTTAATACACTAAAAATTGCATTAATATTAACGGGAATTCTATAAAAGAACCAGTTTGGATGCAACTGGTATAAGACGAGAGGGAAATTGTCTGAAACAAGTGGGATCCACTTTATGGAAGATAGACTTATATTAAAGCGAAACGTTTCTGGAACATTGGAATAACGTTTGCAGCCGATCGTTGTATGAAAACGTTCCCAAAACGTTTTGATAACGTGTGAAAGTTTTATACACTAATAATTGCATTAATATTGACGAGGATTCTATAAACGAACTATTTTGGATTCAACTGGCGTAAGACGCACTTGATATTCCCTGAAACGACTCCTCTTTATTTAGAATAGACTAATATTATAGCGAAACGTTTCTGGAACATTAGAATAACGTTTGCAGCCGAACGTTGTATGAAAACGTTCCCAAAACGTTTCGAAAACGTCTCAAGATTTAATACACTAAAAAATGCATTAATATTGACAGGGATCCTATAAACGAACTGTTTTAGATCCAACTGGTATAAGACGCGTACGCAGTTGATATTCTCTGAAACGACTCCTCTTTATAGAGAATAGACTAATATTATAGCGAAACGTTACTAGAACATTAGAACAACGTTTGCAACTGAACGTTGTATGAAAACGTTCCCAAAACGTTTTGAAAACGTCTGAAGGTTTTATACACTGAAAATTGCATTAATATTGACGGGGATTCTATAAACGAACTATTTTGGAGTCAACTGGTATAAGACGCAGTTGATATTCTCTGAAACGATCCGTCTTTATGGAAAATAGACTAATATTATAGCGAAGCGTTTCTGGAACATTAGAAAAACGTTTGCAGTCGAACGTTATATGAAAACGTTCCTAAAACGTTTCGAAAACGGAAGTTGTCAAATTAGCTAGAGTGATATTTTGTTCAAACGTTGCTGAAACGTTACCGAAACGTTTGCTACACCGTGCTAAAATAAATTGATTTTATGTCAGTAGGGTGTTTGCTTAAACGTAACTGCATTTATATAAAACAAAACGCGGCCAATTTGGGTGCAAATAAATCCTGTGTGAAGTCAAGTAAAATTTTGCGCAAACGTTGTCTGAACGATAGGGAAACGTTTGTAACATAACCGTTTTCCTAGTAACGTTTCTAAAACGTTATCAGGACGTTTGTAATGTAACGTAAACCATTATTCAACGTTCCCAACTAAAAATAAACGTTGAAAAAACGTTTGCGTGCTGCTTGGGTAATGCCTAAAGCCTTTGAGAATACGTTCAACTCTGCTCTTAAGACTGTTACTGTGGTTGGTTCGGGAGCGCTTCTGAGTAGGTACTCTGAAGAGGTGCTATATAAATGTCTGAAATGAATGAATACAAGTGGAAAATACATCGGACAACAACAATAATAATAATAATAATAATTTTTTAAATTAAACGTTTGCAAACCCACTGCGTAGCACATTCAACATCAATCTTAACTGCTGACATTTAGGCGAGAATTCATTTAATCAATCAAGCTTCTAGTTCAACAATAACTTTTTGCTATCAATCCAACTTCTATTTAAAATGAGAATTATATTTCATCAATCCAACACCATCCTCAGCAATAATTTTTCATAAATCCCACTTATATTTAAATAGAAATTATTTTCATCAATCCGGCTTCTATTTAGCAAGAGTTCTTTTCGTCAATCCAACTTGTATGCCATCAACGCTAAATAGGCCTACCATGCGATGGCGAATAATTTATTCCGCTAAAACGATAGATAAATTGGCGATTATTTGATGTTTCCTATAAAATTCTACATACACGCATAACATAGGTTAATTTACACATAGCTTAAGACAATCACCGTTGCTGTAAGAAATAATAATACGTGACACTTCGTGGAATAAATCTTACCTGCATTACCGAAGGGATTGACCCCTTAACGTGGCGCGTCAGAATTCCACGTATTCAGCTAATTCATCGCAAATTACCAGCAAATTGGTGGTGGTGAAAAGGAAAAATAGGTACTATAATTTTAATTCACCCTTTTTTTCGATTTAATTTCGCCAACTTCTAGTTTGTCCAGAACCCTTTTAACCGATCCAGCTTCTGCTTAGACAAGAATTTGTTCGATAAATCCCGTTTCCATTTTGTCAGTATATATTTTTCATCAATTTTACATTGAAAATTATTCTTCATCAATCCAGCTTCAATTTCAGCAGAATGACTGCACTAACCCTAAAACTAACCCTAACCGACCCTCACGACGCCTAACCTGAGCCCTAACCGACCCTCACGCGCTAAATCCCGCTTCTACTTCGTGAGGAAATATTTTTCATCGAATTTCTATTTCTGTGGGGTCGTACACGAAACCTACATCGACACGCTGAAATAAATAAAAAGGGTGAATTAAAATTATAGTACCGAAAAATATCGTAAGTTCATCGTCCGAGAATGAATTGAGCGGATGTAGTTGATTTCTAAAGTTATCTTGCGTTTTAAACTCCTTCGAATCGACGAACAACAACAGCGCCATTTTCCTTCGTGTGTTTCGAAGGCTTCTAGTCCGGACTTGGCCAATTTAGGCCTGGTTGCTGGGTGGCCTAGCCCTAGTCTTGACCAAGAGTAGAAAAAACTGCTCGTGCAACCGGTGTAATTTTTTAGTCAGGCCTACAGCCAAATCTAGGCCTGACTACCATTTACGTCCTATTTCCGAGCCTTCATGCAACCGGGCCCTGGTGCCGTCAGCTCCTGGAGCTCTGGCGACAGTCATGATGTATCCTCTCCATTGTCTCCTGTTTATTGTCGCCTCTCTTAGCTCTTCCAAGCTCATTCCAGACTTTTCCTGTACTTCATCCATCCACCTCTTCCTTGGTCTTCCACGTCTTCTCCTTCCTTCACCGCATGCCGTCATCATCTCCTTTTCCAAACCGTTTGATCTCATCACGTGGCCGAAGTAGCTGAATTTCCGCCTGGTTGCTGTTTGTTGCAGTGTCTCCTCCCTCTCTATTCCAAGCTCCTCACGCACCGACTCGTTAGTTCTCTTTTCCATCCATGAGATCTTTAGCATCTTCCTCCAAATCCACATCTCGCACGCGTTGATTTCCTTTTCCATATCCTGAGTCTTCGTCCATGTCTCGCATCCATAAAGGACCACTGGAAAGATCAATGCTCTTACCAATCTTTTCTTTGTTTCCCTGCTCACATATTTATCCTTCCAAATCCTTCCCAGACCGTTCATTGCCGTTTTTCCCATTGTTACCCTCCGCCTTATTTCCATGTCACTTCTTCCCTCCTTCTCTATCATAGATCCCAGGAATGTGAAGCTCGAAACCACCTCTATCACTTCTCCATCCACCTCAAAGTTTTCCCATGTTGCAGTTGTCATAACCTTTGTTTTCTTTACATTGAAGTATAGTCCCGCCTTTTCGATCGCTTTCCTTCCTGACTCTTCTTATTAACTCGGCCAGGTCGTCCCTCTTCCCCGCCAATAATGTCGTATCATCGGCGTATCTCAAGTTATTCAGTATTTTCCCTGCTATCCTTACCCCTCTGTTGCCTCCTCCAATCCAGCCCTCCTCATAATTCTCTCCGCATACAGATTGAACAGGAAAGGGGACAAAATGCATCCCTGTCTCACTCCTTTCCTTATTTTAAATTTCTCTGTGTCTCCATATTCCGTTCTTATCACCGCCTCCTGATCCACATAAAGGCCTTTCAGTAGTTTAACCAGATGCTTCGGAATTCCCATCTCAATCAGCGTCCTCCACAGTAGTGTAGGGTCAATGCAATCAAACGCCTTACTAATAGTTACTATAGTCTATAAAACACAAATGCACCTCTTGCCCGTACTCCCTCTGTCTCTCCATAATCCACCTTATATTGGCGATGTGATCGCGCGTTCCTCGAGCCTTCCTGAATCCCGCTTGGTTGGCTGGTAATTCCCTTTCAATTGTCTTCTCCATTCTTTTGTGGATTATTTTGAGGAGTATTTTGCTCGTGTGTGATATCATCGCTATCGTTCGATAATTTCCACACTCTCTCGCGTCTCCTTTCTTGAATATTGGTATGAACACTGACTTTTTCCAGTCCTCTGGCCACTCCCCAGTTCTCCAGATTTGATTGCATAGCTTTGTAATAGTCCTCACCACTGCTTCATCTCCCGCTTTTACCAGTTCTAGGCCCTATAGGTATTCCATCATGTCCTGACGCTTTGTTGTCCTTGAGCTGTTTTATCGCCCACTCCCCCTCTGCCTCCAATATCTCTGGTTCGTTTTCAACTTCCTCTATTTTGATGTTTTCCTTCACGACACGTTCATCCTCCTTGTACAGCTATTCCGTATACTCTCTCCACCTTTCTTTCATCTCCTCCTCATCTCCTATTATCTTCCCATCTTTCGTTTTGAGTGAGCCCATTCTAGGGCCTGCTGCCTTTGTTATTTCCTTTATCTTTGCAAACATTTCTTTAGTTCTTCCTTCCTTCCCATCTTCCTCCAGTTCCCTGCACATTTCCTTGAGGTGGTTTTCCTTGTCCTCCCTTGCCTTCCTTTGGAAAGCCTTATTCAATGTTTTTACCCTATCCCTGTTCCCCTCCTTCTTTGCTTCTCTCCTTTCCATTGCCACCTCAATGGCCCCTTTCGATAGCCATGGGGTAATCTTCCTTGCTGTTTTCTTTGGTACATGCTTCGCTGCAGCATCCTGTATTATAGTTTTCATCTTTGTCCATAGCTTGTTTCTAGCTCTTCTTCCGTTGTATCGTCTCTCTCTAAAATCTCAAACCTAAGCTTATTCTTTACCTCCACTCTGTATTCTGGTGTTATGCCTTTGCAATCGAAACTGTTCACTCTGTTGCCTCTCTTCATCTTCTTCAGTTTCAGCTGTAATGTAGCCACTAATAGCTCGTGTTCCGTTCCACAATCCGCCCCTGGTTTTGTACTTGCATCTTTTATTGTGCTTTTCCACCTTTTGTTCACCAACATGTAGTCAATCTGATTCCTGTGTCTTCCATCTGGTGTCGTCCATGTATAAAGTCTTCTTTTCGGTTGTTCGAACCATGTGTTCATTATTCGTAGCTCATTGGAATCGCAAAACTCCACCATTCTTTCCCCCGCCTCATTTCGTGCACCCAATCCGTACTTACCCACTACCTCTTCTCTTCCATTTCTGTCCTCACCCACTTTCGCGTTGAAGTCACCCATAACCACTATTACGTCTGCCTTCGGTGTTGAGTCAATTGTTCCTTGAAAGTCCATGTAGAACGCTTCCTGCTCCTCCTCCGTCGCCATCGCTGTAGGGGCGTAAACCTGTATGATTGTCGTATTAATCCTTCCTCTCCAGAATCTTACGCTCAATACTCTGTCGCTCACCGTATTATATCCCATTATCGCATCGGCGCTCTTCCTGTCACACATAATTGCTACTCCGTTCCTCTTCCTCTCCTCCTGACCAGACATTACTATCTTGAAGCCGTTCCAACTGAAATGTCCTTTTCCCTTCCATCTGGTCTCACACAATCCCAGTATCGCTATGTTCATCCTTCCCATTTCTTTTTGAATGATGTCCATCTTCCCACTCTGCATGCTTCTGACATTCCATGTTCCGATCTTCATATGTTTTTACAGCTCATGTCAAGTCTTTGCTTTCTGGCCATATCCGCCGCTGGACGTCCTTCCGGCTTTGGTCCTGTGGCTTCATTCGAACCCGAAGCTCCCGACTCTTCATTGTGCTCTTCCTCAGTAGCCATTAAGTCACCCTCAGGCCTGAGGGTCTCACCTTTGGTGACCATCGTTGTTTTACTCTGTTTGTACCTCGGGACTGTTTTCTTGGCAATAGATAAGGGGTGGTTTGCCGAGTGTAGGACATTTCCCCCCCTGGACAAACCCCCCCGGACAAAACCCCCCGGACAAAACCCCCCCGGACAATTCCCCCCCAGCGTAGGACAATTCCCCCCCCCTGTCGAACATATTGCGTGCAAGTGATATTACTATAAAACTGCGGTCCTAAGTGTCCTAAGTTGGATTGATGAAAAGAATTCTTGCTAAATAGAAGCCGGATTGATACAAAATAATTTTTACTTAAATGGAAGCTGGATTGATGAAAATATTCTTGCTTAAATTGGAGCTGGATTGATGAAAATATTCTTGCTTAAATGAAAGCTGGATTGATGAAAATATTCTTGCTTAAATTGGAGCTGGATTGATGAAAATATTCTTGCTGAAACTGGAGCTGGATTGATGAAAATATTCTTGCCTAAATTGGAGCTGGATTGATGAAAATATTCTTGCTTAAATGGAAGCTGGATTGATGAAAATATTCTTGCTTAAATTGAAGCTGGATGGATCAAAATAATTGTTATTTAAATAGAAGTTGGATTAAACGCATTTTTTCCTAAATGGAAGCAAAGGGGGGAATTGTCCGGGGGGTTAATGTCCTAGGCTAAATCAGGGGGGGAATTGTCCGGGGGTTTTGTCCGGGGTGGGTTTTGTCCGGGGGGGTTTTGTCCAGGGGGGAAATGTCCGCGCCCCGGTTTGCCATTGCCTTCCCCCCGTTTGCCATCCGTGTCCGTTCGTTCACCCTCCTTACGGAGAGGCTACTAACAAGTCGCACCACGAGAAGGTGGGCACGGTGGACTTTGATTCGCCAGCCCAGGTCGGTTCCGAGTCTACGACCCAATTGGGGTCGTCGGTCGGGTCTCCTCTCTGCTCTACTCATGTTAATGAGTGGCTGACGAACCTTTACGACTGAAAAAGTAGGTCATCATAAATTTTATCGAGAATGAAAAGAGAGAAAATTTAAATCATCGGACAACTAGAACGAGGTCGTCAGAAATGTCGAGCCGGAAAAATGAAAAAATAGAATTGTTTTCTAGGGCAGTTTTAGGTGCAGACAGTCGGGAAATAGGCAGTTTACACTTGCTTAGAACACGTACTTTGTTGCAGCGTGTACCTTTATGCAAAAAAGAGTAGAGGGTATAATTTTTCGGACAATCACTGTATAAAAATATTTTACCAAAATAAAAATATTTTCCGACCTACCTACCCAATTTTTTTTAGCTCTGTTACCGGAAACACAGCATTATTTTTTTTTGGCCTGAAAAAGAAATTCGATGAAAAATATTTCCTCTCGAAGTAGAAGCGGGATTTAGCGCGTGAGGGTCGGTTAGGGCTCAGGTTAGGCGTCGTGAGGGTCGGTTAGGGTTAGTTTTAGGGTTAGTGCAGTCATTCTGCTGAAATTGAAGCTGGATTGATGAAGAATAATTTTCAATGTAAAATTGATGAAAAATATTTACTGACAAAATAGAAACGGGATTTATCGAACAAATTCTTGTCTAAGCAGAAGCTGGATCGATTAAAAGGGTTCTGGACAAACTAGAAGTTGGATTTGGTAATTGGGTAGTTTAGCGTCCCAAATTATTCAGGTTATTGCTGAGGCTTGGAATTTCTCGTTAATCCAGCTTCTATTTTATCGAAACTGGAACCTTCACCCAGCTTCCATATCTTTATCGTTCTTTTCATAAATCCAGCTTCTATTTTTTAGATCTATGAAAACATTCATCCAGCTTCCACTTCTTTATCGTGCTAATCGTGAATCCAGCTTCTATTTCAGATCGATGAAAACTTGTATCCAGCTTCTATTTCAACCACTATTACAGAATTTTGATCCAGCTTCCATCTTTGAAGCGCTCTTTTCATCATTTTAGCCATAAGAAATCCTCATCCAGCTTCCATTTCTACGCGATAGTTACCTCGTTTGGGACTTTTTTGAGGTTTTCAAGCACACATTTTATGATTTCCTCAATTAAATATGTGTTATTGTATATGTCTTTCAGTTATTATAGCAAAGAAATGGTCAAAATAATTTGGGACGCTAAACTACCCAATTACCTTGGATTTATTTGCTGTATTACGTCACGGAAATAAATTCGAAATTAAATCGAAAAAAAGAGTGAATTAAAATGATAGTACCTTTTGCATTGCTTTCTTCAACACTAGTCTTTGGTCGCTGTTTTGGCGCGAGAATATGTTTTTCATTTATCCAGCCTCTATTTCTCCCGCGTTATTTTCGTCAATCCAGGTTCTATTTAAGCAATAACACCATCATGCTTCCAGTGTTAATGTGTTATTTTCGTCAATCCAGCTTCTTTGTCGGGTATAAAAACACCTCTATTCTGCTTCTATTTTGTAAGCGTCTTCTTCGTTCATCCAGCTTCGATTTCACCTAATATCTCCATCATCCATCTTCCATTTCTTAAGAGTTTTATCATTCATCCAGCTTCTGTTTCAGATCTGTTAAAACATTAATCCAGCTTCTATTACCCATGCGTTTTTCATTAATCCAGCTTCTATTTCAGCTTTCTTTTATAGTTCAAAGGGGAAAACATTTTCGGTACTTGTCGGTTAATTCACCTGCAGAGACCGCAACCCATTATATGCAATTTTACGTGCAGAAATTAATTCACCTGTCGGTTACACCGCAAATTTAATAGATTCGCTGTACGCATTTAACATTGACATTGAAAGGAACTGTTCAAATGAGGAACATTGAATTTGATCCAGCTTCCATTTCACATATAAACAATGGAGGCCTATACCTCAATCCAGTTTCCATTTCAGATATAAAAACACCTTCATACAGCTTAATTATTTATAAAAAATACCTTCATCCAGCTTCCATTCCTGATATAAAAATACCTTAATCCAGCTTCCATTTCTCAAGCGTTTTATCATTAATCCAGCCCCTGTTCAACCAACAGTTATTTTCATCAATCCAGCATCAATATACGCAAAATCATTTTCATAAACCAGGTTCCAATTTTAAGCAACAATGTTTTCACTAATCCAGCTCCAGTTTAAGCAAGAAGATTTTCATCCATCTAACTGCAAGTTAAGCAAGAACGTTTTCATCCATCCAGCTCCAATTTAACCAAGAACACTCATTAATCCAGTTCCAATTTAAGTAAGGACATTTTCATCAATCCAACTTCTACTATATTTGAAATGGAAGCCGGATTAGTGATAAAACACTTGAGAAATGGGAGCTGTATTAAGGTATTTTTATATCAGGAATGGAAGCTGGATGAAGGTATTTTTTATAAATAATTATTCATGGCTTTCATGGCGTCCGAAATGATATAAACACGTGCTATATAAGTTCATTGGATGTCACCATTACACTACGTCACTAAAATAACATTAAGTAAAATACGGCAGATTCCGCAGGTGAACTAACCGACAAGGTACACAGACAAAAATTCTCCAGGTGAATTATCCGACAAGTACCACATTTTCAATGTCTTCCTACAAACTATTCCTGATAACTATCCCGTATAACAGTGCAAAATAACAAAAGCACCTGAACTGCAGGATTACCAAAAATGATTAATGGTTAAACCGTAGTTTAGGCTGATAAATTATTTCCGTTTTCGATATCCGGTAGTTTAGGCTGATAAATTAAGAAACACCACCAATCATGAATATAGCGCGCCATACAAGGCGCTATTCCAATTTCCGAACATTCGCAACTGGAAGTAGCAATATAAACTGAAAACGCAAGAAGAAAAATTGCAGTATATAAATGGAAGCTGGATTGACGAAAAAACGCTTGAGAAATGGAAGCTGGATGAAAACTTTTTACAGGTGAACTGGAGGCTGGATTGACGAAAAAAAGTTTAAGTAATGGAAGCTGGATGTGGGTATCTTTATATCTGAAATAGAAGCTGGATTGACGAAAAAACGTTTAAGTAATGGAAGCTGGATGAAGGTTCTTCTACAGGTGAAATAGAAGCTGGATTGACGAAAAACGCAAGAGAATTGGAAGCTGGATAAAAGCATTTTTATAGTTGAAATGGAAGCTGGATAAAGGCATTTTTATAGTTGAAATGGAAGTTGGATTGAACCTGACGATCCAGAAATTACTTGTATATACATTTTGCAGCCTCGAATATTGTCCAAATAATTTATCAGCCTAAACTTCGGTACAAATAATTTATCAGCCTAAACTACGGTTTAACCTAATTAATACTACAATACGAAAACATTATTGCTGAGGTAATTGGGTAGTTTGAGTGTAGGACACTTCCCCCCTGGACAAACCCCCCCGGACAAACCTCCCCGGACAAAACCCCCCCGACAATACCCCACCCCGTAGCTGGATTGATGAAAAGAACACTTCGAAGATGGAAGCTGGATCAAGGCTCTGTAATAGTAGTTGAAATAGTGGCTGAAAGATGGATAACAGTTTTTATAGATTTCAAATAGAAGCTGGATTCACGAATAGAACGAAAAAGAAATGGAAGCGGGATGAATGTTTTTCTGAAATAGAAGCTGGATTTATGAAAAGAACGATAAAGAAATGGAAGCTGGATGAAGGTTGCAGAATTGATGAAATAGAAGCTGGATTGGCGAGTTGATGTTTTCGGAAAGTACATCAAGTTGTTGTGTGACAATTACAACATTTGACGATATAGACTATATATTTTAATTTGGGACCGCCGTTCGGAGTTTGCCAAAGTTTTTGCTGATATAGAAGCTGGATTGATTAAATGAATTCTTGACCAATTGGAAGCAAGATGCCGGGTTGTTAAAAAATAATCAAGCTGCGCCAGCCAAAATATTTGGTATAATTTATTCCGTTATAACAATAGATTACCCTATACAAGTATACATCGAATTCTTTAAACGATGCTTTGGGTTTATTTTAACGAATGGCGGACATTTCCCCCCTGGACATTTCCCCCCCGGACATTTCCCCCCCCCGGACATTTCCCCCCCTGGACGTTTCCCCCCCCCGATTTCGACCAGGACATTTCCCCCCCGGACATTTCCCCCCCTTAAGTCAATCCAGCTTCTATTTCAGGTCTAAAAATACCTTCATCCAGCTTCTATTTAACTTGCGTTTTTTCATCAATAAAGCGTTTATTTAAGATTAAAAAATACCTTCATCCAGCTTCTATTTAACTTGCGTTTTTTCATCAATCCAGCTTCCATTTCAGATTTAAAAAAAACCTTCATCCAGCTTCTATTTAACTTGCATTTTTTCATCAATCCAGCTTCTATTTCACATGTAAAAGGTCTTCATCCAGCTTCTATTTAACTTGCGTTTTTTCATCAATCCAGCTTCCATTTCAGATCAAAAAATACCTTCATCCAGCTTCTATTTAACTTGCGTTTTTTCATCAATCCAGCTTCCATTTCAGATCAAAAAATACCTTCATCCAGCTTCTATTTAAATTGCGTTTTTTCATCAATCCAGCTTCCATTTCAGATCAAAAAATACCTTCATCCAGCTTCTATTTAACTTGCGTTTTTTCATCAATAAAGCGTCTATTTAAGATTAAAAAATACCTTCATCCAGCTTCTATTTAACTTGCGTTTTTTCATCAATAAAGCGTCTATTTAAGATTAAAAAATACCTTCATCCAGCTTCTATTTAACTTGCGTTTTTTCATCAATCCAGCTTCCATTTCAGATCAAAAAAAACCTTCATCCAGCTTCTATTTAACTTGCATTTTTTCATCAATCCAGCTTCTATTTCACATGTAAAAGGTCTTCATCCAGCTTCCATTTCTCAAGCGCTTTTTCATATGTTGAAGACCATAAAAACAATGGTTTCCGCATACGGGGGGGGGGGAAATGTCCTAGGGTAGGGGGGGAAACGTCCGGGGGGGGAAATGTCCGGGGGGGAAATGTCCGGGGGGGGGAAATGTCCAGGGGGGGGAAATGTCCGTTTACCATTTTAACAGGGCAATCATTCAGAAGCAAAATGAGAAATTTCAATACGTACCACAGTTTGAGAAACCCTGGACTAAGGATATGTCGAAGACTTTAGCCTGTTCGCTTGTCTCCTCTCGAATCGTAGCCAGAAGGACAAGAAGAAGAAGCTTGTCTCCTCTCGCCTTGATTATGCTATTAAGGCGATTTTGTTGACATTTCAGACTAGGAGCTACATAGGCTGCAACGCATCCAAAATTCCTTAGCTCGGGTTGTGCTGCATGTCCCACTACGATCAAGTTCTTCAGTTTTGCTTCATCAGCTGCATTGGCTTCCTGTCGAGTTCAGGATTAAATTTAAATTAGCCCGCTTAACCTACAAATCCCTCTCTACCGGAACGCCTCCCTGCCTTCAGTCACTGCTTACTGCTTACATTCCTCCTTGTTGCCTGCGATCATCAAGCATGGGTCTTTTAGCTGAGCCTCGATGCAGAACTGTTATGGGCTCGCATGCATTTCATGCCTCTGCTACCAAGGAATGGAATCTCCTCCCACTTTCTCTTCAGTGCTCAAATTCACTACCTACCTTTAAAAACGGCTCAAAACTCACTAAATATTTCTCTTTGGCTTTCAAGCACATGGACCTTTAACTGCTTCTCATCTGGCGACTATCTGCTCCTAAGATTCACACTTTGGTGTGACTTGCATGCATAAGAAATTTGTGTAGTAATAATAATAATCAATCCAGCTCTAAATACATCTCCCATTTAGGATTTTGGTTTTAATTAAAATCGAGCTTCTATTTGAGCAACAGTAATTTTTTTTATCAATCCAACTCCTATTTAGATAACAATTGTCTTTTTTAATCTTTTTAGCTCCAGTTTGAGCAAGAATCTTTTCACTGATCCCGTCTCTATAATTTTTTATAAGTAAACTTATTTTAACCAATCCGACTTTTATTCGACAATCACTGAAACTCATGCAATGGTGAACAATTTGAATTGCTAAAGTGGTATTTTACTTCAAATAATTATGATGTTTCAAAAATTTTCATGACGCTTAGTCACATTTAGAAATCTCAATTTATTTTGTACCAGTGTCCAACCAATCCCAAGATTTTCCATGTCTAGCGCAAGGAGAATGTTCACCAAAGGAACGATTTGCCCTTCTTCACAATAACGATATATTTCAAAACTTTTGATTTGTTGAGTTCTGTATTCACCATTGCATGGGTTTTGAATCCCAGTTGGATTGAGGAAATGAATTATTGCTAAGTAGAAATCATGCTGATGTAATTTTTTTAATTAAATAGAATTTCAATTTAAAAAAGGTACTATAATTTTAATTCACCCTTTTTTCGATTTAATTTCGCCAACTTCTAGTTTGTCCAGAACCCTTTTAATCGATCCAGCTTCTGCTTAGACAAGAATGTGTTCGATAAATCCCGTTTCTATTTTGTCAGTATATATTTTTCATCAATTTTACATTGAAAATTATTCTTCATCAATCCAGCTTCAATTTCAGCAGAATGACTGCACTAACCCTAAAACTAACCCTAACCGACCCTCACGACGCCTAACCTGAGCCCTAACCGACCCTCACGCGCTAAATCCCGCTTCTACTTCGTGATGAAATATTTTTCATCGAATTTCTATTTCTGTGGAGTCGTACACGAAGCCTACATCGACACGCTGAAATAAATAAAAAGGGTGAATTAAAATTATAGTACCAAAAAAAATTCTCATTGAAATAAAAGTCGATTATTATGAAAGAAATTTATGTTTCATAAAAAATAATTGTTGGATAACTAGAGGCTGCAACATTTTGGTAAAATTACTTCTCGCCTAAACACGGTCTGGATTAGTGAAAAAGAATCTTGCCACGTAAAAGTTGAATTAGTGAAAAATAATAATGCTGTAATTATTGATGGAATTTCTTGTGTCCGTACGTAGAAGCCAGATTGATGAAACTACATTAATGGTAGAAGTGGGATTGATGTGAAAGGTTCTAGCATAAACTGAAGTTTGTGTTCAAAAACATTCTTGGTTAAACAGAAGTTGTATTAAATATGATGATATTTTTTTGCTGATGAACGATTTTACGACATTAGAAAACTGCTTACTAAGTCTAACCCGGTCAAGTACGGGGTTGCAAACAATGATGATTTATTTAATCAAGCATCTTCTATGGAAGCATGGACTTAGTTGCATCAACCCAACTTCCATTTAGGCAGACCATTATTTTATCAACTCAGATTCGACTTTAGATTAAAATGATTCCACCAGAATCCTGCACTCCACCCGCAAAATGCGGTAGGCCCCTCCTCACAATTGATGAATAAGTACTAAGTATTTCATGCACATATGCAATCGTTTGGTATGCAATGCGCGAGCTATTTAGGCGATGGAATTAAAATGAAATATTTTCCTGTGCAGGCGATTTATCTATCTTTTACTTGCAGGCCTGCACTAGATGGCAAATTAATTTTTCTTTTTATGACTGCTGCAGATGTTTTTGATGAGAATGATTTCTCAGATAGAGAATGGAGAAAGACCGTGCAAATAATTATGTCAACTGATTTGATTAAATCAACAACTATGCGATCTAACAGAAGGGAGAAGCGATTCAAATGCACATTCTGTAAAAAGTCATTTCAATGGGTTGGTTCTCTGAATAAGCACGTGAGGATTCATACTGGAGAAAAGCCATATAAATGCCAGTCATGTGGGAAGTCGTTTGCAGAGGATGGTAGTCTGAAGAGACATGTGAAAACGCATACTGGTGAGAAATCCTACAGATGTGATTTATGTCTCAAGTCATTTGCAGAGAAGTATAATCTGAAGAAGCACATCAAAACTCATGCAGTGGAAAAACCATACGTATGTTATATATGTCACAGATCCTTTGCAGATGTTAACCCACTGAAAATCCACATCAACATACATATGGGAATAAAAGAATTCAAGTGTGAGTTGTGCCATAAATCATTCACCACTGGTAAAATGAAAAAGATTCACATGGGAGTACATATGGGAGAAAAACCATACAAATGTAAAGTTTGTCAGAGATCATTTGCATATGCTGATTATATGAAGAGTCACATGAGAACCCATACTGGAGAAAAGCCATACAGATGTAAGCTATGTCAGAAATCCTTCGTGCAGTTGAGCGTTCTCAATCGACACATGAAATGTCATACGGGAGAAAAGCCACTTGTTTGCCAGGTATGTCAGAAATCATTTGCGGTACATTCTAGTTTGAAGTCTCACATGAGAACTCATACTGGAGAAAAACCTTACAAATGCGAGGTGTGTCTAAAATTATTCGCACACCATAGTACTCTAGCCAGACACATGAAGACTCACACTGGGGAAAAACCTTACATTTGCCATTTATGTCAGAAATCATTTACAACATCTGATTCTCTCAAAATGCACATGAGAATCCATACTGGAGAAAAGCCATACAGTTGCCAATTATGTCATAAATCATTTGTGCAAAAAGGTTATCTGAGGTATCACATTAAAATTCATAGTACAGAAAGACTGTTTGCATGCCATCTGTGTCAGAGGTCATTTAAAAATATTAGTCTACTAAAGAGTCATATGAAAACCCATACTGGAGAAAGAGCGAATAAACCACACAAATGCGAAATATGTGAGAAATGTTTTGCTGACCACGGCTCTCTTAAGATTCACAAGCGAAATCATACTGGAGAGAAGCCATATCTATGTCAGTTCTGTCAGAAATGCTTTGCATATGCTTCTATCCTGAGCGTCCACATGAGAACACATACTGGAGAAAGACCTTACAAATGCGAGGTGTGTCTAAAATTATTCGCACACCATAGTACTCTAGCCAGACACATGAAGACTCACACTGGGGAAAAACCTTACATTTGCCATTTATGTCAGAAATCATTTACAACATCTGATTCTCTCAAAATGCATATGAGAATTCATACTGGAGAAAAGCCATACAGTTGCCAATTATGTCAGAAATCATTCAGCAAAAAATGTTCTCTAAGGAGCCAAATTAAAATTCATAGTACAGAAGAACATCTGTGTAAGAGGTCATTTCGAGAAAGTAGTCTTCTAATGAATCATATGAAATCCCATACTAGAGTAAAAGCTAAGAAAGTACACAAATGTGAAATATGTGAGAAATGTTTTGCTTACCACAGCTCTCTTAAGATTCACAAGAGAAATCACACTGGAGAGAAGCCATATATGTGTCCGTTCTGTCAGAAATGCTTTGCATGTGCTTCTAACCTTGTCAAGCACATGAGCACACACACTGGAGAAAGACCATTCAAATGTGAATTATGTCATAAATCATTTGGACGCGCCTGTAGTATGAAGTTTCACATGAGAACTCATACTAGTGAAAGAATTTGTCTCAAGAAAATGAAATCTTTCACAGATGATGGAACATGTATTGCACGAACTTATGGATGTGGAATATGCAGTGATCGTTTTGAAATGAGGCAGGAATTTTTGGAGCACTGTTCGAAGCATGGAAATACACCAAACAAATGAATCATTTATCGACCTTTGCTGAACTTCTGACTTTCTCATCAGAATACAAGAAATTATAAGCTTGAGGCAGTTTAAAATTACTTTCATATAAAGTTTCATCTGTGGTGGTTCGGAATAGAGAATGTTAAACGACTGGAAAAGCTTATACTGTATTGCTCCAGCAAAGGCTTCCTCCTAGTCCCTTTTCGAATTTATTGGGCCTATTGCACCAATTGGAATATTTTTACCTCTGTGGATATTCACGATTTTATCGATGCAATTTATGTCAGAAATCATGTGTTAATCTTCTCTGAAAACTCATGAGATCACATACAGGTGATAAGTGTGAGATAACATCAATTTAAGTCATCTGTTCAAAGTGGTACCGTGGCACAAGCGCACATGATGACTCATGCCGGAGAGACACCATACATCTCCCAGCTATTTCAGAAAATGTTTGCTCAAGGTAATCAGCTGAAAACGCACATGAGAACCCACACTGGTGAAAAACCATAGAAATGTCAAATTTATGTAAAAAAAACTTTACTGTAGACGGTGCTCTGAAAATGCACTTGAATTCTCATTCTGGTGAAAAACAATGCAGGTGTCTTTTATGTCAGAAATCATTTGTTAATGAGTGTTCTCTGAAAACTCATATGAGATCTTATACTGGTGATAAACCGTATAAGTGTCAGGTATGTGAAAAGTCATTTATGACTCATGCGAGAGAGAAACCGCATAATGTGTTAGAAAACGTTTGTTCAAAGACTTTGTCATCTGAAAGTACACACAAGAACCCATACTGGAGAGAAGCCACACGAGTGTCAGTTTTGTAAGAAATCATTTACTCAAAATTATATAACGGGTAGCTTGACCATGCATAATTATAAGAACCCATACTTGTGAAAAACCATACAGATGCAATTTATGTCAGAAAACATTTACCTAAAGTAGTCAGCTGGAAGCTCACATAAGAACTTATACTGGAGAGAAAGCATGTACATGCACGTTTTGTAAGAAATCATTTATTCAGTCAGGCTAACTGGTTTCGCATATGAGAATCCATACTGGTGAAAAACCATACAAGTGATTGATGTGTCAGAAATCAATTTCTAGAAGTGAAGGTCTAAAACTGCACATGAGAACCCACATTGGGGTAAACCATACAAGTTCCAGCTGTGTCCGGTGTCGTTTAGCATAACTAGTGATATGCACTTGAGAACCCATACTGGCGAAAAGCCACACAGGTGTCGTTTTTGTCAGAAATCATTTGCTAGAGGTATACTACTCTGAAGGTGCACATGATAATCCATACTGGGGAAAACCATACAAGTACCAGCTGTGCCATTTAGCGATGGTGGTGCTATACACATGCACATGAGAACCCATGCTGGTGAAATGCCTTTATCATCATCATCAACAACCGAGGGACCAATGCCCGTAGGTGCTCGATGCCGTTCTCGTTATTCCACGCCAGGTTTGTCTCCAAGGCAGCGTGTGTTAGGTCCTGTAGTGATGCTCCACACCATTCGGATATGTTATCCAGCCATTCCTTGTGTGGTCGTCCTTTCCTGTTGGATCCCTCCATTCTTCCAAGCACAACTGTCTTGATCTTTCTGCTGTTGTCCATCCTGCATATAAAATTATGGCCGAAGAGATCTAGCTTCCTGGTTATTATTTTCTGCATGAGGTTCTCTGTGTGGTCTATTCGCCTATACAGTTCTGCGTTCGTTACTTTCTGCATCCATCCAATTCGCAAGATCTTTCTGTAGCACCTTCTCTCGAAAGCGAGTATTCTTCCTTCTGACTCCTTTGTTATTGTCCAAGCTTCACATCCGTAAAGCATGCTGCTGAACACGCAGGTTCTTAGCACTTCCAGTTTTAATTTCAATTGTATAGATTTACTCTTCCAGACTTTGTCCATTGCACTCAACGCTGCTGATGCTTTCCCAATCCTTACCCGTAATTCTGTCTTGCTATCTAAGTCGTATGTGTTGACGCACCCTAAATAGGTGAAATTTTCTACATTTTCCAGTTTGTTTCCATCTATTTCCATTCTTCTGGGCAGATCTTTTGCTCTAAACACCATTGTCTTACACTTCTCAAAATTCATCTCAAGATGCCTTACACGTGCTAAATTCTGCCAGAAAACGTTCATGGAAGGTAATCAGCTGAAACTGGACATGAGAACACATACTAGAGATAAACCGCATGTCTGCTTGTTTTGTGCGGAATGCTTTACTCAAGCAGGTGGCTTGGTGGTACATCTGAGAACCCATACAGGTGAAAAATAGTACAGGTGCCAGTTATGTCAAAAATAATTTACATCAAGCAGTAATCTAAAGAGCCATATCAGGACTCATATTGGAGAGAAATATGTGATATGTGAAATATGTGATATTTGCAATAAAGGATTCATACAGATTGGAAATCTGAAGACACACAGAGGAAATCTTACAATGTTCAGAGAAGCAGCTTGCGATCAATGAACATCGGATCAGGAGAAGTTCCTTAGCAAAGCAGTTTCAACTCCATGCACAGTCAAAGGTTGTGAAAATTGGAAGTGAAGTAACTGCTAACGTATCTGAACATTTCATAACATATAGTAGCACGGGTGTTTTCAATGAACCAAATGAACGTTACTCCAAGAAAATATGTCCAGATTCTATTGGAACTCCATTCCTTTCACCGGAGATTGGAGATGTAGAATGTCTGTTTATAAGCAACATCAGATCTCCTGGGGATGCACAATCGTCTTTGTTTTAACATCTTTTGGATGTGGTATATGTGACAAAGTGCTCAAAACGAAGAAAGTATTTATGAAGCATTGTTCTGTTCCTCGATATTCTCCACCTGACGACTTAATTTTTCACCTGTGAATTGTTTATCCATCTTCAATTTTACCAGCAATGTTTTCATCAATCCGATTGCATGTTTCAAGCGTTCGTCGCATCGGTCCATTTCCTATTTGATCAGGAGATTCATGAATCCACTTTTGAATTTATCTGGAGAAATGATTCACGACAAATGATTCACCGACAAATGATTCACCGATAAACGGTTCATGAATTGTAATCATTCTGTGTTGTGTCAGTTTGAAATTAAAGCAAAGATTATTATATAATTATTCGTGTATGAACTTATTTTTCCGCACATTACAGTTGCATAATTGAGATGTTTAGATACAGAACAGATGACATAGTAACTGTATAACTGTAACGATGAATAGTTTATTTTTCACAAATTTCATATAGTTTGTTCCACTAGTTTGCTCCACTAGTATCCTAGACCACCGCCCCCTCCGCTCTGCACAGAAGGGATTGCTATTGGTCCCTTTTGCACGAACTGCAACGATGCAGCATAGAGCCTTTTCTGTGATCGGCCCAGTTGTGTGGAATGAGCTTCCACAGGAACTACGTCTACTTGCTGGGGTTATTACTGGAACATTTTTTACTAAACTCAAAACTGTCCTTTTTTGCCGTGCTAGAGTCGGGAGCGCTTCTGAGTAGTCGCCTTGAAGAAGCGCTATATAAATTCTTGAATGAATGAATGAATGAATGAATAAGAATTTTGGAAAGTAGAGTTTTTGCTGCTTATACAGATACTATGGGGATTCTTCTTATAGACATGACTTTTGTAAGTTGTTGCCTTGTTCTGACATGATTATAAGACTAAAATTGCTACAGGTTATTTAAATGAAAGTTATGCTGTAGTTTCTAACAATGCTGTTCATAATGTCTCTTGTACTGGGTTCAGTTCTCTCGGACACATTTATGGTTATTTATCAAATTTTGACATACAAAAACTTCTGCTGGATTAGTTATTTAACGCAGTTTGTGCAACAATTTTGAGCTTTTGGCTGTTAAGCGTAGGCCTATATTCAAGTTTTATCTTTGAAAGTAGTGAATTGAGTTAGCGTAAACTGCTCTTCGATTTTCTCTTAAACATTATATTTGTATGTAATCTAGATCGTCGTGCTTCCTCGCCATTTTGTGTTTTGTTGTCAATAGTAATAAGAAAATTAGCTTTGTGTTGTAAAATTACACAATAAAAATGCATCACATAATTTGTGTAATACAACGATATTTTATGTTTGGCATTGTTCTTTATTATTTAATTTGGTTAGGGGTCATTGCATAATTACGTAACGCCGAAAATGACCGTTTTTGACCCACCCACCCACCCTGTAACGCTTCGTAACGCTTCCCTTGACCCACCCACCCACCATCCCCAGCGTTACGTAACGATTGTTACGAAAAATCAGTTAAGATTTAGGCCTACCAGACCTATAATATGCGAATTCGTATATATAATTCATATTTTCATAGCGAATTTAATATTGTGGGCTAAGTGAAATATTATTTGACAGTAGACTAGGCCTAAAATATAGGCCTACAGAATGTTTTATTTATATAAATGATCGTCATGCCTGAACTGCAATTTTCTTAAAATTTAGGCCTATCTTAAAAATAAAATTGTAAACACTACTGAAAAGTTTCACGGATTTAATTGCTCATTAATAAGCTAATTAGTCTAATCAAAATTAAAATGAACTAATTATATATATTTGCTTAGTCTGGACACTTCGATAATTGTTAATAGAAATATTGATGAGTTCTGTTGAGCATGAATTTAAAATGTTTGAGATTCGTGCTCACTAAGTAAAATATGCTTCAAAATGGTTCGAATCTTCGATGTCAGGAATCAAAGGGAAAATAGGCCTACCACGTTGTTCCGTTGGTAAAACTATCACAGATCCAAACAATTCGAACAGCGGTTTTCGGTTTGCACAAACGGAAGCACAGATATGTTGACCTGGCATGTAGGCTAACTGGCGTCTGCTGCCTATCTTCTTCAGATAGGCTATATAGACCTACTTCGGTTACGTTTTAAATCAATGCCACGAAGTTTAAACATGATCACATCGTTTGTTTAAAGTGTCATTCCATGGTAATTTAATATTCATTAATAATTTTTTTCAATGCGTTACGTAACGTTCAGCTTCCCCCACCCACCCACCCCCGTAACGCTTCGTAACGTTTTCAGTGACCCCACCCACCCTCGAGCGTTACGTAATTATGCAATGACCCCTTATCGTTGCTGGATCATTTTAATGTCCTCAATGCTTTATTTTACGTTGGTAAGTAAGCAATGTCCATGACTGCTTTTGCCAAGTCAGCTTCAATCTAACACGTTGACCTCCACAGCAATCTTACTTACTACGCCAAATACGCTAAATTTTCAGCATACGAAATTCGTGAAAAATTATTGTTTCCCCTTTGGTAGCCCGATGGTTAAATTGGTGTCACGACAACTCGTCTACCGACAACTCGTCTAACGACAAGTGGTCTCCAGACAATTCGTCTACGACAACTGGTCTACAGACAACTGATCCAGCGCTTGAGAAATCGAAGCTGGATGAAAGTTTTTACAGCTGAAACGGAGGTTGGATTGATGAAAAAACGCAAGAGAAATAGAATCTGGATGATGGCTCTTTTACAGGTGAAATAGAAGCTGGATTGATAAAATAACGTATGAGAAATAAAAGCTGGATGAAAGTATTTCTTGATCTGAAATAGAAGCTGGATTGATGATAAAACGCTTAAGTAATGGAAGCTGGATGAGGGTATTTGTTATATCTGAAATAGAAGCTGGATTGACGAAAATAACGGGTGAGAAATAGAAGCTGGATGAAGGTATTTTTAGATCTGAAGTTGAAGCTGGATGCATGTCGAAATACATGAATAAAATCATCGATCCAGCTTCCATTTAAGCTAAGAAACCATTTTCATAAATCCAGCTTCTATTTCATCAATACTATTCGTCTGTAGACCAGTTGTCGTTAGACCAATTGTCCGGAGACGAGTTGTCGGTAGACCAGTTGTCGTGGAACCGGTTAAATTGGAGCTCCATTGGTGAAAAAAATTGTTAATTTAAATAGATTTTAAAGTCGTGAGAGCAGTTACTGCTATTTAAATAGAAGTCGAACTGATTAAACGATTTTTTCTAAATGGCACCTGGATTGATGCACAGATTAATGTTGACCTATATCAATCAATCAATTCGTTTTATTGCAACCAGAAAACAAGATGACGTCAAAAGCAGCCACAGATATTAACTTTATATCGGAATAACTGAACGACACTAATAAGTTCACGGCTGAACGACAGTGACAAGTGTTTACCCATATTATGACATTTATATAGTTGACACAACACCGAAAATTGGACAATAGGCCTAGGTGATATCAATTTTATCTTTAGAAATAGCACAGTGATATCCGGGGTTTATGTCCTCTGCTAAATCCGAGGGTTTCTCTGGTGGGGGTTTGTTCTAACCGCACGCACAACCGTGTTTCCAATTTTAATCGGAATGATGGCACGGAAACTATTTCATTTTTAATTCGGGTCATCGTCTTGTCTCAGGTCTGTCATTCGCAAGATGGCAATGCCATAGACCGACGTCTAAAAGCCGACTTCTATTACTGTAGAAACAGAACACGCAGTAAGTATCGATCGCCATTTTGTACGCAACGGCGTTGAGTTCAGAGTTACCATCGATATTAATAGGTCTATTAATATCGATGATCGAATCGTATCGTAACGAATCACTTTTGTCGGTCGCCATTTTGAGTTGATGACAGTCTTAGGAAAAAGTCTACTTCAACCAACAACTGGCGAGAATCTATGATTTTGTGCAAATAATTTAGTGGACCAATATGCAGCGAGTGAACAATAATTATGGCTGGCCAAGATAGGGACATATAGGGTGCTTTGACCTACGTCGATCAATAGTCCAATGTTTCCAGAGTAAGTAAGTCAGGAGACCATGAAAGCCTAGATTTCGAGGAAAATAATTTCTATTATATATATATGGTAAACGGGTACGGATCGGTTTCCATGGCCAAGAAAAAAGTGCACCAATCCTTATCTGGTGATACTCCGGGCCAAATGCAGTCAAAAGCACATCATCCCCAACACGGCACGCCAATTTAGACATCTGAACAAGGCCCCAAAATTTTTTTACGATTTTTTAAAAATTCGATCCGAATACATAGCCCAAGCTCATGTTTGACTTGCCTCCTCCGGAAGTGGCCTCCTTCTTATGCGCCCTAGACATATTACATTTATTGAACAGTCTTATAGCGCATATACATATTCTGTTCTCGGTGTATTAGCACAAGCGTTTCCGATTTATTTATAATTTTAGTTTAATTTACTTTCCTATTTACAAAACTTCCGATTCGTTCTGCTATTTTATGAAATTGGCTAAATGTATTTCCATATAACCGTTAAGTTAACTTTCTTCCCCAGCAATATAACACTAAGTATTCTGTCAGTGTCACAAAGACCGTGTCTTAGTCCATTATTGCGTTTGCACTTTACCTATAACAAATGCTTCCACCCCATTTCTTCCTTTCTCCTTCTGCCCCGACATTACTATCCTATACCATTCCAGTTGCAATGCCCTTGTCCTTTCAACCTTGTCTCATTAATTCCCATGACTGCTATGTGCATCCGTTTCATCTCCCTCTGAATAACATCTAATTTTCCGCTCAGCATGCTCAGCACATTCCACGTTCATTTAGTTACATTAAAAAAAGGAAAGAAATATATATATAAAAAAATTACGGTTTAAGAACAGATAAATTTATAAAATTAAATTAAAGCAGTCACAAGAGATAGTGTCACAAAGAGCAGCCTAACTGGGAGCAAAAGGCCTGCCAAAGGGACAAAGTTCCGCTAAGAGGGGCCCATTTATTTCTCGAGAAAAATTGAAAATGGCAGAAGCTTTATGTGAGACAAATATAATGAAGGACACCAACTTTAGTTAGACAAGGAGAAACTAATATAAATAAATGAAGAACGAACTGAAATAGCTTAATTAAAGAATACACTACGTGCTAAAATGTGTGTGCTCGTAAAACACGCTTCAACTATGAAAAGCTAGTTAAGTTACGGAGATAGGATGTTCAGATGTTAGGCATATTCCATAATAAAGGGCATGGAAATTTAATGGATAGCTAAGCTTACGCGTGTTAGTTTCAGAAACAAATAATTTATAATCAGGCATGTTTCTTTTAATGATGACTGAAATAAGTATTTGTACTTCAACTTTACCTGCAGGGCAGTTCGGAAGTTAATTATAAGTGTGTATAATGTGCAATACAGGAACAATTACGGTCACATATGCAGTAATTTGGAGCAGGTTTATAAATAAAATGTGTACCTTTAGCGTACTGCTTAGCCGTAACGCCATCACACCACAGACATCGTGTTTTTAGTAAATGTAATATATCTAGGGCGCATAAGGAGGCCACTTCCGGAGGAGGCAAGTCAAACATGAGCTTGGGCTATGGATTCGGATCGAATTTTTTTTAAATCGTTAAAAAAAATTGGGGGCCTTATTCAGATGTCTAAATTGGCGTGCCGTGTTGGGGATGATGTGCTGGTAAACGTGTATTTTAGTATCGTAATTTATTTTCACGCTTTTAATAACACAAAAAGCGACGCAAATTATTTCTGATAGCGTACATTTCACCAACTGACGTAACAGCACACTTAAAATATGGTGAGGAGAAGAATATTGACAGAAAATAGGTTTTTAAAATGTCACATTTCCCATGCGACATCGCCGTTCGAATCGCCATTGAACCACAACATTTGCCCGGAAGTTGGGGTATACGCGCACAAACCATCGACGTATATTGGTCCATGCGACTATAAATAACGTGTACGTCAAGACTTCGGCCTAAGTTCAAAAAGAGAAGTGGAAGCTGGATGAAGGCATTTCTAGATCGGATTGATGAAAAAACGCTTAAGTAATGGAAGCTGGATGATGGCATTCTTATATCTGAAATAGAAGCTGGGTTGACGAAAATAACGGGCGAGAATTAGAAGCTGGGTTGACGAAAATAACGGGCGAGAAATAGAAGCTGGGTTAATAAAAATATAGCCTAAATTGGAGCTGGATTGATGAAAATATGGTTGATTAAAGTGGAGCTGGAATGAGGAAAATGTTGTTGATTAAATTAGAGCTGGATGGATGAAAATGTTCTTGATTAAATTGGAGCTGGATGGATCAGGATCTTCTCTATTAAATAGGAGCTGGATTGATGAAAATGTTCCCGATTAAATTGGAGCTGGATGGATCAGGATCTGCTCTATTAAATAGGAGCTGGATTGATGAAAATGTTCCCGATTAAATTGGAGCTGGATTGATGAAAAATAATCATTATTGAAACAGAAGTTGGATTCAAAAAACAGCTGACGCAATTGAAGAAGTTGGACTTTTACTTACTTACTTACTTATTTTTGCCTGCTGTGTTATTGCACACTTGCCGCACACAACTTCCGGAAAGGGTCAGAATTGAATAACAACTTCGATCGGCGGTTTGTTATGACAAAATATTACAATTTTTCAATCGATTTCCATCTTTTTAACAAATTCTAAGTATAATAATACATCAGTTAGGCGATAGCACGTTGGTATAAATATTTTAAGGCGCTTTTTGTGCCATTATAAGCGTGAAAATAATTTACGATACTAAAATACACGTTTACCGATGTGCTTTTGACTGCATTTGGCCCGGAGTATCACCAGGTAAGGATTGGTGCACTTTTTTTCTTGGCCATGGAAACCGATCCGTACCAGAAATCGTGTGTAAACACAAATCCGAATAAAATTGCATTCGTACAAAATGGCGATCGATCGAAGAGATTTGGGTAAACGTGTTTAACGCGCCTTGGGTAATTTGGTAGTTTAGCGTCCCAAATTATTCAGATTATTGCTGAGGTTTTGAATTTCTCACCAATCCGGCTTCTATTTCATCAATTCTGCAACCTTCATCCAGCTTCCATTTCTTTATCGTTCTTTTCATAATTCCAGCTTCTATTTTAAATAAACATTCATCCAGCTTCCATTTCTTTTTTGTTCTATTCGTGAATCCAGCTTCTATTTGAGATCTATAAAAACTGTTATCCAGCTTCCAGCCTCTATTTCAACTACTATTACAGATTCTTGATCCTGCTTCCATTTCTGAAGCATTCTTTTCATCAATTCAGCTACCATTTTAGCCATAAGAAATCTTCATTCAGCTTCCATTTCTGAAGCATTTCTCACTGGCCTACGCGAGAGTTACCCCGTTTGGGACTTCCTTGAGGTTTTAAAGGACACATTTTATGATTTTCTCAATGAAATATGTGTTATTGTGTATGTCTTTCAGTTATTATTGCAACTAAATGGTCAAAATAATTTGGGACGCTAAACTACCCAATTACCGCGCCTTGCTCGAAATGAAATAGAATTTGGCTTCACTAAGTATTATTCTGCCATCTAGAGAATATCAGAGATTGCTACATCCACAAATCGTGACCTCTGTCGTCCCTGAGCGGCACTCGAAAGCCAAGCGCAGGACAACGTCTTATTCACGAGCGTTGTCTAGTCAGAAGGGTTGACCAAACAAATTATCCGATGGAAGTCGTCCGATTTCCACAGAATCGGAGTTAGGTGCCATGGCAGAGTATTTAACTCTGTTAGAGTGGGTGGCGTTTAGGTCGAGAAGTGAAAAATGGAAGATCAAATTATTATCGCACCTGATACCAGACGATCGATAATGTTCATTGATTATTATTAGGCCTAATAGTTAACTGGATGGATTTCTGTGTCAATTGATTGTGAGCAAGATGCCTCAAAGCGATGTATTTTTTGCCTACTAGACCTAGTCTACTGACACTTTGTTCACTCACAAAATAAGATAAGAATATTCTTTAATATACCAATTGCTATCCGCATTTTGGTGTACATACAAAGTATAATAAACAAATGTCATAATTTCTATATCCAATCAATAATAATAATCTTCGTTTATTGACATTCAATCTGACAAACCGCAGAACGATTACATGTACAAGTTATACGAAATACGGCCTGCTTCGCACGACACGCAGTTCGGCTACAACAGGTTCGGTAACTTAACACTAATGGCCTAAGTACTGGATCACTCCTGATTCGGCCAAGCCAGGAGTGGGAGGGGCTATCTTTTATTTTTAGCAGAACCCGAGTCAAGCAACACAACAGCAAAGCGCCAATGGCAGCTAACAGAAAATTCAAATAAATTTTTGCCCCGTGTGAGGCTTGAACCCGGGTTGCGCGGATGACTCTCAGTTTAACGGCCAGCGCTCTCTCCACTGAGCTACGGGACCCCCTCATGTCAAAGTGTTTTAGAATAGCATAAAACCCTAAGTCGAAATCCAATATAAATTTTCAATTTAAAAAAGAGGTTCTTTTAATGACCAACAATTTATGCTGCTGACACAAATTTGTCCTTTTGTTCAATATAATTGTTTTTATTGTGGGTCCGGCTTCGCCAGTGTGGCCGAAGTCTTTTGAAAGTCTCATAGACGTAACCACCGGAAGTCGAAGACGTAGCCACCGGAAGTCGAAGACGTAACCACCGGAAGTCGAAGACGTAGCCACCGGAAGTCGAACGGTCACCACCGGAAGTCGTAGACGTAACCACCGGAAGTCGAAGACGTAACCACCGGAAGTCGAAGACGTAGCCACCGGAAGTCGAACGGTCACCACCGGAAGTCGTAGACGTAGCCACCGGAAGTCGAAGACGTAACCACCGGAAGTCGAAGATGTAGCCACCGGAAGTCGAACGGTCACCACCGGAAGTCGTAGACGTAACCACCGGAACTCGAAGACGTAGCCACCGGAAGTCGAACAGTCACCACCGGAAGTCGTAGACGTAACCACCGGAACTCGAAGACGTAGCCACCGGAAGTCGAACAGTCACCACCGGAAGTCGTAGACGTAACCACCGGAACTCGAAGACGTAGCCACCGGAAGTCGAACAGTCACCACCGGAAGTCGTAGACGTAGCCACCGGAAGTCGAAGACGTAACCACCGGAAGTCGAAGATGTAGCCACCGGAAGTCGAACGGTCACCACCGGAAGTCGTAGACGTAACCACCGGAACTCGAAGACGTAGCCACCGGAAGTCGAACAGTCACCACCGGAAGTCGTAGACGTAACCACCGGAACTCGAAGACGTAGCCACCGGAAGTCGAACAGTCACCACCGGAAGTCGTAGACGTAACCACCGGAACTCGAAGACGTAGCCACCGGAAGTCGAACGGTCACCACCGGAAGTCGTAGACGTAACCACCGGAACTCGAAGACGTAGCCACCGGAAGTCGAACGGTCACCACCGGAAGTCGTAGACGTAACCACCGGAACTCGAAGACGTAGCCACCGGAAGTCGAACGGTCACCACCGGAAGTCGTAGACGTAACCACCGGAACTCGAAGACGTAGCCACCGGAAGTCGAACGGTCACCACCGGAAGTCGTAGACGTAACCACCGGAACTCGAAGACGTAGCCACCGGAAGTCGAACAGTCACCACCGGAAGTCGTAGACGTAACCACCGGAACTCGAAGACGTAGCCACCGGAAGTCGAACGGTCACCACCGGAAGTCGTAGACGTAACTACCGGAACTCGAAGACGTAGCCACCGGAAGTCGAACAGTCACCACCGGAAGTCGTAGACGTAACCACCGGAACTCGAAGACGTAGCCACCGGAAGTCGAACGGTCACCACCGGAAGTCGTAGACGTAACTACCGGAACTCGAAGACGTAGCCACCGGAAGTCGAACGGTCACCACCGGAAGTCGTAGACGTAACCACCGGAACTCGAAGACGTAGCCACCGGAACTCGAAGACGTGTAGATAGGCCTACCATAGGCGCCGATCGCTCGTAGACGTACAGACACAACTGATCATCCATTCCTTTCACGTCTATATGACTGTAGACGGCAACATAAATGGAGGTGTCTAAGAGTTGGACCGCGTAGGTGGAAAGAGTTTCTGGCGCATTCGCCAGAGGGCGCCACGAGAAGAAGCGTCGCAAAGGCCGTTTTGCGACATCCTCCCACGTCCGGGGGTGAAAACTTCAGCGGCAGAATGACCGCTGAGCGTCAACAATATTTCTCTCGACACCCAGCAACCCGCACTTCTTCACAGAAGCGGGCTGGTTTGCGTATTCGACGCCTGGGTCGCTGATCCGAGGGCGGCGGATGCGTCAAATCGTCAGAGTCATCAGCGTTATCGTCTGAACCAGCATTTGAAGGTGTTTCATCCTCCTGTCCCTCGATAGAGGATGACCGGCTATGGCTTGTTACACGAGGTGGAGGTCCTTCTGATTGCAGTTGAGTTTCCGTAGCTCCTTCGATATCAGCAGAAGGGTCTTGGATCCAGCTGCGGAGGCCTGGCGTATAACATTGTTTCAGTTTGTCTATGTGCACGATCATCGGCTTAGCGCGCCGGCTTCGTTGAATCTCCATGTTCAGGTCACTGATCTTCCTGGTAATCAGGTACGGGCCCTGATAAAAACTGGTCCATTTGGCGCTACGGCCTTTCCGTCGTCTAGGTATGAGACACCATACCCATGTGCCGGGCTCAAAGCTGCGTGGACGGGCCCGCATATCGTAGCGCGACTTCCGTCTCTCTGCAGCACGGTGGAGATGCTCACGTACCAACGCGAAGGCTTCGTGTAGATTCTCCTGCTGTTCTGACACGAACTCTACGGGACTCATCTGCTCTGTCTCCCTGGGAGGCATACCGTACACAATGTCAGCGGGTATAACGGCCTCGCGTCCATACATGAGAAAGAAAGGAGTGAAACCAGTTGACTCCTGGACCGAAGTATGGTACGCGAAAGCTACAGCTGGCAGTCGATCATCCCAGTCGCGATGATTACTTGAGACCCATTTAGCGAGGATGCTATTGAGAGTCCCATGCAGTCGTTCGACATTGCCGTTCGTTGAAGGTCTGTACGCAGTTGTCCTGATCTTGTCGATGGAGAGTGCACGACAGATCTCCTGGAACAGATGACTTTCGAAGTTCGGACCCTGGTCCGTAAGTAATTGCAGAGGCATGCCATGGACGCAGAAGACGCGGTCCACTAGGATTTTGGCTACCGTTGATGCTTCCTGGTTTCGCATCGGGAACATCTCGGCCCATTTCGTGAAGTGGTCAATTAATGTGAGGATGTACACATTGCCCTTTGATGATTTCGGATGTGGCCCAGTGATGTCCACGCCAATTCGTTCCCAAGGTTCGCCCGTCAGCATGGGTTTGAGGCACCCCTGACGATGAGGCCGTGGTCGTTTGATTACTGGTCTTCCGTCTGAGGCCGTCCTATGCTGTCCGGGTGTGGATGTACCATACGATGTATATCCAACAGCGCCACGCGGCATACCGTCAATTTTGGATTCCTCATCCTCATTTATTTCCTGGTACATGGCAGGTATTCTTCCAGCAGAATCCATTTTGTTGAAGAAGAGGGCCCCACGTTGGGCGCCAATTGACACAAATTTGTCCTTTTGTTCAATATAATTGTTTTTATTGTGGGTCCGGCTTCGCCAGTGTGGCCGAAGTCTTTTGAAAGTCTCATAGACGTAACCACCGGAAGTCGAAGACGTAGCCACCGGAAGTCGAAGACGTAACCACCGGAAGTCGAAGACGTAGCCACCGGAAGTCGAACGGTCACCACCGGAAGTCGTAGACGTAACCACCGGAAGTCGAAGACGTAACCACCGGAAGTCGAAGACGTAGCCACCGGAAGTCGAACGGTCACCACCGGAAGTCGTAGACGTAGCCACCGGAAGTCGAAGACGTAACCACCGGAAGTCGAAGACGTAGCCACCGGAAGTCGAAGACGTAACCACCGGAAGGCGAAGACGTAGCCACCGGAAGTCGAACGGTCACCACCGGAAGTCGTAGACGTAACCACCGGAAGTCGAAGACGTAACCACCGGAAGTCGAAGACGTAGCCACCGGAAGTCGAACGGTCACCACCGGAAGTCGTAGACGTAGCCACCGGAAGTCGAAGACGTAACCACCGGAAGTCGAAGATGTAGCCACCGGAAGTCGAACGGTCACCACCGGAAGTCGTAGACGTAACCACCGGAACTCGAAGACGTAGCCACCGGAAGTCGAACAGTCACCACCGGAAGTCGTAGACGTAACCACCGGAACTCGAAGACGTAGCCACCGGAAGTCGAACAGTCACCACCGGAAGTCGTAGACGTAACCACCGGAACTCGAAGACGTAGCCACCGGAAGTCGAACGGTCACCACCGGAAGTCGTAGACGTAACCACCGGAACTCGAAGACGTAGCCACCGGAAGTCGAACGGTCACCACCGGAAGTCGTAGACGTAACCACCGGAACTCGAAGACGTAGCCACCGGAAGTCGAACAGTCACCACCGGAAGTCGTAGACGTAACCACCGGAACTCGAAGACGTAGCCACCGGAAGTCGAACGGTCACCACCGGAAGTCGTAGACGTAACTACCGGAACTCGAAGACGTAGCCACCGGAAGTCGAACAGTCACCACCGGAAGTCGTAGACGTAACCACCGGAACTCGAAGACGTAGCCACCGGAAGTCGAACGGTCACCACCGGAAGTCGTAGACGTAACTACCGGAACTCGAAGACGTAGCCACCGGAAGTCGAACAGTCACCACCGGAAGTCGTAGACGTAACCACCGGAACTCGAAGACGTAGCCACCGGAAGTCGAACGGTCACCACCGGAAGTCGTAGACGTAACTACCGGAACTCGAAGACGTAGCCACCGGAAGTCGAACGGTCACCACCGGAAGTCGTAGACGTAACCACCGGAACTCGAAGACGTAGCCACCGGAACTCGAAGACGTGTAGATAGGCCTACCATAGGCGCCGATCGCTCGTAGACGTACAGACACAACTGATCATCCATTCCTTTCACGTCTATATGACTGTAGACGGCAACATAAATGGAGGTGTCTAAGAGTTGGACCGCGTAGGTGGAAAGAGTTTCTGGCGCATTCGCCAGAGGGCGCCACGAGAAGAAGCGTCGCAAAGGCCGTTTTGCGACACTGCACTTTGGTTTATATGGTATTACATTTCAATAATAAAATTATGATAAAGCTTCCTCGTCAAAAAAGATTTCCTCGTTAGGTTGTCCGCCCTAGGAATGATTCGGTCATGTAGTCTTGGTCTCATGGAATAAGGCTGGGGCCTCAATGGTGGGAGGAGTGGGTTTAATATATGTCCTAGATAGTCGTTTTATAAATGGAAAACTTGCAGGGTCCTATGAATGCTAAAAATAGAAAATACATATTGATTGAACTCCGCAGACCTCAACGACTGCTCCAGATCCCCATAAATGTCTTGGCAGACCTACAGTTTAATCATCGGGCTACCAAAGGGGGTGGCTACCCAACCCTAGTTTCATCTTACACTTTTTATTTTTATTTTTCTGAGTAAAAAGTGTGATGATATCCCACACCATTCGAAATTTGTGCCCGAAATTGTCAAGTTATGCGTAGGACTTAATGTCGGCATAATGAGCATACAGGACAATAATTATTATTCCACCAATCGTAGCGATGCAAGGCAGAAAGCTGTGGAACGGATATTAACCCCCTTGGACTAACATATAGTTACTATCTTGACTATAGGTTTTAAGCAGCCATACTGTCAATAATTGTGCTAATGTAAAACTACAGCGTTCTATCAGGTTTTTTAAAATTTTAATATTATATATAAGAATCCAGGTAGGCCTCTACGTTCTTTGCGATATGTTCGGTTGGCTCACCAACAACGCCTCAACTCAAAAACCTGCTGAAGAGGTCAGAAAGGTTAGCAATCATTTCAATTTCAGAATCCAAAGTGATTCGTTAAAGAACTACTCTCTTAATTATTATGTAAGAATTATTTCAAATGTCTTGCTTCTCGGTTGCATGAGATCTTCATTGTTTCTTTAGATACATGTCATGTCCAATCTGTCTGAATCATTCACTACATAATTATGTATCGTTTCTCACCAACATGGGAACTTAGATGAGTTTTAAGAGTACAATGACTACTAAATGATTTACAACATAACTGGCGCCTGCATGGTTTTCACCATTATGAATTCCCACGTGCCTCCTCAGTTGAGTATGATGAGCAAATGATTTATGACAAAACAGGCAGATGTGTGGTTTTTCGCCAGTGTGGTGGGTTCCCATGTTCTTGGTTGCGAAATAAAATTATTTTATTTTATTTGATGTGGCTTTTGTGTTGACTGTGACGAGCAAATGACTTCCGACATAACTGGCAGATGAATGGTTTTTCGTCAGATTGGGTTCTAATATGTCTATTCAGATTACAAAGAATCAACAAATGATTTCTGACGTAATAGACAGATGTAAGCTTTCTCGCCAGCATGGGTTCTCATATGCCGATTCAAAGAACTAGGATCAGGAAATGATTTCTGCCATAACTGGCAGCTGCTTGGTTTTTCGTCAGTATGGGTTCTCTGTGCCTATTCAAAGAACTAGGATGTGTAAATGTTTTGTGACATAACTGGCGCCCATATGGTTTCTTTCCAGTATGGATTCTCAAATGCGTTTTCAGATTCCAACTCTCAGCAAATGATTTCCAACATTGCTGACACCTGTATTGCTTCTCATCCTTATAGGTTTCCGTATTCGTCATCATGCTACTTAGTTAGTTAAAAAGTAAACTGTTTCTCTCAAGCAGTGTTCTTTGATAAGCTGCCAGATAATGATTTTTATCTTTTAGTAAACCGCATTCGAAATATTTTATATCTTTATGGTTCCTTAAAGATGATTCGCATGTGCTTCTTTAGTCACCGGATGCTAGAGAACTCTTTGGATTTGTGTGACTTTCGATAAGCTCAACTTTTGGTACGCCTTTTAAAGTAATTCATTGTGTAAAACGTTTCTCCAACATTGTTCTCATGGCTATTCCCACCACCAGTAGTTTTCAGTTTCTCGCAATGATGACAACTTGAATTCAATTTGCATCAAAATGATTACTAGAAGCATTCATGTTACACTAATCATTAGTAGGCTAATTATCTTTTTAGTAAAGTAGAAAAAGTAGAAAGCTGATCACACCAACACAAACACAAACAACAAACTTAATAATAGAATGCTGATTATGTCCAGCCGAACATGAAATAGTTGACCATGGCGAAATAAAGCTGCTCAATGTTCCTGATGAAGTCAATGAGATCTGGTTCTTCTATTGCAAGTGAATTTTGAAGCCATTATAGTTATGTTCTTCATAAACAGTTGATACCAAAATAACAGTAAAACCTAAAAATTTAATCTGCTTCAAAATATAGAGCAGTTTAATTGTAACTCTTAATAGGACAAGGAACTGTTCTCAATTGCAGACCAATGATTATTTAGCAACAAGATTTGTCAGAGAGTCGAAAACCAGAACGACTGACTGTGTGTCTTGAATAACTACAGAATAAAAAGTTCATGCTGATAATCTTCAGCAATTTTAATAATGTAAGTGCAAGGAAGTACTTTGGCTTCTCTGCATGAGAATGCCTGCTGTCCACGTATTTTGAACAATGTTGTACAGTGTAACTATCTAAGCATGTTGTCTCTCAGAACTTCCATAAGAACGCCGCCACTATTTGTACTCAAACAGTGCCAGTCCCAAACCTCTAAGAAGGAGGAGGGTGACACTGATCATCTCTGAAATGGCAATGTCGTTAAAAAGCAGTGCTCAAGAACTTAAATAACATACATAATCGGTACATAATCTCAAGTTACAATTGTTTCAATCACAAATATTTGGAGTCATAATACAGCAGAGGTGAACAGCTAAGTCGTCAGGTGGAGAAAGTCGATGACTAGAGCAATGCTCCAGATATTCTTTCATTGTTTCCAGCAATTTGTCACATATACCACATCCAAAAGATTTCAACAAAGACGCTTTTCTTTCCACAATCGATTTGAAGTTGCTAATGTGCAGATATTCACCATCGCTAATTTTCGCTAAAAGACGTGGAAATTCACTAGAATCCAGATATATGCTGTTTGAGAAACCTTCATTTGGTTTGTCAATAGCATATTTAGCACTACTTGTGTTGACATCATCAGATCGCTTAGCATTTACTTCCCTTTCCAAATCAAGATCCTGTGTCTGCGTTCCTTTCTTGACTTTAAATTGCTTTGCAGAAGAACTGCTCTTGGTGTAAGGTTTGTTATGTCCATCTTGCTTATCAGTTGCATGAGTTCTACTGTGATACTTTAGACTTCCATTTTGTGTAAAACCTTTGTTACAAACCATACATATGTATGGTTTCTCTCCTGTGTGATATCTGATGTGAATTTTCAGACAACTAGAATTAGCAAACGGTTTCTGACATAACTGACATTTATGTGGTTTCTCCCCAGTATGAATTATCATATGCTTTTTCAGATCACCACCTGTAGTAAAGGATTTCTGACAAAACTGACATATGTATGGTTTTTCCCAAGCATGGATTCTCATGTGCGTTTTTAGATTACCAACTTCAGCAAACGATTTCTGACATAACTGACATTTATGTGGTTTCTCTCCACTATGAAATCTCATATGCTTTTTCAGATCACCACCTGTAGCAAATGATTTCTGACATAACTGACATTTGTAAGGTTTCTCCCCAGTATGAGTCCTCATATTATGCGTTTTTAGATTACCACCTTGAGTAAATGATTTCTGACATAACTGACATTTGTAGAGTTTCTCTCCAGTATGGGTTTGCACGTGCCTTTTTAGATTACTTCCTCGAAGAAAACATTTCTGACAGAACTGACATTTGTATGGTTTCTCTCCAGTATGGGTTCGCATGTGTCTTTTCAGATGACCAACTTCAGAAAATGATTTCTCACATAACTGACATTTATGTGGTTTCTCCCCAGTATGAATTTTCATATGCCTTTTCAGAACACTACCTGTAGTACATGATTTCAGACATAACTGACATTTGTAAGGTTTCTCCCCAGTATGAGTCCTCATATTATGCGTTTTTAGACTACCACCTTGAGTAAATGATTTCTGACATAACTGACATTTGTAGAGTTTCTCTCCAGTATGGGTTTGCACGTGCCTTTTTAGATTACTTCCTCGAAGAAAACATTTCTGACAGAACTGACATTTGTATGGTTTCTCTCCAGTATGGGTTCGCATGTGTCTTTTCAGATGACCAACTTCAGAAAATGATTTCTCACATAACTGACATTTATGTGGTTTCTCCCCAGTATGAATTTTCATATGCCTTTTCAGAACACTACCTGTAGTACATGATTTCAGACATAACTGACATTTATGTGGTTTCTCCCCAGTATGAATTTTCATATGCCTTTTCAGAACACTACCTGTAGTACATGATTTCAGACATAACTGACATTTGAAGTTCTCACCAGCATGAATTCTCATAGCTGCCTTTTGATAGGAGTTAATAATCTTTGGCATCGGTGGATATTGCGTGGTTTTCTCCAGTATTGCTTTCCGAAAATTATGCACTGTCACCTAACGTATTTCAGTAAATGACTTCCTATACAGCTGACATTTGCATGGTTACACTGTAGGATGTCTTGTCATAAGAGTTGCTGGAAATACATATTTGTCCTATAATTTCCAACGAAATTAATGGTTATTTTACCAAAATTGGTTATTTCTGATCTTTTGCAAATCACCAAACTGTGCAATTGACTCTTCGTCTAATTTGAAAATGCGTAGGTTAAAGGCTTTTCTTCGGCACAGGTGGTTTCCATTTGAAAGCAAATCAATACGCATGTGTAGAAAATTTCCCATTGGCTGATCAATGGAAGTGAAACTTTTGATATCGTTCGTGGGTCAGTGGTAATTCTTCCAGATTTTTAAAAATAAATTGGTCTCACAGAAAACAATTGTCATTTGTGATGCCATATACAAGGCTTACAAGCCTTTAAGCTTTCGTCGAATTGGACACCCTTGTGCTGTTATTCAAGAAGCCATATGGAATGAAGAAATAATTGATTATTGTTAATGTTCCTGGTGAATATTGCAGCTTCAATGTTTTCGAAGAAGATCATGGAGAGCATGGAATTATGAGATTATTTTAAATATTGACAAGTTATAACCTGATGTTGCTTGTCATCATGCACTTGAAAAAACCTTCCAGCATCTAGTAAAATAAAGCAAAGCAACACCTCATTAATAGATTGTTTCAAAATATAAAAAGTAATTTAATTACTCTTCAGAACAGGAAGTCATTTGTTGTCACCTAAAGGTTAGAATGATTTCCGTTTCCATTCAATGTAAATATCCATAGAACAGATTTCGGGAAAGGATTCTAAATTTCACCATCTATGATAAAGACTCGGTTAACCTGATCCCAAAATTATCCATAAAATTTATGCTACATGCTATCACATAATAATTTTAGGTAATTTTACAAGTTCTGAATCATCCCTACCTCATCTTGAAACAGTTTTATTTGATCATGGATGAATTTTTAACAGTTCAGAGTACGCCTAGGCTCTTGGCGCTATATAAATTATTATAATGAATTAATAGTTTAACCAGGATTGAGATAAAAGTAGAATTTTGCCATGATCTATCTTAAACTATCGGATTAACCCCTCAAATATTTATTTATTTATTTATTTATTTCAAAAATAGTTGTCTTACTGGAAGGTTATAAGTGATCGGGGCGCAGACATTACCCCCCTGGAAAAAAAACCCCGGACAACAACCACCCGGACAATTTCCCCCCTAGGGTAGGACAATTACCCCCTGGTAGAACATATGACGTAGAAGTGGTTGTGCTATAAAACGCCGGTGCTAAGTATGCAAGTTAAATTGATGAAAAGAATTCTTGCTAAATAGAAGCCGGATTGATACAAAATAAATTTTACTTAAATGGAAGCTGGATTGATGAAAATGTTATTGCTTAAATTTGAGCTGGATTGATGAAAATATTCTTGTTTAAATGGGAGCGGGATTGATGAAAATATTCTTGTTTACATTGGAGCGGGATTGATGAAAATATTCTTGTTTAAATTGGAGCTGGATTGATGAATATATTCTTGTTTAAATTGGAGCAGGATTGATGAAAATATTCTTGCTTAAATTGGAGCAGGATTTATGAAAATATTCTTGTTTAAATTGGAGCAGGATTGATGAATATATTCTTGTTTAAATTGGAGCTGGATTGATGAAAATGTTCTTACTTAAATTGGAACTAAGTTTGAGCAAATTATACCTACCGAAATAGGCTATTTGTGCAGCAAGGGGGAATTGGTCGGGGGGGTTAATGTCCTAGGCTAAATCAGGGGGGAATTGTCCGGGGGGGGTTATTGCCCGGGGGGTTATTGTCCAGGGAGGGTTGTCCAGGGGGGAAATGTCCTAGGTAATCCTGGGAACGGCGGTCGTAAATTATAAAATTCCATAAATCGATAGTGCGGAGTATTGGATGGGCAAAAAGTGTGGGTTTTTCATCCAGCCTCCATTTCTTAAGCGTTTCTTCATCAATCCAGCTTCTATTTCAGATCTAGAAATACCTTCATCCAGCTTCTATTTCTCATGCGCTATTTTCGTCAATCTAGCTTATATTTCACCTGCAGAAGAACCTTCATCCAGATTCTAATTCTCTTGCGTTTTTTCACCAATCCAGCCTCCTTTTCACCTGTAAAAGGTCTTCATCCAGCTCCTATTTCACTTGCGTTTTTTCATCAATTCAGCATTCATTTCACCTGTAAAAGGTCTTCATCCAGCTTCTATTTCTCAAGCGTGGTTTCTATGCGCCCATCCTATACACCGCGCTATTACGATACGCCAGGTTGATTTATTTCCCAACGGAATACCGTCAAAACAACGTAAACAATGACGTAAAAAGCCCGAGAAGCTCGTAAGTAAGTGAATAAGTAAAGAATGAAGAAAATAAGTGAATAAATGAAGCGTTAACTGTAGTTGGCTCTTCCTCTGACGTAAATACATGTTTCGGAATTTACGACCGCCGTTCCCAGGATTGCCATATCCTACACTCAAGTGATCAATGGATCCCATCATGAAGGTCTTTCAACTGTGACTTCCTAAGAGAGACTTAAACATACATTTCGAACTGTAAAATTAGCAACACCAACAGCTCCGCGGGCCGTTTATTCAGGAATCTGGTTCACAGAGTTTGACCGCAACCGGTTACAGTATACACAGCTATGCAGTTTTATTAATTGAAATCAATCTTTGGCTAACAGCCGCTAACTACTAACAACAGATCGACTGTCGACAGCAATGTACGGCGCTGATAACAGCTTTTTTTAACCCGTCAAAGGTGAGGTGGGTATGACACACCCCAGAGGCATTCTACTTTAAAATTTTAGGGGAAAACGTAGAGCTAGCTCAAATTGTTTTTTCCTACCTTTGCGAATATAAAATACATGTAAGAACACTTTACCACAATTTCAGGTATTTTGAACGAAAAGTTTTTTTATTTTATTTTGTCGCATATTTAAAGGAAATTGTATTTTTTCGTATGCAAACTGTTATACATGTTGATTTTATGGGCCATTCGTTTACCATGCGAGTGTGTCTTGAACAAGCGAATAGGCCTAGGGCCTACTGTGTTGATATTTGGCATTGAGAAGGCTGACGACCAGGCCCGCCGACAGAAATTCCGGGCCCCTGGGCTGAGCAGTCACGGGTCCTAAAACTACCTTTAGACTTTCTGGACAAATTTAACTAAAGCAAATAAAAACAAAAGTGTGGAATATACGCTAATATATAGGCTACATTTATGATATTATCAGTTCTTAATATTTGGCCTATTAGTCAAAATTTCAATTTTATGGTAACCAAAATACTTTTCCAGATTTTGGCTAACTGTAGCAAAAAAATTACAATAAGATTATCCTCGTAGTTCAATGATTTTGCAAGGTCATTTACGATTGCAAGAGTATTCAGTCTATTTTGCATAATGGCAGATCGTTGAATATTTTTAAATTGCTTGAGCTTGTTGAACGATCTTTCAGCTTCCGTAAGTCACACGTTCTGATGGCAGAGTGCCAACATCAAACCAAGCCTTTTCACAGTTTATATAATTTCAGTTTTCGTAAGTTTTATTTATAATGTCATCGTTGGAATAACACTACTAGCTAGCCTATGTGACTTCACTTTTATCCATTCGTTTACATTCATCATGCACGTTTAATTCACTCGAATCAACCGTGGAGGGTGAGATTAATCATCCAATTTGTCGAATTTTGATATTCCGAATTGAAACAGTAGGCCTAGGCCCACGTAGCCTATGTTACTACCGACTTTTGCCTATTCAAACGCTCATATTAGCTTTTTCTTTTCGGTTTTGTGCTCCAGATTTGTGCTTATATTCCATCGTTACGAAAGAAATTTATCATTTATAACCTAGATTTCCTTGTTTTATGATTGAAGTCGGGCAACGAAAAACAGTAGCTGATAACTGAATGGAATAAACTTCCGGACCTTATAGACCTACGCAAATCATCATCTTTATTAGCTTAGGGTAATTGAACCTATTGGTGGCCACGTACCATTTAATGGCCAGTTTTTAATGTCATTTATCTCACCATCAACGAGGTTTCTAAATAAGCAGCTGTTACATTTTCGATTTCAATTTTCATGGGTATCTATCTTAATAAATACTTCTCGTGATCACGTGATGTTAGCCTCGTTTCCAGAGCTACAAAAGTTTCAGCTGGGAAAGTCGTAAATATTGCTTGTTTTTCTTCGTCCAATTTGTAAATCCAATCAGATTTAGCGTTCGCCAGGTTCGTTTGACTATTATTATGTTATGTTTGATCCACAGCAGATTAATTCTTTTATTTAAAAATATAAAGTCGGTGTGCTGGTTAAATGAGAAGAATTTCTAAATTAATTTCTTTCCAAATGACCGCATTTTACCATTTAATGGTCGGGTTGATACCATATAGTGGCCGAGGTGATACCATATAGTGGCCGGGTTGATACTAAATAGTGGCCATGGCCATTAATTGGTATCAGGGTGGCCATTAAATAGTTAAACTCCACACAACTGTTGTATGGATAGTTGGTTAGGCTAGTTGTTGGGGCTAAGATTAAGGGTCTTCCATTTATTCATTCATGAATTTATATAGCGCCTCTTCATGGAAACTACTGAGAGGCGCTCCTGACTACAGCGTGACCAGAGTAGGCCTACAGTTTTAGGCTTAGTGCAGAACTAGTCAGAAAGAGTCACAAGGCTGCAGGCACAGCTCTATGGGGAGCCCGTTAAGGACCACTGGGTATAGGCCTATACCAAGGAAAAGATGGTTTCTTACATTTAGGCCTACATTGTCTATTTTTACCTTCATTATCAGGTGAACAATGAATCCGTTAAAGAAACAAAAGAGTGGAGAAAAGTCAAAACGAAAAAATCGTGAAGTTGTTCCACGTGAAAAATCCAAGCGTTTCCAGTGGACCGAAGCGGAAATGAAAGCACAATGCAACATAGAAAATGTCCAGAGTATGAATTGCAATGATGGAGAAGTTGAACCTTTAATTACCTCTGCAGTGGTGCAAATAGACTCTGATGCTGGCAACAAACAAATGAACGATCATGGACATGGAGCAAGTGACCATAGTATGAATTGCAATGATGGAGAAGTTGAACCTTTAATTACCTTTGCAGTGGTGCAAATAGACTCTGATGCTGGCAACAAACAAATGAACGATCATGGACATGGAGCAAGTGACCATAGCAATCCCACTCCGGATGAAGGTGCAGCAGCTGAAAACAGACCATGTGGAATTTTACTAGCGCTAAGTGCATTCGAATGCTCTTTGCCTGCTGACAGGTTGAATTTATTTCAACAAGCATATGCTGCTGGCGAAGATACTGAGTTCCTTCAAGACCGGTTCTATATGACATGGAAGGGTTTGAAGGAAATATCGGTTTTAGAAGAGTCGTCATCTTTGCTGAATTTTTCGACTGCTTCAGTGGATCTGAATTCACTTGAACATGACGTAATTCAGCAAAATGAAGATCCGGTAAACATTTCTTTAGGTCCAATGGATATGGATATCTTCCTATCTGGAGACATATTGGATATTCATTTAGGCCTTCCAAGCAATGATAACTGTGAAGCAACTGACGAAGTGGAAGCTTTGTTAAGCATCAACTCCAGCAGGCCAACAGCACAAGCACAACCTGAGGTTCTAATTTCCTTCCCGTTCCAGAATTCCTCAAGTCCAATGGATCAAGACTCTGATGTACTTCCATATCCAAAGCCCCAACTGCGACAAAGAAAAAGGAAGGATGGCCTTAAATCAAATGATAAATTTTTTGTTTTAACATCTAAAGAGGCCTATGAGTCAAAACTAAAGGAAAAAATGCAAAGATTGAAAAAGAAAAACAGAAAATTGAGAAACAGAATTTACAAAAAGAGAAAAAAGAACAACTGGCTAAAAAGAAAGAGTCTAGGCCTAAAGAGAAAGCATTAAGCCTTCGGAAAGCCAAGAACAGTGCACAAAAGCCGTCTCAAAAGCAGGAACTAAGAAAAAAAGCTCCAGCTAGAAAACGCATGGAAGTAAACTGGCAGTGCAGTGGGTGTAACGGTTTATACTTTGATGCAAAGAATCCAAAGTACAAAGAAACCTGGATTGAGTGTGTCGAATGCTCGAAGATCCGCTATCACATGTCCTGTGCAGTTGGCCATGGGAAATTCGACAACGATGATTCTGATGGGGATTTTACCTGTTCAGTTTGTTTCCAGTAGGCTGGGTCCCATTGAGACTAACTGCAAAACAAACACTTGACAGAAATTCTCCATGCATGATAGGCCTAGGGACCACTTTTTATGTGTCTTGCTTTTGAGGATATTGTGGTTACTATAAATCAGTGCTAAGAAAAGTAGTTATTAAAGCAGGTAGGCCCTACCAACCATACCACTATGGCCTAGGCTATAGGGCCTAAGTTCCAGGGTAATTGATTGCTTCTTTCTGCTAGTTTTAATCCAGAGTGCCTAGCCTACTGGGCCTCTAGCTGGTTGTGCATTTACAGAAATTTCAGATTTTGATTTACAGACATCAAGTTAGGCTTTTCATATTTTGCTTTCTAAGAGCAAATAACTTGTGTAATATAGGTTAGGCCTAGGCTATTGCTATTAAATACTAGGTTCCAGAAGGCTACGATAACAATATATAGGCCTATATATAAACAAACGAAAACTAAGCCGAGGCTAATGTTTGACACAATTGCTAAAGTTTTATATTTTTAGGTTTTGTTCTCCTGGAGATGTAATTTGAAGACATTCTTGTGTATTATTGCTTGAAATATATTTGGTGTGTCATTAGGCCTAGCCTATGCCAAGTAGGCCTATATGTACATGATATTTTCCCAATTGGATCAATGGAACTATCTGAATTGTACCAAATGAATGGTCGTGGCTACTAAATGGTACTTGGTGGCCATTAAATGGTGCTTGGTGGCCATTAAATGGTATTTTTCTGGTCTTGTGTTTTGGATGATTATAGCAAGCACAGACTGTTTGTAAATTGATATGCCTGGCCATTATATGGTATGACAGAGGGTACTCTTCATACATAACTAAATCTATATGGTGTAGCTTATGTAGGTTCTGCAGAGTACTGGTCAATTAGAACTTGTGGCCACTAAATGGTACAATTACCCTACTCTTCAAGAAAAACTTGAAGACTTAAATTAGGTCTTGTTGTTTAAGATTTATTATGAGTAGACTTAAATTTCCTGTTACGCGCTTTCGTGCAAGATTCTTTTGTTAGGCGCTTTTTAAATGGCAGTTTAATAATAATAATAATAATAATAATAATAATAATAAATATAATAATAATAATAATAATAATTCTATTATTATTATTATTGTTATTATTATTATTAAACATATAATAATAATTATAATCAGTCTGGCCCGGGCCCCCTAAAAGCTCCCGGGCCCCTGGGCATTTGCCCCTCTGCCCCCCCTCTCGGCGGGCCTGCTGACGACAATGATGACTAAAACATTTTACGTTGCAGGCCTATAACAATAAATCTGGCTATCGTGCATTTGGTAATGTTGTGCATGAGGACTCAAATTTGCATGGGCTAAGTACACATTGGATGTGTTCATCTTCTGGCCATCTAATAAGGATTGAAGACAGAGATTTGTTCATGACAATCGCCTGTTTAGTTGATAACTGATCATAGAAGAATAGTTTAACTCAAATTAATGTTTTCCATTTGAAATCACGACTTGAAAATAAAAATATGTGTTGGGGTATGTCATCAGTGGCGTAACAACCATAAAAAATTATAACGAAGGTGGACAAAATAAACGGGCCCCCGAAGTCACAGGGGCCCCGAGCTGCTCACCCAAAAATAATTTATGTACTTTAATTACTGGGACAATATTTAAAATCGTCTTGAATGGTAGGCTATAGGCCTAGTGTTTATTCTTTGCAGCGTTTAGTTTTCTTTATTCAACATCTCTGCGGCACCTCGATCAGCTGTTGATTTAGAATTAGCAGTAGCAACACTGCAACACACATAGACCCATAAATTATCAGGCATCGGACCCGATTTTGGGTCAGAGGTGCAGTAGGCCTTTTTCAGACTCGGGTCAGCAGGTGTCACGAAAATAGAGTACCACCCGTATTAATCTTATCTCACCAGATGAAGAGAAGTTGAAAATGCCACTTCCGCGTGCATTTATTTTTGCAAATTAACTTCCCTTTGCTTTTTTGAACGATGACACTAACCGGTATGTTTATTCCTACTACAAAACTTTGTTGGTTTTTGAGCGCTTAGAACATTTAGAAAACTTATAATATCGATGGCTGGAAGCACAAAGGTGCTAAGCGCACTTTTTTGGGTTTTTCAAAAAAGTAGTGCATAATATGCCTGGAAGAAATATACATCGGAGCACAAAGGTACTAACGTTTACGATGTTAATTTGGATCACTTGGCACCAAAACACAATTGGGCTAAGTCTCATTGGCTGAAATCCATAGAGCGCAAATAGCTCAAGCGCACTTAATACCTATGTGCACCCTCTTTTTTTAACGCCTTGTCTTTGTTGTTGACTTCCACGCCATTCGCCATTACTGTTTATCGTCGTCCCCGTTACAAAAATAATAAAAGTTACATTAAAAATAACAGAAACAATATCTCGAAATCTTTAGTGTTTACTGCTTATTGTTTACTGTTTCTGCTCTCAATACATTATTATTGAAATGCATAAACGAGTGCATCGTTTCAGTTCTGCACAAGCGCTTCAGATGATCATGGACCTTAATGATTCAATCGAGGAATCCAGTGATGATGGTAAGCTTATTAATAGGAACCTTAGAAAATGCTGTAAAATTATGGAAAATAAATGTTGATGTTTGGGAAATTAAGTGATTTAAAGCTCGAAATCGGCTTATGTGGTAAAATTGTAAAAATTATGCGGTATTATGCAGTAAGGTTTGGGCTGCATCGAAAGGCGATGTCATGGACGTCTCATCGGTATTATTAAGCAACTACAGGTAGGATCGTGACCACCAGAACACACCTGCAGACGCATAGACCGGTATTGCTTGCCATAGTGAATATTAAAACCAGCGATGCATCCCTCCGTGTTTCTTTACATTGTTTAACTTGGGTATGCATTTTGTCTGTCTTAGGAACTTCTACTGAACATCTGGCAACTGATTTGCCTGCAACTATGCTTCCTCTGGACCTCGAGATTTCTTCTCCGCTTAATCGTACACCTGCTATGACAGTTGAAGGGCTTGATCCTACACTTCCTCTAGTCTTGGAGCCTTTTTGCAGAGAGGTTTCTGCAGTAGAAGTGCTCGACCATTCACACCCGCTGGCAACTGATTTGCCTGCAACTATGCTTCCTCTGGACCTCGAGGTTTCTTCTCCGCTTAATCGTACACCTGCTATGACAGTTGAAGGGCTTGATCCTACACTTCCTCTAGTCTTGGAGCCTTTTTGCAGAGAGGTTTCTGCAGTAGAAGTGCTCGACCATTCACACCCGCTGGCAACTGATTTGCCTGCAACTATGCTTCCTCTGGACCTCGAGGTTTCTTCTCCGCTTAATCGTACACCTGCTATGACAGTTGAAGGGCTTGATCCTACACTTCCTCTAGTCTTGGAGCCTTTTTGCAGAGAGGTTTCTGCAGTAGAAGTGCTAGACCATTCACACCTGCTGACGTCCGAGCCTTTCAACCTTCATGTTGCAAGTATGGCCACTCCGATGGAAAGAACTCGTACCCGTAAAGTTATCATCATTACTCGCCTAAGGTAGTTCTTTGTACTATCATTTCAAATGTGGTTTCAATTATTATTTTAAAATGAAGGTCTAATAGTCATTGTCTCTATGGAGTAGTCATTTTCTTGTATTTCTGCCATTATAATTGATGAATTAATTTACTTAAACTACTCTTATGATGAAAATACAAAAGTTAAATTAAACTTCTGTTAAACTTGTCATCAGTTACTACAGTGTACTATGATTATGAATGTTTCATTGTAATCGCAATGCATTCTGTGAATGTGAACTTCAATAAAGGAAGATTATTAAATTATTAAAAATGAGTGTTTAATTGGCATTTATTTTTATTTTACATGTCATGTAGGCCACCAATCTTGCAACCTTTGCAAGTTCCAGTCGGGGTTATTTCTTCTCAACAGATGTCACCTGATTCAGTGCTTCCAACAACAGTTGATGTAGTTAATCCTCCACATCCAACAGAAGTTACAGTGACTACTCGTTCAACCTCTCTCTCTAACGAAGAGCCTGGTCCCTCAGGAAGTCTTCCTCTCAGCGACGATGCATCTACACCTTGCCTACCACCATCAGATATGGAGGAGCGTTCACGAAAGCGTAAACGAAATACACAAGGTTGGAAACGAAATGTTAGGCAGCTATCTCGAGCTAATGGAAAGGAGTATGTTTCGAGGAAAGGGAAACTAGTGGCGGGAAAAAAACCATGTGGGGGTTGCGAAGAAGGATGTCGTTTTAAGTGTGGGGTCATGATTTCGGAAGATAAGCAAGTGCAATTATGCAACGAGTATTACTCGTTGCAAGACATTCAGTGCAAGTCTCAGTTCCTCTGCAGCGCAGTCACTGAAGTTGCTGTCCGCAGGCGTAGCATAGATGCTGCAACTGGAGAGGCTGTAAGCACAAAGCGCAAGAAAAGTCGAGAGTATTATTTGATGTCCGATGATGATCGAATGCGTGTCTGTAGAAACTTCTTTTGCAGTACTCTTGCTATTTCAATCAAGATTGTTAACAGGGCTTTAAAAGGTAAATCAGATACTGGTTTATTTGTTGGAAAAGATGGTCGGAAAGGAAAGGTTCCTGCAAAATCGCAACCAGTTTATCTGTGCAGTCATGTTGTACGCCATTAGAACATTGCCTTCTCTACAAACTGTTGATCTAAAGTATATGGAGAGTGGCCACTCGTATTTAGATGTAGATCTAATGCACTCCCTGATTGAGCGAGCTACAAAGCATCTCAAAATTTATACAACTCGTGATTGGGAAGTGGCGATAGCCGGTGCACGAAAGAAAGCTCCTCCATTTATCGTTCAGCGAATGATGCACACAGACTTCAGTGACTTGAAGATGCTGGCTTCTACTCTTCTACTAAATCGCAGCAAGAATATGGAGGGGGATACGGTGAATTGGCTACGTGTTAAGTGGCTGCGCTTCAGTAAACTTCACCCATTTGTCATTGAGTACAAATACCAGATTAGTGATGAGAATTTCCTTCGCCTCAACATATCCAGCAAACGCGGCAGGCCAAACACACTGATAGGGGAACTTACACCAGCCTATCTCTCTCGAATCCCAATCTCGACGGCCAAAAAAGCTGACCTCCTTGCGCTACTGAAGAGCAGAGTAATTCCGGCAGAGCATGCGGTTTTCTACAATGACTTGCCTTCAAATGCTAGAGCTCGAGACTGTCTTTCGGAGCCCTGTGCTGACGAGGAAGAAGACTGAATTCAAACTTAATGTTATTTTTTTCTTATCTGAAACTAATGGCTTGAATGCAGAGCATTATTTTATAATTACTGTTGCATTTTATTGTTTTACTTCTTCAACGTGTGAAATGTGGATAAATTATGGAGGAAGATGCATTTTGGTGCTTCTTGATTTTCATTATAATATTTTTTTCTTAAATCTTTATTGGATGTTAATTATAATGATAAGTATGACAGCTATGATTATCACATTAATTTGAAGGAAAACTCGGCGTAAGAGTCGCTCATACTTGAATTAAATTATTTTTGGTTATTTTCCTGATATTATTAGGAGTTTTTTTGCTTAAAAGAAATTTTAAAATTAAATAATATAATCATGTGGTGCTTAATAAATTAACAAATGCTTAAAGGCTAGTTAGAACAGTATTTATTAAGGGTCTTCTAAAACAATTGTCAAAACAGTTGACATGAATTAGTATTTCAGGTGTCCCAGCATCAGCGCACAAAAGTCCTAAGTGCATATATTTCCTTACAGTAATTTTACAAAGTCATTTTTTTTTTACAAACAGAATTATTTGTGCAAAAATAAAAATACTTGTAACACTGCAATAAGCTCTTCTTTTGGAAAAGTCATTGCAAATCGAATTATTTTGAATAATGAATTTTAGCAACACATAACAAAACTTCAACTTCAGTTTTCTTAGAATTAAGAAAAGTGCGCTTAGCACCTTTGTGCTTCCAGCCATCGATATAGAAGAATTAACACTTAGAGCCACCAAATAAATTCGAGCTGCATCGCTCTGAACATTGCTTAGGACACTTAAATCAATTAGAGTCACTTTAAATTTTGATTACAGCATAAATGTTTCATTTACAAACATCTTCAATAATTGGGATAGAATGGTTTATCCCCAAGATAGTCTACACCTGTAGCCTATATATGCCATCCGGGGATAGATTAATTCACCCCACTCCCGGATAGCTTAAGAGGGATAGAATATTCCGTGACACAGGCATTGGTGGATTTAGCAATTGGCTTGAGGTAGCCTAAACCACCCTAGAATCCTAACCCACCCAACCCTAACCCATCCTAACCCACAACCCTAACCCACTGTAACCCTAACTACCAAGGATAACGAACAAAATATGGCGGCTATTCGGAATAATGGACCTTCGGGGGCGGTATGTACAAGACACGGCATAAGGCTATCGATGTTTAGTGCCTAAACGCGACTTAGTAATTCCCGATATAGCCATTGGAATGTATCCGTATGCACGAAACAAAATAGCAGACAGAATAACTAAGCTACACATTCCTTGTAGCCGACGATGCATGACGCTTGCTCTTCCCCCCATTCAATAGGTTATAGCTGAGCGCGCATGCGTGAAAGATATTTATATGCGATTGTGTGTCAGCGTGGGGCAAGCAGAATCAGACCTAAAGCGGCCCGTAGGGAAATATCGAACGGCTGCCTATTGTTCGCGCTGTCCAGCTAGAGTCGGCCGTCTATTGTTCACAATGGGAGTAGCCGGCCAACTCCTACCTCGGGTTTGGCATAACGTTATACCTAGCACAGCTCGCTAAGCTCGAGCCATGCATACCGAATTAACACACTTCTCCCGCATAGACGATATTTAAGCCATATATAAGACTTAAGCCCTTATGTACATACGGGCCCTTCGGAATAGTGGACCCTCGGAATAGCGGGCCGTTGCCGAGTCAAGCAACACTACAGCAAAGTGCCAGCTAACATAAATTTTAATAAATTAATGCCCTGAGCGAGGCTTGAACCCGGGTCGCGCGGATGACTCTCAGTTTAACGACCAGCGCTCTCACCACTGAGCTACGGGACCCTCTGCAGACAACTCGTCTAACGACAAGTGGTCCTCAGACAATTCGACAGCGACAACTGGTCTACATACAACTGGTCCGGCGCTTGAGAAATGGAAGCTGGATGAAAGTTTTTACAGGTGAAATGGAAGTTGGATTGATGAAAAACGCAAGAGAAATGGAATCTAGATGAAGGTTCTTTTACAGGTGAAATAGAAGCTGGATTGACGAAAATAACGCATGAGAAATAAACCTGGATGAAGGTATTTCTATATCTGAAATAGAAGCTGGATTGGTGAAAAATGAGCGTGAAATTGAAGGTAGGCTATTTTTAGATCTGAAGTAAGAGCTGGATGCTTGTTGAAATACAAGAATGAAAATCAGCAATCCAGCTTCCATTTAAGCTAGAAAACCATTTAGCTTTTTTTAATAGTAAATCCAGCTTCTATTTTCATCAATACGAGTCGTCTGTATACCAGTTGTCGTTAGACCAATAATTGTCTGTAAACGAGTTGTCGTTATTATTAATATTAGGTCTATATTCGTTTAATGGTAACAAAAACTAATAGACACACCGCTATCAGGTTCAAAAAGCAGTTTATCAAATACAATGTAGGCCTATGTATGTATGTATGTATGTATGTATGTATGTATGTATGTATGTATGTATGTATGTATGTATATGAACATTTATATAGCGCATTACCATAACTTCACGAAGGCGTTTAACATAGCTACCATGCAGTTCTGAACAAGTGCGACTTAATTGACTTTGAGAATGTTTCATGAGAAACACGCAACGCAGCATCACGAATTGCCAATGGAAGTCTGTTCCAGTACGAAGGTCCAATACACGAGAAGGCGCGGTGGGCCCGCATCACTGTACGAGAGCGTGGGACTATCAAGTCCCCATGAGTCGCAGAGCGCAGGGACCGACGACCTGGTTGGTTGGAGATGGGAATACAAAGCTTCATAATGTATTCTGGCGCCAGGTCAAACACTGACGCTCGTCCCATAACGGTGATCTTGAATGTTGTTCTGTCCTCGACCAGAAGCCAGTGCAGCGTGTCGCGCATATAGGCCTATGCTGAAATATGCGAGAATTTTGGCAGATCAGCGACGATGTAGTCTACTGTTTGTTTCCCGCCATACCCTGAAGTGGGGCCAGGATGGTAGTGCGGCCTTGTCCGATGGACAGAATTTCGGGACCATTAATTTTTGCTAATAATAATAATAAGTCCATGTGATTTTATAACCTCTATTCACAACAATGGATCCTTTAATGCATGAAAGAGACGCCTTTCGTTCATTGTACCACGCGCCCGACACACACTACAAACCGCATTGTATATTTGCACAATTCCACACAAAGACCTAACAATGAACTACAGTAAACAGTACTTTACTAAACAGGTCAGCCAAAAACCCAAGGGACAGTTTGACAGTTTTAGTGAAAGTGGTAATCTGAAAGTCAGACAAAAGCGCACAAAAATGTTTGTTTGTATCTCGGCAAAGTAATAGCACATCTAAATTGATCTAATTTATATCACGACTAAGTGTCTCAGTCTTTCCTCATTCTCAAACTACATATTTTTTATTTTTTATTGCAAAATCAGCAAAGTTCAGCAAATAATTCGTCAACTGGAGAAAAGCGGTGGTTAGTACAATGCTCCAGAAATTCCTTCTCAATTTCAAACATTTCACCGCATATACCACATCCAAACGAATTTTCCACAAATGGTTTTACATCCTCAGGTGATTCGATGTTGTCAATGAAATCACATTCTCGATGACGACTTTTTGGTAGAACTATTGCCATTTCATTGCAGTCGTGAGGCAATTTTCTTTGCATGTGTTCAAATGGTTTATCAATATCATCATCACTGCACCGAATGAATGGAACAGATAGATTAACATTTGATTCATGTTCCAATTTATCATCCTTTCGCTGTATTAACTCATGGCATTTATGCTGTTTAGTTGAAGAACTGCCATTACAATAAAGTTTACTGCACATGTGTTGCATCTCATCTGTGTGAGTTCTGTGTTGATTTAGATCTATAAGTGATCTGAGTCCTTTATCACCAACTTCACAAATGTATGGTCTTTCTCCAGTGAAGATTCCCGTATGACGAGTTAGATCACTGCCTAACTTATATGACTCTTGTCTTAAATGGCACCTGTGTGGATTCTCTCCAGGATGGGTTCTCATGTGCCTTTTCAGACTACCACCTTCCGTAAATGACTTTTGACACAACTGACATTTGTTTGGTTTCTCGCCAGTATGGATCCTTGTGTGTTTTTTCAGATTACCACCATCAATAAATGATTTCTGACAAAATTGGCATTTGTATGGTTTCTCACCTGTATGGTATCTATTGTGTACTTTCAGAGAGCTAGCCTGAGTAAAAAATTTCTGACATAACTGACATTTGTATGGTTTCTCCCCAGTGTGGATTTTCATGTGCCTTTTCAGACTACCACCTTCCGTAAATGACTTTTGACACAACTCACATTTGTTTGGTGTCTCGCAAGTATGGGTTCTCATGTGTTTTTTCAGATGACCATCTTCAGTAAATGACTTCTGACATAACTGACATTTGTATGGTTTATCCATAGTATGGGTTCTCATGTGCCTTTTCAGAATACCACCTTCCGTAAATGACTTTTGACTCAACTCACATTTGTTTGGTTTCTCGCCAGTATGGGTCGTCATGTGTTTTTTCAGATCACTACCTTCAGAAAATGATTTCTGACAAAACTGACATTTGTATGTTTTCTTGCCAGAATGAGTTGTCATGTGTATTTTCAGAGTACCACCATCAGTAAATAATTTCTGACATAACTGACATTTGTATGGTTTCTTGCCAGAATGGGTTGTCATGTGTATTTTCAGAGTACCACCATCAGTAAATAATTTCTGACATAACTGACATTTGTATGGTTTCTCCCCAGTGTGGATTTTCATGTGCCTTTTCAGACCACCACCTTCCGTAAATGACTTTTGACACAACTCACATTTGTTTGGTTTCTCGCCAGTATGGGTTCTCATGTGCTTTTTCAGATTACTACCTTTAGTAAATGATTTCTGACAAAACTCACATTTGTATGGTTTCTCTCTAGTATGGGTTTCCATATTCACAGCCAATCAACGTAATTCATCATTTGTTTGCCCACATGACTGGCATTTGATAGACTGCTCTCTATTCACTTTTATCACTGCAGCTGTCAGATTTTCACCATAAGCATAATTTCTCAAGTAAGGTAACTAATGCAAATAAAGGTTTTCACGAAAATGGGTTTTAGTTTCTTCCAGTAAAATGACCAGAATATGCAACTGGTCCTTAGCATCATTTGCCTTTATGTGACTTTCCTTCAGCGTAGACAGTATCCATTTGAAGGCAAATTATGCATTTGTAGATTCTTTCTGGTTCAGTGTGTTGAAAAGCAACCTTTTGCAAGTTTCATCTCTCAATTATAAACACTTGTGTAACAAAGTAAACAAATCGCCTTCACTGGAAACATGAATTCTTTTACATGGAATATTGAATCCATGAATTAATGTACAATAGCACATCCTAAAGTTCTTCAGATGCAATGTAAACTGAGGAAGAATCAATTGATATTTTAAAATCTGTAGATAAATATGTCCACTCCAACATTGTCTTTGATGTAGATCAATGATTTCGGGTTTACTGAAGAGACAGCACTGAGAAGTTCTAACATAGAGCTGTTCATGTCACACACTTGCAAAAAAAAACTTCTTGCACCTATTAGGATAAAGAACAAAAAAATCTTTGTTTCAAGACATAAAATATATTTTTTATCACAATTCAAAACGGAATGCTAATTTCTGTTTCATTGAGGTCAGAATTATTTCTATTGTCAAACGAACGAATAGGTGGTAAATGCATTAATAGAATGCATTAATTAATAATTCATTTCTCAATCATGTCATATAATATATTGACATGATTGAGAAATGATTGAGAAACAGGAGTAAAACTGGTAAAACTACAGTTTTTCAATCATTTCTCAATCATGTCTTTACCAGGTAGCTATTTTATTATAGCCACCTGATAAAACTCCAGTTTACGTTGGTAAGTTATTTAATGTCCCGAATGATGTACTTGATGTTAGTAAAAAAAAACAGTCTAAGAATGTCTATGATAACCTTCATCAACCCAGATTCTATTTAGGGAATAAATGTTTTTCAATAATGCTAATTCCGTTTTTAAAGCAAGAAATATTGCATCAATCCAACCTTATTTAACCCGAAATTTTTCATCAATCCAACTTCTATCAGTGCATGATTCTATACGTCAAGCCAACTTCTATTTAGGTAAAGCACTTAATCGATTCAGCCTCATTAAAACAAACCTTGTAATTCATAAGTGGGTTGGACGGAAAATGATGTGCTTAAACGGAAGTTGGATTGACGAAAGAATATCTTGTTAAATGGCAGTGGGATTGATGGTGATAATTCTTTCTTAAACAGAATATCGACTGACAAATAATTTCTTTCATTTGATGAAAGCTGGATTGATGAGCAAACGTCAGACTCTTGAGGGGTTACATGTTGAACTTAAAAAATGTACTGCGGTTCCTGTTGCACGCGGGCATGGACATTACCCCAAACCCACGGACAAACCACTTCAGACAAACCCTCCCGGACAACCCCGCAGGGTTGGACATAACCATCCCCCAGGCAAAAGATAAATGGCGTATAAGTTGCAATCTTCAGAACAGTGGTCGTAAGTTCAAAATACATAGATTTGCTGGTCGCACACAACTTGGATTGATGAAAAAAACACTCACTAAAGATCGTAATCATAAACTCGAAATTTCGAAAGTGCCACTAGAAAGCCAAGCGTGGGGCACCAGCTTATTCAAGAGCGCTGCGTTGAGTTAGAAGGGTTGTCCGTGAGAGTAGTCCGTGGTGGTCCGGGTCGAGATAAAGAGAAGTCGGATTGATTCAAACTCATTTTTACTTAAGTCAAGGCTGGATTGATGAAAAATAATTGTTATCTATATAGAAGTTGGATTTAAAAAACCCAATTGTTGCTGGATTGATTAAACGCATTTTTTTAAAATAAACAAAGAGAAATAAGCTATTTGCACAGGGGAAGGGGCTTCGTCCAGTGGGTTGTATCCGGGGGTTTGACGAGGCATTTAATGCCCTACACTTGTCTCTCCAATTGTTCGAAGGCCGTGTGCTCTGCGCTCCGGACCTCCAGACTTTTAACCTCCTCTTACTTACCAACATCAAGTACGGCATTAAACACATTTAAATAAATAATTCAGCAACGTGATAATTATATGGTTTAACCCAGGTTATGAGTAACTGCTTTCAGTTCATTACATGAAACTGGGTTAAACCGTAGTTTAGGCTGATTTTATAAATTATTTCCGTTGTCGATATCCCGTACTTTAGGCTGATAAATTAAGAAACACCACCAATCATGAATATAGCGAGCCATACAACGCGCTATTCTAATTTCCGAGCATACGCAACCGGAAGTAGCAATATAAACTGAAAACGCGAGAAGAAAAATTGCAGTGTATAAATGGAAGCTGGATTGACGAACAAACGTTTAAGTAACGTACAGGTGAAATACAAGCTGGATTGACGAAAAACGCAAGAGAAATGGATGCTGGATAAAGGCATTTTATAGTTGAAATGGAAGCTGGATAAAGGCATTTTTATAGTTGAAATGGAAGCTGGATTGAACCTGGCGATCCAGAAATTACTTGTATATACATTTTGCAGCCTCGGATAATGTCCAAATAATTTATCAGCCTAAAATACGGTGCAAGAATTTATCAGCCTAAACTACGGTTTAACCTGAAACTGAATATAACGAAAGGCAATGGCTTCCTGGTCGGAAGGACTTTCAACTGTACTATCCTAGACTCAACTTTTAGTTCGAACTATTAATTATTGAGCAAAACCAACAATGACTGAAATATGCAATGCAACCATAAGACAAAACTGTATAAAATGAAAAGAACTGATTAGTTGTCGTATTTTAAATTGCATTTAAACCAAATCTGACTTCTACGTCCATCCGTACAAAATGGCGAGCGATACTAGGACGTGTTATGGTGTAATGGAAACTGGCGTAACAAAATATGACTCCGCCATCTAGTGAATATCGTAGATTCTGTAACCACGAAACTATGTATGGTCTACAGTCATTGACTCAATAATTAAATGTTATTTATTTTATGAAATTGTAATTTACTATAATGTTGCAATTATGATACTACCATAATATTAAAGCACTACAATGTGTATAGCTTAACATACTGGTTATTATTTGTAGGCTACAAATACTATTTTTGCATAACTACATGATTCCTCTCCAGTACGTGCTATCTTTCAAATTATTGTCAAATTTTAAAATGTTTTGTTCCTTGATGAATGAACCGTTACTACAGTGCTGTCCAACGTGCGGCCCGCGGGTCGCATGCGGCCCGCGAGGTGATTTCAAGTGGCCCGCACCGGCTCGCTAAATTTTTGCACTTTAATTGTGCAAAATGAAGCAAATGGTAAAGTCACTGGTCGACTTGAACTTTTATTGAATCTTGTGACAATTGCTAATTTTGCTATCAGGAAGGCCAATCCGAAACTAAAATTATCCGGTTTTTTTTCCTAGGGTCAGGTTCCAGTAGTCTATCTGGAGATTGACCCACGAACTCTGGTTTTCACAATTACCATTACTGTAGGCCTACTCAACTAAACTCACTTCGCAAAACCGCCCCAAACCGTTCACTTGTAGTCAGTTCCTGAGATCTGTATAGAGTTCCAACATGTCTGCAAGTGACTGCGACCATTCCTTTCGAGAGATGGTCTCATTCTAGTTCATAAGGATTAAAAATAACCAATCGATAAGAGACCCAGGGACCAGCAATGAGGAACCTCGATGTCTTCACTCTGGCTTCGACGATTTTTTTATGAAAGTCAGAGAAGGAGGATGGAAATTCGCCCCAATCATTAAGTGGATCTTAGCCAGAAAAATTTACTGGGCGATGTATACTGAAGAACTGAGGTGGCCAAACTGTGCTGGGCGACAAAACTGAGTGCGAGGCAGGGATAAACGCCACCTTTGCCTTGCACATTTTGGTGCTCAACTAATGTAATGTAATGTAATGTAAATCTTCTCAGCGCCCACAAAAGCCACGTCAAGGAGACCAGCTTATTCACCGGCGCTATATCAAATCAAGTCTGCAATAGCCAGAGCTGCCGTTTTCGTTCCGGTGCCAGGTCAAAATCCGGGGAGGTCAAGCCGAGGAGACAGCGTGGTGCTACGGTGATGGTGGTGGTTGGGTGATGGAACCTGATTGAAATCTGGATAGGATAGGTTTTCAGTCGTGAATGGAATGCAGCAGAGGAGAGTGCAAGCGGAGGAGAGGTTGAATTTGGAGGTGAGACTGCAGGAGAGATAGGAGGGTGAGCGAACAGGCGGAGGTATGTTGGGAGTCCGTTCCAAAGAGCTGGTGCAGCATAGACTAAGGAGCGGTCGCAGAATTTCAGAGAGGATGATACTGGAGGCCGAGAGAGAGAAAGATATGATGATGAGCGCGTAGACCTGTGCGGTTGGATGGTGATTAGTTGACGAATGTAGGATGGCTGAGAGGTTTGAAGAGCGTTGTAGGTTAGAGAAACAATTTTGTAATGGATGCGCTGAGAAACTTTCAGCCAATGAAGAGACTTGAGAACAGGGGTTATGTGGTGATGTTTGGGAGTCTATTGTGAAGCATGACAATCGTGGTTTGTGTAGAGTATACATAAGTGGGCCTATTATCAATCGTATCGTATCTGACCATTTGTAAAGCGCTTCTTGCAGCAAGAGCCTTTCAGAAGCGCTCCCAGTGCGTGCAACTCCGAGAGAAAAGGCAGGTCTTTAGACAAGAGAAAGATGACGAAAGACTACCAGAGGATGGCAGAGCGAACGGATGGGAGATGGGAGAAGACCATTCCATAGGGAGGGACCTATGCAGGCAAATGATCTGGATTGGTTAGCGGCGCTATGGGGGCTAAGTCCCCCTGAAAAAGGCAATCCATTTCCCCCCATGGAGAAATGAAATATTTGCACGATTAACCCCCTTTAGCCCCCCCCCCCCAAATTAATCGTAAAGCTACGCACGAGGTTTGAAAGACAGTTTGGCGGATATGAAAAAGGACCGTTTCCCAAGATTTCGAACACATGACTAAAAGGTAGGTAAGACAGAAGCAGCAAATCTCATTTACATGAATTCACGATTAAGTATCTCCGTCATTCATCAATAGTCGATTGCGTATATTTATTGAGAATTACAATTTATCAGCAAAGGTTCAGAAATAATTCGTCAGGTGGAGAAAATCGATGACAAGAACAATGCTCTAGAAATTCCTTCCGAATTTCAAACATTTCATCGCATAAACAGCATCCAAACGATTTTTCCACAATGAATTTTGAATCCTTAGATGATTTGATTTTGTTAATGAAAGCACATTCACCCATACGACTTTTTGGAAGTGGACTTGTCATTTCACTACATTCATAAAGCACAATTCTTGACAGACGTTCAAGTGGTTTTTCATTAGATTCCTTTTCGGGTTTATCATCGTGTGACTGTATTCCTGCATGGAGTTTCAGCTGTGTAGTTGAAGAACTTCCCTCACTATTATGATTACTGCACATGTGTTGCATATCATCTTCAGGATGAGTTCTTATGTGCGCTTTCAGATGACCCACATTAGTAAATGATTTCTGACATAACTGACATCTGTATGGTTTCTCCCCCGTATGGGTTCTCATGTGTACTTTCAGATGACCACCTTGAGCAAATAATTTCTGACATAACTGACATTTGTATGGTTTCTCACCAGCATGGTATCTCATGTGTTTCTTGCCAGTATGGGTTCTCATGTGTGATTTCAGATCGCCACTTCGAGTAAATGACATCTGACAGATCTGACATTTGTATGGTTTCTCCCCAGTATGGGTTCTCATGTGTACTTTGAGATAACCACCATTAGAAAATGATCTCTGACATAACTGACATATATATGGCTTCTCCCCAGTATGGGTTCTCATGTGCAGTTTCAGATGACCACCTTGAGCAAATAATTTCTGACATAACTGACATTTGTATGGTTTCTCACCAGCATGGTATCTCATGTGTATTTTCAGATAACCACCACGAGTAAATGATTTCTGACACACCATGCATTTGTATAGTTTCTTGCCAGTATGGGTTCTCATGTGTGATTTCAGATCGCCACTTCGAGTAAATGACTTCTGACAGATCTGACATTTGTATGGTTTCTCACCAGTATGGGTTCTCATGTGTACTTTGAGATTACCACCAGTAGAAAATGAGCTCTGGCATAACTGACATATATATGGCTTCTCCCCAGTATGGGTTCTCATGTGCAGTTTCAGATGACCACCTTGAGCAAATAATTTCTGACATAACTGGCATTTGTATGGTTTCTCACCAGAATGGTATCTCATGTGTATTTTCAGATAACCACCACGAGTAAATAATTTCTGACACACCTTGCATTTGTATATTTTCTTGCCAGTATGGGTTCTCATGTGTGATTTCAGATCGCCACTTCGAGTAAATGACATCTGACATATCTGACATTTGTGTGGTTTCTCTTGAGTATGAGTTCTCGTGTGTATTTTCAGAGAACCTCCTTGAGTAAATGATTTCTGACACACCTTGCATTTGTAGGGTTTATTGCCAGTATGGGTTCTCATGTGTGATTTCATATCGCAACTTTGAGTAAATGACCTCTGACAGATCTGACATTTGTATGGCTTCTCCCCAGTATGGGTCCTCATGTGTGCTTTCAGCTCATCACCACGACCAAAGGATTTCTGACATAGCTGGCATTTGTATGGCCTTTCTCTGGAATGGGTCTTCACATGTTCCTTGAGACTACTAGCGTGTGAAAATAATTTCTGACATAGATGACATTTGTATGGCTTTTCTCTTGTATGAGTTCTTAAATGTATCTTGAGATTACTTAGTTGTGCAAATGATTTCTGACATAGATGACATTTGTATGGTTTTTCTCCTGAGTGGGTTCTCATGTGTTGCTTGAGACTACTAGTGTGAGCAAATGATTTCTGACATAGCTGGCATTTGTATGGTTTTTCTCCTGTGTGGACATTCAGGTCACAAACTAACGGAAATAGTTTATCACTTGACTGACACCTGTGTTTGTGTGATTTTTCACCGGTATGAATTCTCATGTGTTCCTCGATATCAGTAGCTTGTGCAAAAGCTGTCTGGCATAAGTGATATTTGTGTGGCCTTTCTCCAGTATATTGTCTTATATTATTCATCAGATTACCAACTTGTGCGGCTGAGTTCTGACAAAACTGATATATCTGCGAAATGTCTTCAGTGTCAGTTTGAAAACTGAGTTCATTGTACTGACCTATATACGTGCTTTCTGACATGGTCAATGTAGATGCAATTAAAGCTAGTTGTGGGTGTGACGATATGATACTACTTCTTTACATATATCCCTGTGACTTCAGAAATAATGATTATTATCCAGTCTGGAATGTTAATTAGTCTGATCAAAGTTGATTAACAGTTGTGGCACCTGTAGAAAATGACAAAATAGGAATGTAGCGATTGCTCTATTGTCTAAGGCGCCGTTACAATCATTAGTTGTAAATATAATATTCAGTGTAAGAGAGTGTAAGCAGACAGCTTATTTACTCCGATTGAGCTATAAATTACTTTTTTACGAAGCAGTGACAGAACTATTTTTTTATGCTGTAGATAAGTGGCAAATAGAAGGAGTGAGCAATAAAGAGAGGCCGATTGACTTTACGATAACATACGAACAAGAATAGAAACAATGTTTCTGGAAGTTAATGTTATTTGTTATAAGGGGAATAATTTTAAAAAATGCACGAATGTCAGATTCGGAGGCTGGAAGAAACAGTGAGGATAGGATGGGTCAGGAGTGCTACAGGAAACTGCATTTCAATTGTACATAGATGCAGATGCGATAGCATGCGAGTCGGTAACGGACAACTCGTCTAACGACAACTGGTCTATACAGACGAATCGCATTGATGAAATAGAAGCTAGATTTATGAAAAAGTCAAATGGTTTTCTAGCTTAAATTGAACCTGGATTGATGATTTTCATTCATGTGTTTCAACATGCATCCAGCTTCTGCTTCAGATGTAAAAATACCTTATATTTCTCGCTCGTTATTTTCGTCAATCCAGCTTCTATTTCACCTGCAAACGAACCATCCAGATTCCATTTTTCTTGCGTTTTTCATCAATCCAACCTCCATTTCACCTGTAAAAACTTTCATCCAGCTTCCATTTATCAAATGCTTGACCAGTTGTCTGTAGACCAGTTGCTGTGACAGCCTATAATCGCTACTTGTTTTTGTATACCCGACCCCCAGTTATTACAGGCCTGCATTCACGCAGATTACTAATTACGCCCACAACGGAAAAGCAAAAGTTGGCTTTACTTGTACTTCAGATTCAGTTTAAACAGTTCCCGATCACTGCTCACAAATTTGCAGAACTAAGTACATTTCGTCTTAAAATCGACATGACGGGTTAAGTGCGTGGTGAAAATAAGAAGTGTTGGCGAAGTGAATATCTATAGCCAAATTCGGAATAAATTTATGGGAATAATCCGGGATACAGGAAGAAAAGAGCGAATTTCGGGATTGTCCCGGTGAATCCGGGACGGTTGGAAGCCATAATTTCAATACGAATATGCATATTAGTACCGCACCATTATCACCTTTAGTACCCTACGAGAAGTAAATTTTATGCACACAGACGCTTTAACTTTCAAATGTTAAAAAATGGCGGACGATGACTTCAAATAACGGAACGCAAGAATTATTTTTAATTACTCGTTAATTTCCGCCATCTGGCGAGCAGACAATAAGGCGCAGATCATGATACCCGTCTAGTGATTGTTTGCTTATTCAAGAGCAAACTCACTATAGGCCTATCAGCCATTAGATACCATAATCCAGCTCACATTTCTCTAGCGTTTTCTCTTAAATCCAGCTTCTATTTCTCCAAGAAGTTTTTCAACAGTCCAACTTTCAATAACTTTTCAATAGGAATATGAACCGTTATAGCGATTCATTAAGGAAATGATGTAAACACATAGGCCTATACGCTAAATAATAAAATACGCTAAAATCGATCAGTCAATCAAATGCACGATATCGATTTCGAAATAATAGAATGCGCTAAATAATTACAGTTTTACCACAGTATATATATAATATATATATATATACTGTGTCTTGGGTTTGGGTCCACTATTCCGAGGGTCCACTATTCCGAAGGTTCACTATTTATTTATTTATTTATTTTATTTATTTTTATTTTTTTTCCTCAACCAAAACAACAAACAAACATGATACAATTATGGCATTGAATAATAGGGCCTACATTAACATAATTTGGTGAAGAAGGGGAGACCCAGAAGGGATAGAAAATCCCGCTAATAGGGCCACCCATAATTCATGTAAAATATGAAAGAAAAACATGACAGAGCATTCAATTGTAGGAATAAAAAAATGATGAGGGAGAGAAAAAAAAAATTAAGCAATCGACATTTCTGTATATAACGAGAAAAACAACTCTTAACTAATGACTTAACTAAAGACTTAACTAAGGGCTTGGCGAGACCACTGAGCAGAAACCTTAACCATTACATATCAGGAAGTGTTTTAAGTAGATAAAGGCGAAGTTTATGCTTAAATAATCTTGTGTTAGGTAGGGAATGAAGATGTGTAGGGAGAGAGTTCCAACAATGGGAGCCAGTATATTGTATAGAGAATCGACGAGTATTAGTATGTGCGTAGGGAAGGTCATAAACAGTTAATTTTCTAGTTGAATAAGAGTGGCGATCAGAGGTAAGGTTAAAGAAATCATTAAATACAAGTGGTAATAGGCCATGGTTATAACGGTACATAAACTCTCCAATTTGCAAGTGCCTAATTTGATCGATCTTTAATAATCCAAATTCCTTGAAATACAGAGCGGTGTGGGCTCGGCGAGGAATATTAGCTATAAAACGGATTGCATATTTTTGAAGGGTGACTAGTCTGATAAAATTAGATTTGTAAGTAGATGTCCAAATTAAATTAAACCCTAACACTAAACCAAACCCTAAACCTAACTATAACCCTGACCCTAACTCAACCCTTACCATAACCCTAACTCAACCCTAACCACGACACTAAACCTAACCCTAGCCCACCCCAACCATAACCCTGACCCTAACCCTCCCCAACCCTAACCATAACCTAATCCTAACCCACCCAACCATAACCCTAATCCTAAACCACCCAACCCTAACCCCAACTCTAGCCCTAACCCACTGTAACCTATATAACCACAAGGATAACGAACAAAATATAGCGGATATTCGGAATAGTGGACCTTCGGAATAGTGGACCTCGGAATAGCGGGCCGTTACCGTGGTTTTACCGTCATTCGTCTGCTTTTACATCTTACGTCCAACCTGTTCGCCAGATGGCGGAAATTAACGAGTAATAAAAATTATTAAAAAGAACTTTTGCGTTCGGTTTGTTTTAAGTCATCGTCCGCCATTTTTTTGGCAGTTGAAAGTTAAAGCGTCTGTGTGCACAAAATTAATATGCTTCTCGTACGCTACTAAAGGTGATATGAATTACATATTCTTATAGATTAGGTCTGCCAACCGTCCCGGATCCGCCCTTTTCTTCTTGCGTCCCGGATTGATCCCATAATATTGTCCCGAATTCGGTTAGGCTAGATTAGGGTGACCATACGTCCCGGTTTTCCGGGACATGTCCCGGTTTTTCGTGGTGCGTCCCGGTGTCCCGAAGACTTAGGGAAAAGGGCCAAATTGTCCCGGTTTTTGGCAAGAAGGAAATTTGAATATTGAAAACGTCAGTTTTATGTAAATCACAGAACAAAGTGTAGTTTGTAACCTTAGAAAAGTCGCAACGAAAGAGGAGTTGTCAGTTTATAGGCCTAAGGAGTATTTATTATATTACATTTTTAGTAGGCTAGTGAGTTCAGTTAATAAATTAACTATCAGGGTGTAACGAGAAAGATTTTTGATAGGTCTAAAGGCTTAAAATTTAAATAGCGGCTCAAGAACTATATCGACCGGCAGGTCGTGCCAGGGTCGTAGCCTAATGGTCGTTCGACCGCTCGTGCCAGCGCAGCACTGGAATAGATCAATTTCCTTCGACAACTTAAATTGCTATCAGTGTAATGTGGAAATACAAAAAAAATTTGGATGATCAGGAACACATTTCCTACCCAAATCCCGTTTCACTGCTCGGCGCTGAACGCCTCGTTCGGCGATCGTCCACCGGACGCTCCTGTGCGCCGCAGAAACATTAAATCTTCCTCTGGACTAGATTTACCCACTGGGCACCGATTGAGAGATGATTCTCTATTACAAAAGAGCAGGGACCGATCCATAGGGGGGGGGGGCAAATCCGGCCATGGCCCCAATTTGACCAGCTATTCGTGCCCCCATGAGTAGTTTCGCAGGACCCTCGACACGCCCCACGAGGTCCGTACAGAGGTTTAAGAACACTGTATACGACTATCAGTTATTTTTTGCGGGGAAATGGTATCTTTTCTTTGGAATTCGACAAATGACTCAAAAAAGGTCATCAGATTTTTGTTCGGCGACCAAGACGAAATTTGTCCTCTGTCTAAGATCGAAAATTTTGCTCCTCCCCCCTTTGAAAATTTCTGTATCCATCCCTGTAAAAGAGTATTGCACTAGGCCTAAGTGCACTGACGACAAGAGCAGGTTGTAGGCCTAGATGTCTACACTGAAATCTATGTTCAGCATTAAATTTAATTGAGCTTATAAAACTAGGCCTTCAATCGTAAGCCTGTGGTCCTGTAGTTAAGGAATTAGGCCTTCTATTGATATTTTTCAAAAAGTGTCCCGGTTTTTCATGGCCAGAAAATGGTCACCCTAGGCTAGATATCCACTTCACAAACTGGTCTTTTTTTCACCACACACTTAAATCGTCATGTTGATTTTTAAGACGAAAAAATTAATGTGCTGAGTTCTGCAAACTTGTGAGCACTGATCGGGAACTGTTTAAAACTTAAGCAGCAGTACAAGCAGCAGTACAAGTAAAGCCAACTTTGGTAAAAGTGTATTTTAGCGTATTTTATTATTTCGAAATCGATATGGTGTATTTTAGCGTATTTTATTATTTAGCGTATGTATTTACACATTTGGTTGATGAAATCGTTATAACGTGACAAACAGACAAAATTGAGTGATATTGGAAGCTGGATTGATGAAAACTTATGGATGAAATAGAAGCTGAATTGATGAAAAAACACTTGAGAAATGGAATGTGGATTAAGGTATCTAATGGCTGACGTAGCAGCTGGATGGAAAAAATAACGCTCGAGAAATGGAAACGGAATTGATGAAAAATTGCTTGAGAAATAGAAGTTGGATTGATGAAAATTATTTCCCTTCAATAGAAGCGGGTTGCTGATACGATACCTAATTAAATGAGAGCTTGATTGATGGGAAATACTTGTTATTTAAATAGAATTTGGATTGATGAAAAAATAATTCTTGCTGCAACAGAAGCTGGATTAACGAATGATACATTCCAAGGTAGAAGTCGGATTGATGAAAAAACCTGCGGAAGTTCGAAAGCGCATCCAAATAATAAAATACGCTATTTATTTTGAGCTAACCTGTCTTGAATAAAATACGCTAAAATACAGTTTTACCATATGGTATTTACATAGACCTATCAAGGCTAAAAACTTCGCTGTTGCATGGTCTCTCTGGTGTAATTAAAGGCTAACTGGAATTTTATAGTCCCTGCACGTTTTCGCCTTCAAGTTGATTCTAATTTGAAATATCCCTATAGGTCACTTGATTTTGCATGATGATAATTTGATTGCTATTTTGGTAAAAGTGTATTTTATTCCAAAACATCTTGGCCAAAAATAAATAGCGTATTTTATTGTTTGGGTTCGATTTTCGAACTCACCCAGGAATTTTCATCAGTCCTACTTCTGCCGTGGCATTTAACACTCTAGTTAACCCAGCTCCTGTTGGCGCAACAATAATTTTTTCATCAATCCAAATTCTATTTAAATAACAATTAGTTGTCATCAATCCAACTCCTATTTGATTAAAAATCGTTTCAGCAACCTGCTTCTATTTAAGGGAAAATAATTTGTATCAGTCCAAATTTTATATAAATTCAAGCATGCTTTTCATCAATTCAGTTTCCATTTCTCAAGCGTTATTTTCGTTAATCTAGCTTCTATGTCAGCCATTAGATACCCTAATCCAGCTTCCATTTCTCAAGTGTTTTCACATAGATCTAGCTTCTATTTAACCAAGAAGTTTTTCATCAGTCCAACTTTCAATATCACTGAATTTTGTCTGTTTGTAACTTTTCAATAGAAATATGAACCGATATAACGATATCATCAACGAAATATGTAAATACATACATTCCTATTTGTCATTTTCTACAGATTCCACAACTGTTAAACTGTGTTAATCAACTTGATCACATTAATTAACACTCCAGCCCATATATAACAAGTACTTCTGAAGTCACACGGATTATGCATTGTAGTATTATCACATCTTCAAGCCAACAACTGGCACAGACTGCATCTACATTGACCATGTCAGAAAGCACTTATATCGGTCATTACAATGAACTCAATTTTCAAACTGACACAGAAGACATTTCACAGATATATCAGTTTTGTCAGAACTCAGCCGCACAAGTTGGTAATCTCATGAATAACATTCCAATATATAATGGAGAGAAAACACACAAATGCCACTTATGTCAGACATCGTTTACACAAGCTACTGATCTCAAGCAACACATGAGAATGCATACCGGTGAAAAATCAGAAACATACAGATGCCAGTCAAGCGATGCACCATTTCCGTTAGTTTATGACCTGAATGTCCACAGGAGAAAGAACACAGGAGAAAAGCCTCACAAATGTCAGCTATGTCAGAAATCATTTTCACAACTAAGTAATCTCAAGATACATTTAAGAACTCATACAAGAGAAAAGCCATACAAATGCCATCTATGTCAGAAATCATTTGCACAAGTTCGTAGTCTCAAGGAACACGGGAGAACCCATTCAGGAGAAAAGCCATACAAATGTCAGCTATGTCAGAAATCATTTGAAAATGCCAGAAATCTGATGTGTCACATGAGAACCCATACTGGAGATTTGCCTGAAAAATGCAACTTCTGTTTGGAATCATTTGTACGATTTGCCGATATGAAGTATCTCATGAGAATACATGCTGAAGAAAAGACACAGTCGTGTGATAAAGAAATTTCACATTCCAGTGGTCTTAAAAATGAATTGAAACCTCATGCATGCACTAAACCACCTATAGTTGAAATTTGTCATGAAATATTCGTTGAAACTGAAAATATAAAGAGAAATAGGAAAGCTAATTATGGCAACGCAAATATATGGAGGAAACGTTTTACTGAGAGCAGCACTCAAACGAAGCAGAGTTGTTTCCATTCTGAAACGCAGCCACAGGATCTTGAACTGAATAGAAACCATAATCTCAATTATTCTGAACAATGGAGAGCATTAGTAATTTCAAGTTTTAATGAAGAAACTGAACGTTTCACAAAGAAATTGGTTAATCGTAGTAATGAAATTCCAGATCCTTCAAAGACACTTGATGTTGGAGATTGTTTAATGATTATGACCAAAACGAAATCAATTGACGATTTAAAACCTTTTATTGCAGAGCCTTTTGGATGTGGCATATGTGATGAATTGTTTGAAATAGAAAAGGAATTTCTAGAGCATTGTTCTAGCCATGGTTTTGAACTAGACAATGATTTGTTGTTGACCTATGATGAACAATTTTATGTTTAAATTTAAAGGATTCCTGGAAGATGGATTAATATAGTGCTGTCTTGTACTAGACTGCTTCAGGTTTTCACATACAAAGCACAATATCCTCTGCACATGAGAAATATAATTAAGGCTGTTGACTTTTTCTGAATAGCAAGTGAAGCATATGTTTAAAGTCAAGGTTCAGTAGAGTCCAAGTTTTCACAAATCGAAAGCAATGTAAGTCTATGAAGAACAACCGGGAAACGAAGTCTGTGAAAGATGAAAGCTGAAAGCATCTTCAAAGTTGAAGGACGCTGTGGTCGCTGCCAGTCAACGGAAGTTGTATTGTTTGTTTGCAGTTCAATTGCGCTGCTATTCAAAGACAATGCATTGCTGTGATGAATCTGTTCGTTTAGAACCTGATTCAAAACAGATTAACTGACAGTATAAAATGCATGTGCACCGTTTCATTCCGTTTATGTGTAATTAACCGACTTTCTTCAGATGAACTTTCATACAATGATTTGTGCGATGCAGCCTATTGACATTAAAATTGTTTACATAGTTAGCCACACTGGGCTTTTCTATTAGAATATTTAAAATAAATTATATCAGACTGCAGTTTCAAAGTTTGCCAATACGGATTATAAAAATGTAGTCCTAGGCCTGCGTTATGGAAATGCAATCTTTAAAAGTTCTGTTATATAAATTAGATGCTTATAAGGCTCAGAGGGAGAATCATGCCTCAGATGCCTGGCTGCTTCATGTTATAACTGCATTGTCCTTGGTAACCCATACTCATACCTCTCCCCCAACTGCTGCATGCAGTCAGCCCCTTGTAATACATCTTTCTACTGTGGTCAATCTGATCTCTCAATGGATGTCGTCCAACCTCCTCTGCCTCAACCCCTCCAAAACAGAGTTCATTATTCTAGGCCTTCCTGACCAAATCAAGAAAATCCATGACCCTTCAATACACCTATCGACTAACTCTTCATCTCTTACCTTCACCTCTGATGTTCCGGTCCGCAATCTTGGTGTAATGTTTGATTCACACCTCTCTTTCTCTAACCACATCTCTAATCTATCCCGCTCCTGCTTCATGCACATCCGGGACCTCCGACGCATCCGACCCATGCTTGATTTCAAAACTGCTTCCACCATTGCTACGTCCATCGTCCACTCAAAGCTTGACTATTGCAATTTCCTGTTCTTAAACCTTGATTCCACACAACTTAAGCGCCCCCAACTCATACAAAATTCTCTTGCTAGAGCCGTCAATCAAGAGACATCATCACATCACCCCCATCCTCAAGTCTCTTCACTGGTTGAAAATCCCAGAGCGAATTCACTTCAAAGTTCTCTCCTTAACATACAACTCCTTACAATGCTCCCAGCCCAGATATCTTCGCGAACTGTTCACCATCCAGCCTACCTGTTCTACCCGATCATCCGCCTGCCTTACACTCTCTCGACCACCGGTCACAAGTCATCTCAAGTTCTCCAACCGAGCCATATCCAACTCAGCACCACGCCTTTGGAATGATCTGCCTGCTGAGTTCCGATCCTTTTAAGTTCCTCCTCCATCATCACTAATCACACACCATCACCTTCCTCAGGCTCCTCTATCCATCACACCTCGGGCCTTTCACTCGAAACTAAAGACACTCCTTTTCAAAAACTCTTATCCTGTCTCATCTGATCCCCCACCCTCCAATTCCCGGCTCAGACGACACCCACCTTAGTAGCTGTTCCACCCCTCTGATCCTACGGTACCTCGACCCGGACCACCATGGACTACTCTTATGGACAACCCTTTTGACTCAACGCATCTGATCCTGATCCTATGGTAACTCGACCCGAACCACCACGGACTACTCTCACGGACAACCCTTCTAACTCAACGCAGCGCTCGTGAATAAGCCGGTGCCCCGCGCTTGGCTTTCCAGTGGCGCTTTAGAAATTAGGAGATTACGATTACGATGTGTTCTTTCAGAACTTCCCGCTCATTGTCCTTTGTCGGCTACTTGCCCTAGAGGTCGCCGGTGTTGGAGGCTGGCGAGATGCGAATCCACTCCAGGTCCCGGTCAGACGGGGTGGGGTGCTTGTAGGCCTAGTGCTTATAAGGCTCAGAGGGAGAATCATGCCTCAGATGCCAGGCTGCTTCATGTTATAACTGGGTATTGGTCGGCTTGCACTACATGTGTGGCTGACAGGACCCACACATCTGGTGACCTTATACTGACCTGGGACTTTATCTAGGGAGAACAAGCTGTACGTCTTTCGAGTATCAGCCTGAGCTCATTCCCTGTGCAAATTATAACGCTGTATTGGGCAAATAATTACCTGTAAAGGCCAATATATACAGCACAATTCCGCCAATGCAACCGCTGGGGTGTACATTGTTGAAAACGTTCACGAGTTACTTCTTATCAATTGGCGTCACGAGCGTCGCTAAGACTAAGAGAAATGTTTGGCTTTTGGGGGTTAACCTGCGAATCTCGAAACCAGAATCCCCAAAACGTTAAAAATACACAAGCATCCGATTTCCCGAAAGCAGTTTAGTGTGTAAAGTGCATAAGGCTTTGTAAAAATCGATTTCCGGAACCGGCCGAAATTCGCTGTGGAGATTCTATTTTCGGGGATTCGAAACTTCAACGTGTGTGTCGTGATCAGAAATGATATCATGCAACAAAGAAAAACAATCGAATTAACAAACTCACCGTTTTAAAGTCATAACTATAAATTTCCAAAGCAAACCAAAACCATGGAAAACTAGACAGAATATCGCATTTGTTGAACTTATTGGTATTTTCGCCATCGATATTTCGCGGCCAAATCCGCCATTATCAATTCAAGCTTGCGCACCATAGATGCGCACTCGCTTAATTAAGTAAGTAGGTAAGGGTACGTGTTTCATTAAACGCAAGCGAACTATCAGCAGTTTACACGTCAATTTTTTATACTAATTACGGTAAAGAACTATAGGCTAATTATGAGAACATTATACACTGCGCTTTCCCCTAAGTGATGCCCCAATATGATTCGATTCTTGCCGAAAGTTTAAATATATTTTATTTCTAAATAAGAAGTTCTTGTGCGCAGAACCTTAAATTTTAAAACCCTGCTATTTTTATTCTCGACCTTTCAGGACAGTGTCAGATCAGCCTTTCGCGTGGCACTGCACACATTTTATGCAACTCTGACAATAAAATATATTTATAGCCTTCGTCAAGGCCAAAAGCATGCCAAATGTGATTTTTTTCGAAGAACTTGTTATATCTGAAACATGTTTCCGATATGGGTTTCTTTTTCGAAGGGTTCGATATATCTGAAACAAGTTTCCGATATGGGTTTCTTTTTCGAACGGCTCGATTATCTGAAACATGTTTACGATATAGGCCTAGGTTTCTTTTCGAAGGGCTCGATATAAATATCTTAAACCTTAAACATGTTTCCGAAATCACTATTCTTCAGTTAGTGCATGTCACTGGCATTTCATGAGCTCTTGTCTTTTCCGACCTGTTCCTACTGACAACGCGGTAATTTAATAAGTAAGCTCGACCCGGACCACCACGGGCTACTCTCCCAGATAACCCTTCTAACTCAACGTAGACCTATTTGAACCTGATCCTTTGGTAACTCGACCCGGATTACCACGGACTACTCTCACGGACGACTCTTCTAACTCATCGCAGCGCTCGTGAATAAGCTGGTGCCCCGCGCTTGGCTTTCGAGTGGCGCTTTAGAAATTTCGAGTTTACGATTACGATACGAATTTATAGAATTCAAATAGCACCATTGCATGCATGCATGTATAATTGTATATATTATGTATGTATGAATGTATGCATGTTCATTAATTCATTAATTCATTCATTCATTAATTAATTAATTAATTAATTCATTCATTCATTCCGAAAACTTATGTAGCGTAGGTATGTATGTATGTGTGTATGTATGTATGTATGTATGTATGTATGTATGTATGTATGTATGTATGTATGTATGTATGTATGTATGTATGTATGTATGTATGTATGTATGTATGTATGTATGTATGTATGTATGTATGTATGTATGTATGTATGTATGTATGTGTGTATGTATGTATGTATGTATGTATGTATGTATGAATGTACGACGTACGTACGTCCGTCCGTCCGTCCGTACGTACGCACGCGCGCACGCCCGCACGCACGCATGTATGTATGTACGTACGTACGTATGTATGTATGTATGTATGTATGTATGTATGTATGTATGTATGTATGTATGTATGTATGTATGTATGTATGTATGTATGCAAGTATGTATGTATGTATGTATGTATGTATGTATGTATGTATGTATGTATGTATGTATGTATGTATGTATGTATGTATGTGTGTGTGTGTGTGTATGTATGTATGTATGTATGTATGTATGTATGTATGTATGTATGTATGTATGTATGTATGTATGTATGTATGTGTGTGTATGATGATCCTTGCCTGTGTACATGTACGGAAAGCCGTAGGCTAGCCTACTGAGGTTCCATTGTTTGAACCCAATGAATTGAAACCAGCCCTTGCGCCGCCAAATGCACTCCCCACACCTCGCGCCCTGTTTTCCTATTCAATTCACGGCAGCGCTCCAAGCCTCCCACCCACACTGATTGTCAACCCCTGTTTCGTTAAGCCTGTGATACACGATGGCCAACTGGTGGCCCATCGGATATTCGTCGGTCCCCAAGCGTACGACTCTGGCCCACGGAATTGTTCGACAGTCACTGTGATTGTGGCAAATTGAAGGAAGACCACCTTTAGCCGATGCCTACAATATTCAGATGCTTGCCAGTAGTGGTCCACTATCGGGGCGATGAGGCAGGCTGTCTGGGTAAGAGATTCGAGTGAGGATGCCAATACTTTTGGTGATTTTCTTATTGATTTCTTCAATATGTGTGTTCCATTTTAGATGTTGGTCCATGTACACGCCTAGAAATTTAGATGAGGTAACTTGAGGAATAGTTATGCCATCAATGACTATGTCTTTAGAAAGTATGGGTGTTTGCTTTTTATTAGATCTAAATAGGCCTAATATAAAATTGGTCTTGGAGAGATTAAGGGACAGTTTGTTAGCTTTGAACCAGGTACTAGTAGCCCTTAGTTCATCATTAGCAATCTCAAACAATTGGTCGTATGAGGCATGCGATAAAAAGACGTTGGTATCGTCAGCGAACAGGATATAGTGAAGTAAAGAAGAGGAGTTAGGTAAGTCATTTATATATATAATGAAGAGAAGGGGACCAAGAATGGAGCCCTGTGAAACTCCAAATCGCATGGGCAAGAAGTCAGATAGTGAATTGTTACATAAAACCTGCTGCTGGCGAAAAGTTAAATAACTTGACAACCAATCCAGAGCAAGACCCCTGATTCCGTAATGATTAAGTTTGGATAGTAGAATTTTATGGTCGACCGTATCAAAAGCTTTTGCTAGGTCAAGGAAGATGCCTAACGAGTATTGGTTAGTGTCAAAGGCCGCAGAAATTTTATCTTGGATATCAAGTAGGGACATAGAAGTGGAGTGAGCCGGTTGGAACCCATGTTGCAGAGGGTACAGAACGTTCTTCTGCTTAAAGTAAGAGAATAGGCGGTCATACAATACTCTTTCATAGAATTTAGAAAAGAAGGGTAGTATAGAGATTGGTCTATAATTAGATAGTTCAGATTTTGTGCCTTGCTTATATATTGGCAGCACCCTGGCCCTTTTAATTGCTAGTGGTACAATGCCCTTCCTCAGGGAGCAATTTATTACTGCAGAAAGTGGGTCAGCCAGCAGGTCAATGACTTGCGAAGTTATCAAAGGATCAATATCATCAAAGCCTGAGCTATGAGTAGTTTTAAGGGTTTTATTTATGTTGATCACTTCATATGGATTAGTTGGAAGAAGGACTAAGGAATCCATTGAGGAGGGAGGCATAAAAGCATGAAACGTTTTCACCGGGGAGGGAATCTTATCAGATAGAGCTTGTGCCAATCCAGTGAAGTACACATTAAACTGTTCAGCCATACATGCAGGGTCATTTATCAGGGATCCATCAACGCTTATTTCTGTAATCGTTGTATCTCTATTGCCTGATTTGACTATTTTTCTAATAATTTGCCAAGTTTTCTTAACATCACTACAGTGTTTAGCAAATTCATTGGCATAATAAAGTTGCTCAGTTTTAATTCTGGTTACTTTATATTTATTCCGATATCTGGTAAAGATGTGCTTGTTCTCCATTGTAGGATTTTTAATAAATTTATTATACAGTTTTTGCTTGGTTTTGGTTGACTTCAACAGACCTTTCGTCATCCATGGTTGATGAAAAGAGTACTTCATTTTAGCTTTTTGAGGGCGCAAGGTGAAAGCCTCATTATATGCCGAGTTAAATGTTTTTACAAAGATTTCGTAAGACAAATCAGGTTCATTGTCATCACAAAGAGTAAAGACAGGTTGCCAATCAGTATTACTCAGTAGGCATTTAAATCTCAAAATGTCGTCACAAGAAAATGAACGGGTCATTTTCAGGTTGTTTTGATTACGTGAGTTTACAGGTGATAAATCTATCCATGCTATGATAGGGAGGTGGTCAGAAATGTCCGATGTGAGTATAGCAGATTCAATAACACCATCATGGAAGTTAGTAAATATGTTGTCGATTAGTGTTGCAGTCGTGACAGTGATTCTCGTAGGTTGCAATATGAGTGGTAGGAGGTGATGCATGAACATACAGTCAATAAATGCACCAGTAGGTGGGTGAGAATGAGAGGCCAAGAGGTCAATATTGAAGTCACCTGTGAGAAGTATCTTCTTATTTATGAACTTTTTTGAGGTTAGGACAGTTACAAGGGCTTCAATTTCAGTATTAAAACTTTCTAGTTTAGAGCCCGGGGGCCGGTAGATTACACCAATCACCATATCGGCACCCTTGTTACATGGGATATCAATGAACAAACTCTCATAGGAGGATGAATTAATAGGTGGTAGTAGGTCAATTACATGAAACTCTATAATGTCCTGAACGAAACTTGGTTAGTACTTTAAACTTTGGTAGAGTTTTTTAAATTTTTGCTACTCATTTTATAGATACAGCGTTAGGGACGTGACATATTAGCGTTAGGGACGTGACGTTAGGGACGTGACGTTAGGGACGTGACATTTTCATTGAAGCCTCTTGATAATATTTTCATGAACATCAAAATTTTATAATATTAAATCACCAATGTGTCATTCAATAGATGATGCTTCTAGTGCCAGATTTTCTAATTTAAATATCTTATATTACAGAATTATATATATAATAATTGATTGCTGTGTAGTAAAAAATTAACAGATCTACAGGGTGGGCCAGCATAAATGTCCCGACTTTGCAGGCGTATAACTTCGCCAATTTTTAACATTTATTTATACTTGATGCATCAAATTAAAGGTATTTCACTCTAGTATTAACTCTAAAAAAGTCGAACTGATACTAGTCTCGGTTTTAATTATATGCCCGGAACAGCGCTAGCTACCATATTTTGCTGTCATTTGTGACGCAACCTGGCGCCGTTGACAGACGATGATCGCGTTTCGATCTTAATTTTACGAACTGGTAAGGGATTTAATTCGTTTGAAATGATTAACGAATATTCTAACAGAGGATGGAATAAACAATACTTTGTATTATCTGCTACGGAAAATTAATAAAACAGGACTTTCTACTTGCAAACCATGGGAATCGGAGCGCACGGCGCTCACATCCGCTAACATTGCTCGTGTGTCCGCGTACATTTGCAGTCAAGACAATGACCAGGGCAGGCCCTGCATGCAAATTCAGCGCAAAACAGGCCGTCTTGGAAGCACTGAATAGCGTATTGGAAAAGATTATAGACCTAAAGTTAAAGTAATTTGTCGACGAGAAGTCCCACGAACTCTCCAGCTCTTACGCAAAGAAACGACTGGCAGCGTGCAAGCGTCTGAAGCAGCGCATGGCAGTGCACGGCTGTTGGCAAAATTGAAAGGACGCGGTTTTGCGATTAGAATATACTCATGGTAGGGACCCTACAAACACTCAAAATGATCGTGTCTACGCGCGTTTTAGCAAAAAACGATAGAATTTTCACGGGAAACGGCGTCATAATGCGTCAGTAATGACAAAAAACGGTAGCTAGCGCTGATCCAAGTATATAATTAAACGAAGTGACTAGGGGACCGCCAGGCGGCTGTCGTATTTCAATTACTAGCGGACCGCCAGTCACATGTAACCTGTCACATGACCCGAGTCACGAGTCTTCATTCTTGAATAATGGCGGCAGTTATCGATTGCTTGTTTTATGTCGGACAAAAGTTTTCTTGTTTTTTCTTGTTTTAAGGACAGAGTAAGTAACCAATCTTCATATACATGATAGGGTTAGGGTTAGGGATAGGGTAGGGTTAGTTACAAGAACTTTTTCTTCAAAAATCGAACTTCAAATTAGATAATAATATTCGTTATGGCATGGCCGCCATTCGCAGATTCAGCATGAGACGGCCGCCTGGACTCGTGACTCGGGTCATGTGACAGGTTACACGTGACTGGCGGTCCGCTAGTAATTGAAATACGACAGCCGCCTGGCGGTCCCCTAGTCACAGCCATAATTAAAACCGAGACTAGTATCAGTTCAATGTTTTCAGTGGCAATACTAGAGTGAAATACCTTTAATTTGATGCATCAAGTATAAATAAATGTTAAAAATTGGCGAAGTTATACGCCTGCAAAGTCGGGACATTTATGCTGGCCCACCCTGTATTTAATTACAAAACTCATTGGTTTAACATATGCATTTATTTAATTTCATTGTGCTAGTATTATTTTTTATTGATAGTTTAAAACACCAGTTGTGTCCATTGATACCCTTTTATAAAGTTCAAGAACAATGTGAGTGAATACTCCAGCAAAGGAACTGCAAATGTGAAAAAATCATTTATGCTGACGGCCATGACTTTTGTTGTCATAAACTGTCATTAAACTCTGTTTTCATCTAACACTCCAAGCTGTAGTTTTATGCAAGATATACCGGTAGTTTAGAATGTTACACTTGACATAAACAAGCCCTGCAACTGTTCATATTCTGGCAGTGCCAGTCCCAAGCCTGGATAAAGGAGGAGGATGACACTAATGATATTTAATATCAGTGTCATAAAACTGAAACTACTACATATATGAGAGGGGTATGGACTGAAACTTCAATAGTTGATTGTGTTAATTAGCACAATGTGCAATTGCCCAGTGTTAATTTGCCTTACTGTGCTTAAATCAGAAGACCACTTTGAGTTTGCGGGTAAAATTGGCATTGAACTTCAACTGTTAGCTTGTGGCACATAGTTTAGTAAAATTTAGTTATGAACTGTAGATACAATTTATGATCATCTGGTTACTCATGGTCATGGTTGCTAAGGCTCATACAATCTGAGCAAACCCAACTTTGCACGTGTAAATGTTTGTCTAAAGACTTAGAATACCAAGATTATTATTTATTTTATCTAATACAGCAATTTGATATAGTGCCCCTTCAAGGTTGACTACTCAGGAGCACTCCAAGTTCAACCCAAGTTGAGCAGAACTGTCCTAAGAACACTGTAAAATTGTGGTGATGCTAGCATCACTAAGTGCTATCAGCCATGTGCTATAGCCATTTCATTGGGCTATGTCTAAATTTAATTTGATTATATATAATGTAAATCTATCAAATATGGCTTAAAAATTGAAATTTATATGCAAATAAATTTGTGATCCAGCAGCAACGTATATGGTTCTTTGTTCTCTAGGCCTGTGATTTATTTGGCTCTTTTGTGCAGACATAGACATTGAGAGATTATGCAACTGAACACTTAATAGATCTGACTTTAAATATAAACAAGCAGAATGAAAGCAGATTTGGAGAGAGAGACTTCATGGTTACCTTGAAATCACAAAACAGTTTTAAGTGGCTGTTACCATTAGAGCCACAAAGTGAGGAACTACCTCTGACAGAGATAAGATGCTGTGTGTTCTAAGAAGTGGACCAATTTCTGTAAACCAGCATGGTCTTTTAAAGTTTCCACAGGATGAGATCGACTGTGTGACACACATTCATAGAGAGATCCACACTTCGTGATTAACCACTTGAATAGTTACTGAATGTTGAGTCATTAAATATATAGGGTTTTCTTTTGAAAAACAGAAATATTGCATATGATCTAGTCTATGTAGGACTGAAGCACAGTAACTAAACTGAACAAGTCATGCCTGTTTTTGGATCTAATCTATAGCAAAAGTATGAGTGATCTAAGTTTTGATTATTAAAAGGACGATGCATGGTACCAGTCTATGTGGACCAAAATATTTATTCAGTACACAGTAAAACATATTATGTAGTGCAATACATTAAACTAATACACTTCACACCCCAGCAAAACTATTATTAACACAAAAAAAATCATTTTTTAAATGCAGCACATATTGCAATTTGCACGCCGTCACGTCCCTAACAAAAACCGTCACGTCCCTAACGCTTAAAGAAATCATGCCAAAAACTTTTTATGAGTGATTTTAAAAAACTATTGGTCTTATGGTATACTAGTCATATCCACGTATTAACTATATTTATTTGGAATTTTTCAAATGTTAAAATTAGCAGAGTTTTACTATATTGCTGAGTGCCTATAGAAGTGGTGTCCGCGGGTTGTCACGTCCCTAACAACACTTTCAGACACATGCAGTTCTGTGAGAAAAACTCACAGAGGAATAAAATTTGGCAGAGATATAGAGTTTCTCATCCTATTATTGCTAAGAAACATTGACTTTACTGAAATTCATAATATTATGGTGCTCTTTTTTTAATAATACATGCCCGATTTTGTGCAAATGTCACGTCCCTAACGATGGAATTGCCCTTATACAATTGCAGCATGTGGAATACTTATGGGAAAAATGTTATTAATGAATATTATTTTTATTAAAAAGTTTGTGATCAGCAGGTTTCCACTTTTGGTTGGTAGCTATACGTAGATGGATCAGATTTCAAACTGCAGTATTTTTCATTGCAACACTGAAAATCTGTTGAATATCTTTATTGAATTTGTAAATTGATATCGTGAACGCTTTAATATATTCCAGTGTTTGAAACTTGATTGTTCAAGTGTCAAATCTAAATTGTATTCACGGGTGTGTTGCCTACTCATGTGTAGCAGGATTTTTGATAGCACTCTTATGCATTTACTAATCCAACGCACAAAATTAGCACACTTTACTAGCCTGTTACTTGTAGTGAATTCAATGAGTAATTAAATGAGAATGATTGTTCACACACTTGTCTAACCTCTTAAGTTGTAGACTAAATGAATAAGTGAATGAACAATTATTTTGTTTCATTGCTGGACTTGTTCCGATGCTACTACACACGTCGTCTTTTGTCTGCTGATGTGAGGCAGTCACCCAATGCATCAATCTAAGCATTTTGTGTTAATGACAACACACTGATAATTAGTTGACACTGTGTGATGATGTTTTGATTTACTGTCATTGCTTCTTTCTTCGTTTCTTCTGCCAATTGTTTGCTAACTACTGCACTTCATGTGTTATCGTTGTTCCTTTGCTTCTTTGCATGATCATGAACATAATGCTAACTTTAATTTGTGTCTGTTCACACAGTAACTTGATGTATTTTGTTATATGTTTATTTTTTGGTTTTTCTTATGTTTCTTATGTGTTATTCTTTGGGTGTCACATATTAAGAACCCACGCTGGAGAAAACCATAATGTTATACCATTATTTTGTGTACTAAGTCATTTCCAAGGAATCATCTGCAATGCCATTTGAGACCCAGACTGGAGAAAAACCAAATAAATGTGAAAATTGGCAATTTAATGCATCAGTTAAAAACCTACAGCAGAGATAAATTATGTGTCATTTGAATAGCAAACCATTTCCATTGAGTCATCATCTGAAAGGCCATTTGAGATCCCACAGAGGACGTAAACTGAAAAGCCAGAAAGGACGTAAAAGTCACTTGTAAGGAATGATCCTTTCATAAAACGTCCGGTCGCCGTTGTAACAATCTGAATGTGCATAAAAACAACAATCATGTCGAACAATTACATCAGAGAATTTGATTGATAACGACAGGCAGTGGCTTAGCCAGTTATTTTTTCATGGGGGGCAGTGGGGTGGCAGCTTAAAATGATGGGGTGGCTACCGTTGGCAATTAAAGCGTGCATCGGCATCGGTATATTGCCATAGACTATGTATTTTTAGATTTTGGATGTATTACAGTATTGGACCTAATACGCAAGCAATCCTCACTAGCTTGTCTGTCCCACAGTGCACTATATATTGGCCTGTCCTACTTTCCTATCACCCACCCTATAAGAAGTTGTACAGGAAGTTGTATAAAAAATAAAATAAGTCAGAAATTATATAACATTGTTTAATTCTTTATCACTCGTAAGAGTAAAAAGTAAAACAAACGCAGGGATTGGGGGGGCAGCTGGGGGGGCAGCCCTTTCATTTGGGGGGCGGCTGGCCCCCCTTCCCCCCGTAGTTACGCCACTGACGACAGGTATACAGGTATAGGCCTAATAGACATTTTGGAAGGAATTTTAATAATGGGTTTAGTACTGTGATTGACGATCATTCTGACGATAAGGATTTCTCAACTGTACAAACTGTGAAACACCTTTCATAGAATCGGTTGATTTATCTCATCCCACTGAAGAATAGGCCTACTCTGAAACTATATTTAATTTAGTTTGTCAGAGTATGTTGATGAAAGCGGAGTTCACATTCGCTCCAAAGTGTAAACATTAATTTCATCTCCTACAGAAAATCCTCCGACGATCAGTTGCTTCTTTTCTTTATCATAACACAATTTTAATGATCCTTGGATCCTCGGTTCCCCATCTATTTCTTCCTCGTTTGTTGAACAAAGAAAACGATTCCACTTAAGATCGGAATCAAAGAGAGTCACTTTTTGATTCTCATTGTCAGCCACAAACACTCGATCGTCTGAATCTAGTGAGAAATTAGACGGATTTCTAAGTTTTTCTGCTTCGTTTGAAGATTCAAAACGACGGATGACCATTTGTCCATCTCTGGTCAGTTCACACAAACCACAATCCATCTCCCCTTTTCGTCTTCTTCCAATTAAACCCTCTTCGTCCCTCTGCACTGTTTCGTGAAGGATGATGAAGTTTCCGACGGATGACTCCACCGCACGACGTATACGTGGCTTCTCGATGTCACTTGGCAGCTGAATGGATCGAATAAGTTCTGCGTCTGATCCGTAGATCCACAGATTGGACGATGAATAACTGGTCAACAACAACTGTCCATCACTCGTCACTGACACACTGCGTGGCTTGTAGTACGGGGAAAGAAATCTGACGATTTCGTGTCGATCATTTGTTCCCATAGCAATCTTCCAGATGCATTTCTCATCATAGTCGCAGATGTAGAGGCAGTTTTCCTTCTCACTGGATCCAATGTCAACGGGATCTTCAATCTGTTTTACTTCAATTTTCTTCCGAAGACTAAATGGGTTTTGATCGTCAAAGACACGAATTACATTTGGAGTCGATGGTCGCTCACAGACGACGAACATGTAGATTGCATTTCGCAGTGTGGTCACGCCACACACTATTTCATTCCTCCCTACACCAATTGTCCGAGTGAAATTGATGCAAATCGAAAACATGACTGAAATAAAAATGACCACAAACTAATTAGCCCATACTTGTATTAGAGTTGAATGCTAATAATTATTTGGTTTATTTTCAGTAATCGATTTCCTTGTTTATGTGGTTTTTTAAATCTCTATTTAGCCTTAATTTATAATATAGGCTTTAGAATAGGCTTATTTTGCTCAGAATTAAAACACTAAAACAGATGAAATTACTGAAAAATTATTAAATATCTGCTACAATTAATTCAACATGTTTCTATTCTTGTAATCATCATCATCATCATCATCATCATCATCATCATCATCATCATCATCATCATCATCATCATCATCATCATCATCATCATCATCATCATCATCATCATCATCATCATCATCATCATCATTGGCGTGCCCCTCTCTGGAGCGTATCCGTTTCCACCTTCCGTTGCCACAAGACTCTGTCCTGTGCTCGTATCCATGCATGCTGTGCTCAGCCCAAAGTTCATAGGTCTGAGATCCGCCTCGACCGTTCGGGTCCATGTATGCCTTGGTCGTCCGGGTGGTCTCTTCCAGCCCCTTGGTGGGCCAGAAATCAGAGCTTTAAGTGCCCTCGCGTGATCCTGCCTGAGTGTATGGAACTCGCAGGATCCTCCTCAGACACAACTGTTGGAAGGCATCCAGTTTCTTCTCGTGGTTCTAATGGTTCCTCCAATATCCTGATATCACCCAAAGTAGATTTCCCATAAACGCAATTTAAGTAGCTTTAATATAATAGCACCTTCTGCAGACCTATCGATGTAGGTAAAGTTCCTCTCTCAATAGAAAGATTTCTCCAGAATCTTAGTTGGATCTCTGAATTCATTAATTTTGTTCTCCATTTGCATAGGACCCATAGCCATATACTAACCACTTTTCGTGTTCGCTTTGAACAAAATTCTGCTGATAATACAAACAATGGTGTAAGAAGGAATGGTGTGCACACTTCATATACTGGCCATACAATGTTTTTGGCATTTCAGCAGGTGACGCTGCTGTCCCCAATTGATCGTTGGCAGCATAAACAATATAATTATGCAATTAGTAATTTCTATAGCGCCGCTCACAACCAAGGCCATTCAGTAGCGCTCCCAGTGCGATAACCCCTAGAGAAAAAAAATAAGTCTTAAGAAGATAGAGAGATGTAGATACCGATCCTGAAAGTAGAGTCCCACGCAGAGTGGAGGGAAGAGAATTCCACAAAGAGGGCCCAATGATGGTGAAGGATCGAGTTTGAGTAATAGTGGCCCTAGCTCGTGGAACGCAATATAGGGCAAGAAGCATAAGGAACGTTCGAAACATGGAACATATGGACAAGGAGAGGGCAGGAACATAGCATGCAGGGAGTATCACTTGGAATATATAAAGGGCGATGAGGATCAGGTAACATTGCAGGGAACATGGAACATCACATGGCATACGTTCGTAGGCATACTAAGTTAGAGTTCTACATATTGACTACTTGATCAAAGTCTCTTTGATGCTGACAACAATAATTACACAATTGAATGAATGATTGATTGAGTGATCGATTGATTGATCGATTGATTGACTGAGTTCATAAAAACTTACCAACGGTTTCCCTGAATTGATTGCTATCGATGTTGATCATCGCTGACATAGACGGTCGAATACTTTCAAAGAGTGCATCTCTCAGCTGATGCGATGAGTACAGCCGTTGAATATATTGAAGGGCTGCCTGTGAACGACACCAGATCCAGACGACCACAGTCTGCCTGTCCAGTTGAGAGTCCAGGATTTCTATGTTTTCATCCATCCATCTATCACTCTGATCCTGTGACCTCGGTTTCCCTCGGTTGCGAAGAGCTGCTAATAATTTCTTCTGGAATAGTTGTGCTTCTATTGACGTTGCATAATTTGCACCACGCATTTGAGCATTGATTCTTATTACACCTAAATGCAAAACGACGTCTTTCAGGTGCCAAACTATTTACTCAGACAGTGTTATGCAACAAAATAAATGCTGCTGAATTTAATAGCCTAGGCCTATAATTTATTCCTTAAACTACAGGTACGTGACCAAAACGGCGTTTCGTCCAAATCAAGCAAACTTATAAGCAACTGTGCATTCTAATTAAGTAAGCTATATAAACACGCTTTACAAGCAAAATGTTATCATGACTCGTGTAGCTTATTTTTAAGTTCGTCGCCTGAGAATTATCTGGTTCCCTATCATTTCGTCGCCGATCATTTCGTCGTGTTCATTTCGTCGCCGATCATTTCGTCGAAAATCATTTCGTCGCGTGTCATTTCGTCGCGTTCATTTCGTCGTGTTCGTTTCGTCGTGTTCATTTCGTCGCCGATCAATTCGTCGCGTTTCAATTGGTCGCACTCATTTCGTCGTGTTCATTTCGTCGTGTTCATGTCGTCGCAAATCATTTCGTCGTGGATATAGCAATAACATAATATTATATTGTTGTAGTTGCGTATTAACAGTGAATGTATAATTTTTGTCTAAACTGTTATAAATAAATTAGCATGTACCCATAGCTCTACACTGTTATTTTCGTTTGATTGGCGACACACAAATCGACGAACTTATTTGACGACGATATACATGAGACGATTTAAACTGCGACGAATACAATGAAAGTGCCATGACATTGTTTTCCAACACATAATTATGTTCTAAATGAGATGGTATGTGATATGCCAATTCACTGTAACGCAGCAATCTCCACATAATTATTTGAAACGCGTAAATTGAGTTAAACAGAAATATAATAATATTCATAGAGCAATTATATATTAACGTCCGCACATCTCTTGTGTTTTTGATCTTTGCACACCAATTTGATTTGACATAGTGCTTGTGAATAAGCTGGTTCCCGCGACCTTGCTTTTGTGGGCGCTCTAGAAATATCGAGAATACGATTAAATGATTAAATGATTTTGACACATCTGGCAGTTATAGGCCTATGGTTTCGCACAGAGACATCCCTATGAAATGATTTGCGACGAAATGATTTGCGACGAAATGAAAACGACGAAATGAACGCGACGAAATGAGTGCGACCAATTGAAACGCGACGAAATGAACACTCGACGAAATGAACACGACGAAATGAGTGCGACCAATTGAAACGCGACGAATTGATCGGCGACGAAATGAACACGACGAAACGAACACGACGAAATGAACGCGACGAAATGAAACGCGACGAAATGATTTTCGACGAAATGATCGGCGACGAAATGAACACGACGAAATGATCGGCGGCGAAATGAACGGCCACCAATTATCTTCGCGTATCCCCATATTTGTGAATTCCGAGAAAAACGAGGTAGACGTTGCAAAACATTGGACGCCAAAAATAAGATATTCAATGCAATAAAACTGCAGGTACAAACGTTATAATAAAGCATCGACATTGAATAAAGATCGATGTTGCATTAAAATTAAATTGAAACCTATAATGGTTGCTGTGAAATTTTGGTAAATGCAGAAAAATAGATACATGTATAGGCCTACGGTAGGCCTACTGTAGATTCGAATTTATAAGGAACACTTTGTCGTAGGCTATGTCCATCAGTATTATGCTGTTCTAGTTGTAATTTCGATTAGTGGTTCAGCATAATATCCTTCGACAAGTTTCAAGTTTAGCAATTTTATTTAGACCTATATAATATTCTACTCGAATTACCGAAAGGCGTAAGAATACATCTAAGCACAATTTCTTTGCTCAAGGTTATTACTTTTGCTTCATCTTCCACTAAGGATTTACATTTAAAAATTATCTTCTTTGATCATTGTAGCCATAACTTTGTCAACGTTTTAGCCTGCAATGATCCTTCAGATTTTCAGTTTGCCATGAGCGTACCCTATAATTATGGTCACTTTATTTTCCCAAGTTTTCACCAATATTAGCCTACCGAACTTGTGTTAATATGCAATGGTTAGGCCTAGAACATTACATTAGGCTAAAGGCACAATCGAATACGGAAATTAGTCATGGTCTCGGAAAGATCTTTGTGTAATTTGATATTGGCAATCCTCCTAAGTCCGGTCCCAAATTATTTCGCATGGCTTATCACATAGATATGCTTCTCCAATGCTTTATGACAGGTTATTTCGCACGTAGGATTATTTCTAGATCTGAAATAGAAGTGGGATTGATGGAAAAACGCTTAAGTTATGGAAGCTGGATGAAGGTATTTCTAGATGTGAAATAGTAGTGGGATTGATAAAAAACGCTTAAGTTACCGTATGGAAGCTGGATGAAGGTATTGTTATATCTGAAATAGAAGCTTGGTTGACGAAAATATCGGGCGAGAAATAGAAGCTGGGTTGACGAAAATAACGGGCGAGAAATAGAAGCTGGGTTGACGAAAATAGCGGGCGAGAAATAGAAGCTGGGTTAATAAAAAATATTATAGCTTAAATTGGAGCTGGTTTGATGAAAAATAATCATTATTGAAACAGAAGTTGGATTCATAAAACAGCTGATGCAATTGAAAAAGCTGGACTTTTACTTACTTTTTTATTATTTAGTAGGGGAAGTCGGGGCGAGACGGACCCCTTAACGGATTTTTGGGTTTGAGACACCATAAACGTGCTTCACGGGCACAAATTTTTTGCTATTCGTAGCTTATGCAGTACCTTAGCTAAGGGCAACACAAATTTAATTGCATCCCTTTTTGATAAAAAGATTTTTTTAATTTAAAAATTTAGTCGTAAAGGTCCGTCTTGCCCCCACTATGGGGCAAGATGGACCAATCTAATAAATCATGCCCCACGCATTAGTCTTTCATCATTGCATGTTCTGATCACACACAGAATACTCTTTTATGCACAAATGTGATCGTCTATAATGTAAGACAGTGAGAATAACGCAGAAGTTACATTGGACTAGATTTGTTCGATTTTAGGTGATTTTAGTGGTCCATCTTGCCCCCATGGTGGAACAAGATAGACCACTGCAATCATGTCTTTCGCGTTAATTGTCATTATTATTGTATCCAACAATTATTGTTATAGTAATAATAACATAATAATTAATTAACATGCGAAATCGGATGAAAAAATTCGAACCACAGGAAATATTCACACAAACGGGGCAAGATGGATCACAAGGTCCGTCTTGCCCCGTCGGTGACTGATCCAACTCACCCCCATGCGTAAGGTATAAACTTTTCACCAATTAAAAATTCAATCTACTAGGTATCCTGCCAATACTGAATTCGTTAATACGGCAGAAAAGGGTGTTTAACCAAATATATTGCATCAAAAGCCTGTGACAATGTGCAATTGAATACTTAGCAAATAACTGTTTCTTGAAAATAAGATCGAACAGGTCGAAAATCAACTTTTCATCATAAAAAACGAATAAATGTCGTTTCGGTCGCTTATTTTGGTCAAATCACCAAAGCGCCAACAGTATTACAATAATTAAAGTTCACTCGATAGGTGGCGACATCATATATACCTTATATTGACGGGATCCATCATGCCCCAAGGGTCCATCTAGCCCCGACTTCCCCTAGTCGATGTGAACGGTTTGTAAAGTGACGGTGACACAAATGCTGTGAAATAATTTGGGACCGGACTTCGGAGGATTGCCTTGATATTTATTGTTATTTGTTGCTATTTTGAAACAATTGTTAATTAGAAGCCTTCAGATAAAGTTTGCAAATTAACCTCCACCGTTTTCTAGTATTTTAGCCACAGTCTTCTGATTGGTTTGTTGAAGACATCTCACAAAATTTGAAAACTTTTTGTGGTCGAATAAATCCGCCATGTAGAAAAGTTCGGCGTTCTTGTCTCGGTTGAATCGTTGTCGTTTAATCACGTGACTTTCCTCTTCCGTTATGCAACTAAGAGACAACATTGAAGCGATTAACTCATCACTTGGATCAAGATTTTCAAGCAGATAATTTCTGTTGACTCTTATGATTGCAGATCGCTTTTTGGTTTTTCCGTAGTAATCTAAAAAGATAATTAAGCTTACAAATTATTACAACTTTAGGATGGCATCGCAGCTTTATTGGGTCACAGCACGGTTCCACGACAACTGGTCTACCGACGACTCGTCTACCGACTACTCGTCTCCGGACAATTGGTCTAACAACAACTGGTCTACAGACGAATAGTATTGATGAAATAGAAGCTGGATTTATGAAAATGGTTTCTTAGCTTAAATGGAAGCTGGATCGATGATTTTATTCATTTATTTCGATATGCATCCAGCTTCTACTTCAGATCGAAAAATACCTTCACCCAGCTTCTATTTCTCATCCGTTATTTTCGTCAATCCAGCTTCTATTGCAGATATAAAACAATACCTTTATCCAGCTTCCATTACTTAAGCGTTTTTCATCAATCCAGCTTCTATTTCAGATCAAGAAATACTTTCATCCTGCTTTTGTTTCTCATACGTTATTTTCGTCAATCCAGCTTCTATTTCACCTGTAAAAGAGCCATCATCCAGATTTTATTTCTCTTGCGTTTTTTCATCACTCCAATCTCCATTTCATCTGTAAAAACTTTCATCCAACCTCCATTTCTCAAGCGCTGGATCAGTTGTCTGTAGACCAGTTGTCGTAGACGAATTGTCCGGAGACCACTTGTCGTTAGACGAGTTGTCGGTAGACGAGTTGTCGTGACACCATACAGCACACCATCATCGGATAAACAATTTTGTCTGTTGTAGCCTATAGCTAGGCCTACACTACATTAAGTAGAAACCTCTGCTGACCAGTGGTGTAGTCCTAAAAAATGAAGTGGGGGGACGCCTGGAAATTGAAGTGGGGGGACGCCATGGAAATTGAAGTAGAAACTGTAGCAAAAAGTGCAATCTTGCAAGAATTTTGAGAAAAAGTGGGGGGACGGCTTCCCCCCGCGTCCCCGCCCCACTACACCACTGCTGCTGACTAATTCTAGTCCGAATTGGTATAATTAGATTTAGATAATTATTATATTACCCTTAGACAGGTTAGACAGACAATTATTATTATAGATTGAGTTGATACAATTTGAAAACAACGATAAATTCCAGTTAGGCTACATGTATCTCATTCATCTAAATGCAAATTTGCCTCTTACATTTTTAACGACGTGCCACTCATAGAGTAGGCAACGATATGCCTACTGTTGTGTTGATTTGCATTACATTATTGCAAATAGTTGTGTAGCGTTTGTGGAAACGCTACAGGATCTTACTTATTCTTTTATATTGCGTCTAATTCTATAACTAATTCATGGGTGAATCAGACTGAGTTTCCAGACAATACGCCAGACATACACGTGACCCTTTCGCTGACGTGGCCAGAGCGCGGGTACTGCTGATTGGTTGTAAGCGGCGCGTGACCCAAAACGGCGGCAGGAAACCGCCTGTGATTGGATGCTGGGCCAGACAGCGGAAGTTGACGACTGGACGTGGACCGAGTAGGAGCTGTGTGGGAAAAACGAGGTAGAAGGTCGGGTAGAAATTTAGTTAAACTTAAATTTTAATACTTCAATTTCTTGTAAAAATTCTTCCAAATTAGTAACGAAAGAAAGAAGGAAATCGACTGTTGCCTCCGGTGAAAGGAAATCTTCGTGAAAGAGTGAATTGACGATAAATTCAGGAAAGTATAATTTGTCAGAGTAACACGTGTTGAACCCGTAATAGATTGGCTGTTGAACACCGCTGTAAAAATGCTAATGTAGATAATATTGCATTTAATGTAGACAGCGAAGGTGAATCTGATTTGTGTTACGAGGCCCGAATGTATTGAAGTGTTTAATCGATATTGCGAAACATTGAAGAGGCCATTGTAGTTACAGTTTAATTAGTAATACTGATGTTATTGATTGCATTCGTTGTAATTAGCTAAGAGAACAGAAGCATAGAGTATATTTAATTGCATTCGTTGTAATTAGCTAAGAGAACAGAAGCATAGAGTATATTTAATTTGGATGCAGCAGTGAAACTGTTTGGGTTGAATAGTGCGAACAGTGTTGTAACAATTCACAAATACTGTTGCCTATTAGGAATACATTGCAATCACACTGTAGTGAACAGACAGATACTGCAGAAAGAACTGCGTCTGTGCGGACCACTTTGATTTACATGTTTAATTAGATTGTAGCTAAGAAATAATAAAGGTGTTGTGCACATAGTCGAAATTGAAAGTGATACAATGAGTGAACTTGAACTAGGCTTTAATAGGGAAAGCCCCATGTCACGTGCCACCTCTTCCGGTGGGGACGCCCAAGAAGAACCGTATGGTTCAGAAGGAGGGCGGTCGGTTAATAGCACTGGGACGTTTATAGAGCGCCCGACAGATAAGTCGAGATACCTACCACTGGATCTCATGGAGTTCGCCTTCCTTTCACCCAAAGCTGCTGCGGGGAGAACGAACCCAGACGAGCACCGGGAGAAGGGTGCTGTCGCTCGTCGACCAATAGCCGCAGAGATATGTTCTTTAGGCCCTGGTAATAAGGAAAGTATGGAACCTGTACGTTCCTCCCTGTCATCTACACCTGAGGGTCCTGTGCTTGCGTTCCCATTGCCCCAGCAGTAGGCCTACGCCGCAGCGCTAGAGGAAAGCACCGAAAGTAAGACAGTAAGTGAAGCACCACTTGCAAGAGCTCCTGGCCCTTTAGCGGCTAGGGCGGGTGTTACAGTTGCAACCACGTGACCAGACATTGACTAATCAACCGTTCTCACGTTAGTGCCATATGTCCACATTGATTCTCCATAAGACTTACTTTAGCCAGTGGCGTAGACAAAGGGGGTTTCGGGGGCTAAGCACCCATTGGCTTAGGGAAAAGTTTTTAAAAATGTTAATTTTATGCCCTTAAATAAGAAAAAAACAATTGCTTGTTGTAACAATTGTTTTTCTTACTTTATTCCCTTTGTTACTTATTCCATTTTATTTAGGCTGCTGTAGCCTAATACTGTTGGGTTGATGTCAGAAAGGGCATCCGCCAGGCCATATTCTATTCAGGTGTAGCCTATATCATTGGCTATCAATAATATTATTTCACTCTGATAATTGGACACAACTCAACCTACCCTTCAGGTAGCACCAGAGTGTCCTCTCGAACCGATGTCCGGTAACTATTCGATTGAAGCAAACGTCGACTGATATGAGGGACCTGATGACTTCTTCGTCTCTCAGGTGTGGCGAGGAATTCAATATCCAATGTAGACATGACTTTTGTAAGATAATGTCCAACATTTCTAGCGGAAGGTCATAAAGCTAAAATGCAAAAGGATGCAAACAGGATTCTACTGGATGCCAATACTCGTTTAATCCATGATGCTATGACAACACCGACAAAGTAAATAAGTTTTACGAGTTAGTTACGCTTCAGAATGCAATCTGATGCTCCATCACAACAAATCATGTTGGGTGTTAATTCACCGACAGAGGATGGGAGTGACCAAACTACAGGTCTACTTGAAATTCGTCCAATTCATTCATTGTTTATGCATACAGGCCTGCTTCTTCAAGTAATATACAATTCTATGTCTACTTCTCAGAAACTGGGAGTGCCGTCATTACTCCGTAACATTATGACATACAACTTAGAGTGACTAGCGACAACACTTTTCAAGTAGCGACGCCTAGCAAAATAATGCAAAAAGAATATAAACTATCCAGATGATGACGGTGCCTATAGAATGATCAACGAAGCGACAACAATCCAAATCGCTTGACTGGAAATAAACGATCTACTCATGATTAGCCGATTTCTAAAAAGTTAATAGACAGGCAGCGAACTGCAGGGTGAGCGTTGTTAAAAAAGCGACAGCACAATACAGTGTACAAAGTCATGTTGCTTAATTAAAACAAAAGAGGGCTTATAACTTGCAGATTATTTACGACAGAGATAGCATATCAATTGAAACAGACTGACGATGATTATCTACCGACGCTGAATGAAAATCAGGTCAGAAAGGTTTTTTGTCGCTTCACTGTCGGATGTAAATTACAGTTCTTGCAATTTTCGGTGGCAAATAAAACTTGCGAGTGACACGTGAGGACTAATTAAGTCTGATTGGTACAGCTCTCCTGTGCGTCATGAACTTGCAAGCTTTCTCGAGCATCGGGTCATCATCCTATCAGAGTAATCCATTGAAAATTTTGTTACAGCGCTGTTATCACAGTGCAAAATGCATTCTGTCAATGGGATCTAGTAAAAGTGGTCGCGATGATGTTAAACTTGTTGCTTCAAGAGTAGGCTACCTGGTAGCTAGAAAGAAATTAAGCACAATCTGACCATTGAACCAGATGCAACTTTCTTGTGTTCATCTTTTCTGTTGCAATCTTCTTCTTTAAACAGAAACATTGAAAACATTTAATGTTTTAATCGTAATATAATGTGCCATGCCCTGCACTGTTCGTTCTCCGGACAATCTGCTAGTCTATATCATTCAAACGGTCGTAGGCATGCAAACTTCTGAACTTGCGAAAGCGCTTGATCTTTTAACTCAATTCTACTTATTCACTTTGAGTATATGATTTGCTTATTGCTGATTATGTTTATACTTTGTTAAGTAGGCCTATACAGTATACATGTACAATTGAATTGTTGGGATCAATAAAAATATGTCTGCCTAAACGGGCACAAAAAAGAATTGGAACTATTTAGGACATAGTGTAAGCCTACACGACTTCATGAGTCACATGTTGGTGATAGAACTATATAATTTTTTTATTTGCTCGGGTTTTTAAGTACGGTAAGCTTAATTAAACTTATTAGGCCTACATTTAAACGACCATTTTGGGAAAATCATATTGCATAAAGTTACTTTAAATTTGTAGAAATGCGACTTTAATAGTGGTGAAGTAGGCCTAAAGACGGTTTCTTGGTCAATTGTTGGATCCTGTAAGCGACAAAGCTGGATCAAGTTGTTATATCGAGTTCTGAGTTTTGTTTGCACAGCCGACAACAACTAGGTTTGATGACGTTGACTCGAATCCGCTTCTCAATTTTAAGAAAGTGGGCGAGTGAGTCAAATATTTGTGCATCAACGGTAAAGTCCATTGTAGACCTACATCGCCCAAAGAATATTCTTCAGTTCTAAATGAATATCAATGCCTCCATTGTAACTTACCTATAACAACTCGATTCTTTGGTATGTAGCCGATCTTTCCATTGTCCGTGTGCCACGCTATTAACCATCCGTCCGTGTCACTGTAACATCATTAAAATTCGTAACGTGTGATAATGTCGTTGACAACAATTTCCAGTGTAGGCCTAAGCATATAATAGAAAAGTGATAAAACCGATGCAACACCCTGTAGCATAAGCTTACGCAAGATGCTCACCGTCCAGTCGATCAGTTTTTAAGAGAAAGGCTATACATGTAATTATGTAGTATGGAACTACACGATCCAACAACCGAGAGAAACTACGGACAGAAATAGTGATAATTTAGGCACAACCCGCTCAAAGCAAGTGAGATGAACGTTTTGAGTAAGCCTAGTGATTTTAAAAATAGAAGAATGAGGACTGATTTGTTTATTAGCCCCTAGGCTATTGGTGAAGGGTTAGAGTCTAGTACTCTAGAGAGTATTAAATATACACTGGAAGCCAACTGAAGTAGTTTTGTGCAATGCTCCCGTAACGTGGCGATATTTCGATAAGTCCGCCTCGACTTTAAAGTTGCCAAAGAATTCTGAATTTTCAGCTGTTTCTGCGGATTTTTACTTTATAATAGGACTAAAAACATGTAAACATAAAAAATTAATGAGAGCTAAACAATATTCGATTTATTATCTTCCGTGTCTTAGATTTGACCAATATTTAGTAAAGTTAAAATAAATTATAATCATCAATCAATCGTCTAAAGTGTAACGGTCAGGTCTACTTCCAATTCGCCCATAACACACCAGTCATTAGACCACGATATCACAGGCTAACGTCTTAAAAATCTCATGACCTGCTGAAGGCTAAGAAGTTCTTACGTATAGAGAGAAGGTCAATATAATTATCTTTGCACGATTTGACTAATTGCGGATTGAAATAGCAATCACAATTGCATGCTACATTAATTGTTATAGTCACCTGCAATTTTCAGGAGGAAGAGCCTCCATGTTGTCTCCTCTGTTAAATGAAAGTGCGGCTGCATAAAGATCCTCTTCGTCTTCTGCTGGGTTGAAAGGATCATACGCACAACATGACATTGTCACCGAATGCAAATGCGATTCTGCTGCAGGCGATTTCATTTCCTCCGCATCAGAACGTTCATCAGAGTAACTCGTATGTTGCAGATCTTTTGAAACCATTACCGTTTTCTGATCTTCGATTTTGATCGCCTCTTGATGAGTTTCACTCTCACATTTCTCTTCTCGTCCGCTGTAAGCTTTGTCTTCCAATGACTTCATTTCATTATCCGGATTCATTTTCGTGCCCCGCCTCGATGGACCAGATGCATTTGCAATGTTATTATCTTCGTAAACTGTCATCTGTCTGTTATATTCTATTAGGCCTAAGCCATGTCTTCTCATTTTATGCCTTTCGAATCGATTTTGATGCCTTTCAGATTGATCAAGCATATACCGTTGTTCACGGCCTGTCTGCTCAATAACTCTTGTTCTTTCAAAGATAAAAGTGAGCTCCCTTTTTTCTTTTTTACTCATCTGTCTTGGATCAAAATCGTGAATTGCGCGCAGTTTAAGTTTATCTAGAAGGAACAAAGGCATACACAAAAATAGTTGACGCGTTAAACAAGTTCTTTCGTATTTTTACATTTTATGTATTTTCGAAACAATGCAAGCTACATGGGAGCTGCGCAGGCAACTGCTAAACTCATTGGGTCTATTTGGTTCCCGTGGGAGATAATAGCCTACATGTAGACTTGGTACTTCGATAAACCATGCAATTAATTATTTAGATCTTTCTCGCGCCAAAAGTGTGCCGCAATGAGTTCGATATCTGAAGCTAAAGTTCGCTCATACACAGGTCTATGTCATGGTGGATAAGCAACTCAGCAAATGCCTATTAACATGCGAACTTCAATTATGCTTTCAATGGACTGTCGAAGTTCTGGAGAAGACACTAAAGGGGAAGGGAGAAAGTTGCACAGTTCGTGATGCGCCTCCAACAGTGTAATATTCCACCGCAGTAGGCAAAGTATGACGATTTGCAGCAGTTGTTCAAATTAAGCTCTGAAACAGCTGCACTCTACCATCATGTTCTACTGGGAGCGCTCCTGAGTAGTTAACCTTGAAGGAGCGCTGTATCAAATTACCAGTAAATACATGTAAAATCATGACTCTGCCTCATCCATGCAGTCACCAAACGGAAACCTGACAATGACGACGAAAATAGCAACATATTAGCATTAAGCGACACAGAGCGCACGGACAATCCACTAAAATAATGTGTTTCACTTTATAAAATTTAATTCTTTTTTTATTTAAATTAATATTTTGCTACTGAAAAACAATTTCGTAATTATTCTAGGTCAATTCTTGAATGTCTTGTATGCACACTGCCAAATTGACAATTTTTTCCTAAGAAATTGCCATATGTAGCATGTTTAAAAAAAATTATTATGTGGCGCCACCTAGCTGGTGAGTCAATAATTAGTTTAACATGTTGCAGACACAACACATATCAACACGTGTGCCAAATATTTTTTCCATATTTTCATAAGTGAAATACTAATAGACTTGCAAAGTTTATTTTGTGAATATCTCAAAATCGAAAAAATGGACTCTAGTGGTTCTTCCGATGAAGGCTTCATATGCCATCCGTTGCTATTTCAATTTCAAATTATCGAATAACGGGATATTTCCAGATAGAAAGCTTATAAATAACCAATATTTTAATAAATAAATAATATATCAAACTATGAAAACAATTATTATCGTTTGATGATAGAGCCAAACACCAATAGGCCCAAGAGTGATGCAGATAATTTCATTAGATGGGATGTCAATGATTTGCACAGAAATTAACCAAGGAGACTACAGGACGAAACATAATAAAAAATTATTAGGCTAGGCTAAGGCTATGCACATGTACTGCAGACTAACAGAAATTAAAACTGTTACTATTCAGATATTTGCCTATCAAGTAAACGCAGGAGTTCGTTTCGTGAAAGTAGGACAAGTGTCAATCTCTAGTTGTTGTTATTACATTGATCTTTATCACCATTCCAGACTTTTCAATAATAATTATATTAGACATATATATTTGATTGGTCAATATGGCAGAATTCAAGGCAAAGTTAAACTCGATTGATTGGCTGTTTTAATACAACAACACACGTGCTTGTTGTAAGGACCAATGCGCGCGAAAACATTCAAGCTATCAGCTCCGTCGGGTTACCTTCAACTTCTGAAGTTCTTCTCGATGTCATTTCTTTCTGTTTCGGTAAAACCTGAAGAAAAGCATGATGCCTAATCTGTAAAAGAAATATTTGTGAAGACCTGCGCGCACTTGTTATAAATAGACCTAAAAGAGATTCTGTGAGCTATAAACAATTAAACGCTAGCAGTGAACTTCAATATCCAGCTAAGATTCATATAATATTATCATTGTGTTAAACCTTCGAGTATTCGCAACAGATCACAAATTAATGCATATCTTGTCACGTCTTTTTGCCAAACTGTAGGCCTGTATAATAATGACAATAGGCAAATATGAATGTGATGCAATCCTATTGAAAATTAATACAAAATAATGAATGTTTATTTCTCTGAGAATTTATTACGATACGAACATCATGCGCTTAAGTGGGTGAGCATTTGAGCAATGAACACGTAAGCCGATGCAGAAATAGGGCACAGACCTACAGCACCGGATGGTGTTAAATAAAACCAAGTCCACTGGCGTTAAACGGCAATTCTCTAGAAATTGTATCATTTGATGTCATGTGTTATTCATGCTGCTCAGGAGCACTCGTGGCTCAACTCAAATTAAGAGATCAGTTTACGATTTTATTATCATAAAGTCACCATTATTTTACTTACCAAAATACATACAGAGAGCAGTCATGTGGGTGTACGGACCATTGCTCATGGCCAATGACCAATGAGCCTATGAGCAATAAGCCATATGAGCAATCAGCCTATGAGCAATGATCCTAGAGCCGGTCATGTGTGTAATATGAACCACCAGGTTGTTGTTGGAGTAGACATTCTGGATCGCTAAAGCGCAGAATACACATTCGATTATATACAGGCCCATATTACACACGGTGGTGCTTGACTGAAATCTGTTATAGCCTGATTTAAAACAGATTTTATAGGTCAACAAAGTTGTGTTTTTGTGTGATAAAGACGTTGTCTACTTTCTGAAATAACAGGCCATAGCATGATTGAATCCTACCAATAATTATATATGCAAACTAGGCCTGTATCATAACAGAAGCACTGGTAGCCTGTGTATCGTGAAGAAGCTATGATCTAAGGCACATGAAAAAATAAGAAGTTAATAGCAGTTTGACGGATGGTTTCCCACTGTATGAGCTCAACTGTTACAGTCGACGACTATAATAATGATACTAGACAACTGTTACAGTTACCCAGGGCCGTAAGTCCCGGGGAGGGAAGGGAAGGAATTCCCTCCCCAATTTTCAACCTGGGGAGGGAACGTGAAGGAATTCCCTCCCCACAATTTCTCTCAGCTGTGTCACATTGTTAAGGTCTGCAAGTTGTAGGCGACTGCACATTGCACAATCAAATGGTAGATACTTGGAAATTTGCTCTGTGAGATTAAACGATATAGACAAGAGGTGTAAATGTATACATTGAAATTTGAAGGATAAGATCTCCTCGTCATTAATACAAAGGGGAAGAAATTTATGACGTGAGAAGTACGCCCAATATAAACCCTATGATCCTGCATGACTGCAAGGAGATAGCGGCCATGCAGCAAGAAGACAGCTAATGACTATATATATAATTATAAATAATATAATTATATATAGGCTATATATAATCATATATACATGCAGCATGTATGTATGTATATACGTGCAAACTCAAACTGGACAAGCTCCTGTATTATATAGAGGCTACCTTTGTGACTTAATGCACGAACACCTCTTCGCAGTATCTTCCCCGCCCTCTTCAGTCTGCTGATCGACTTAGCCTAATCACCTATAGTTCCTCGGGCAAGGACTACCATGACCCAACACCGAGCGTTTGCCATTGTAAACCCTTCTACATTATGTGGAATTCCTCCCTCCCTCTATCGGTAGTAAGATCTTATCTTCAGCCCTTCCCTGTTTGAAGTCTTTCTTATTTCCCCGGGGCTGTCACGCTGAGAGCGCCTCTGAATAGCTAGTACTGTAATATGGCTTTATAAATTCTCATATAGCCTACAATACACTCATAATTCATGCATACATAACATGCATACAAAGTATACAAGTGCATAGGGTAATTATATTGGGAGTGTGGGCTCTCAGATTTGAAAGAAGTACTGACAGCAGTTCATCTCGAGTGCACATTATGCTATAAGCTTACCGCATATTCGACTGTAGGCCAAAAGAGGATTATAAATAATTTTAAACAAAATTAAATTCATGATTAAAAGTACTGTGCGTTAAATAATTTAAACAGTCTAATCTTTTTCGTTTTCCAAACTACTTCAATCTGGTAAGTGTGAAGAAAATAGTGCAGATGCACAATGCCTTCTCTATTTGTAACAGTTTTTCACATTAGCTATGTACCAGTATACATAAAAAAATTATCCATTGCCTGAATCTGTGCATCAGAAATGTGACAAACACTAACAGCATTACATCATTATGATCAGATTCCTGTCATTTTAGTTTTTTCACTTAAAAATCTGTGTTGGTTGCAGTTTGTATTTGTGAGCGCAATCACAATCTCGAGATTTCTTCAGCGCCAACAGAAACTATAAGTCGCGGAAGCCATAGGTTTCAGTTAACAGAAATTTAGCTATTAACGAAATCGATAGGCAAGGGATGGCAAAAATGACAAAATGACATGATAAAGCAAGCGTATTGTTGCGGATTATCTAGGCTACATGTAGGAAGTTATGGATAATTAAAATTAATTTTATCAACCTAGTTTATAGGTACATTATTGACTGAGGTTCACTCAACTGTTAAACATGTCTTAACTCCGTGTCGACGCATTAATTTTTTAGAATACTATAACTCACTTGCCTAAGACTCTAAGTTGATGACCAAACACGAAGTATACCAATGGTGGATCCAGAACTTTTCAAAGGGGGGGAAATTCGGTCTTGGACAAGGATAAATTTTTTTTAGTCATCATAGACTACTTTTGTAAAGGGTCTGCCGAACTGAAAGAGGGGGGGCACGTCCACTTTCCACGCCAAAATGGCTGGTGAAAAATAAAGAATTTTCTAACTGGAGGGCCATGGCCGGATAGGCCCCTGGAACCGCCCCTGAAGAATACAGAAGCAGGTGACATCTAGTAAATTTAAAGTAGACCCTATATACAAATGAGTCGCTAAGGTGGATGTCTAGGCCTACTAACCCATTCAGATGCAGGAAGTCAAAATGAAGAAACAATTAATTGACTATAATATTATAGGCCTAGTACTTTCAACTGTTTTGGTTTGGCAAGAGAACCCTAGTCGTGTTGTTCCCTGTAGTCCGAACATAAAAATATGTGCAGTAGTGTGAATGTCGAGGAGTGGATGGGGTTGTCAATGGCGGATTGCATAAGGAGAGCGAGGAACAGAGATGGATGGAGGAAACTGACGTCGTTGACTCGATCTGGTCTCAGATCCGCAGCAATGAAGATGGTCAAGATGATGAAGGCGAATCTACAATTTTTTAACACTAACTTTAACACTAACCTATATTATGGTGTCACCGAACTTAGTGACCAGTGGGGGGTCCTTGAGGGGGTATACCGCGCACAATTCCGAAAGGGAAATTTTCCCTCCCCACATCTACATGTAGAAGGAGATTTACGGCCCTGCAGTTACCCATGTTGCAGGCCCTTCCTCTCCTTCATTTCTCGATCATTACTTGGTTTAGTAAGAAATTGAGAAACTAAGAGTGAATTCTTGTGAAATTTATATTGCAAACGTAAATCTAAAAGTCCATGCTGACATAAACTTTGACATTTAAAAAGCTAACCTTTGTTTTTTAGCCTACGGATACTATTAGAGAGTGCACTCACTTCAAAACGGTTGTAAACCCTTTTCTTATTATAAGAAATGGATATCAAAATAATCTTCATAAATTTAATTTCGTGTACAATGCTCCTTATTTCTCAAAATGATGACCTTAAATTTGCATTTTTTTTATAAATTATCTGAATCTTTGAAAGTAAAGAACAATAGATTTATCAGTTATGGCTTCAACAGTTGGCCTAGGCCTACTGGACGCGTCCGGCTTTAAACGCCTCATGCAACATATCCGCCAGCCTGAACGCGACATAGTCTAAACTCTAAAGATAGTTAAATCTGTTCATTTACAACTACTATTGCGTAATGGTCTATAAAACTCGCACATGAATGCAATTATTTGCAAGTCTCAGTGATTTCTTGACGACATGTGAGCTACTCCACGTATAACGACACAGCATTCCGTGGCGGCAGATAATTATATCTAAAAGCAACTCAAAATCTCTGTTATAGCAACGTCTATCGTCCCTATCGATTTCTATAATCTCTATAACCTTTGTACCTTGTGCTTACCTGTGAATGACCTGCAGTTATAATCCAGCTGCTGTACGTTGTGCTGACAATAGTAGCCTAACATTCAGAGATCCCTATTTAAATGCTTCGGTAATACGGTAGTTTATAAGATCATCGTTAATCGAATAGACTAAACTGCAGATTATTCTATGGTGAATGCTCCATAGAATAACCGCCTAAGCACAAAGTAGGTCTTCAACATATCGATAATATTAGTTGACAAGTCTAGACTCGGCAGTTCGAAATGATAGGCCTACGATCGATTAAGCAAGACAGACTAAGTGCACGATCAAGTGACATAAGCTGTGTGTAGTTAATAATCCAAGAGACGGCGGCTAAGTGTTTTGATAAGACAATGCTGCATAGAAAGGCCGCGTCGATCACCGTGGTGATGATCATGATGATGAGACGCCTCTGACCCGCGAGATCGAAATAATCATTAACTGAAACGTGTACTTTGATTATGATAAGCAGTTCAGGAAGCAGCATAATATAATTATAATCTCCGTCTAACCAACCTTCAAGTAGCGCTACTTGTGATCTGTGAGATAGCTAATAGTTAATTAATCTCATGACGCACACCTTCCGCGCCAACGCATTTAGCACACCTGGGGTTCAATGGACCCAACCGATAACATGTGTCAAAATCATTATCAATTAAAAGGTAGGTCTACTTGGGAATAAGTGACTGGCTATGCGTCTAAAATTAATCCTAGGGCTACCAAGAGGGTGGTATCGGCCAACCTCCATAAGTTTGTTCAAAATAGAACTTGTTTCGTATGGAATAAAATGCATGTCGACATTTTAAGTAGCCGTAGGTTAATTTACACGCATTTTTCGGTAAGATTTGTGATTATAGATTACCCCATACCGTTCAAAAGTTATACCCGAAATACACGAGGTAGGAAGGCCATGGGTAGTTGAAGCCACCCACTTACTTCTATATGTATGGTTTCAAAGTGTGGACATCTATCTTATCTCACAGTAGTAAATATGTATTGCAGATTTCTATAAAGTTCTGTGTTCAGGCCTAATAGGACAAGCCATGGCTGCTTCAGATACAGTGACAATATGTTTTTTGGGTGTCATGTTGTGCTCTTTACTTTTTGTAGGCTACAATAGTTTTAACGCGTGTGTGGACGTTTATTTCACGGTACCGTAGTAAAGATTACTTGTGCATTTCTTGTTTTGTGCTTTCTGCCTTTATGGTGAATAATCATTTTAAAATAATGTATTTATGAACATTTCCTGCAAACCAACATAAGTGTTTGTAAAACAACGTACGCTTCTTGCAAACTATACGCTAACGTCAAAGTAACATCAGGACGGTATACTTTAACCATAAAAGTACGTATTATGTTCACTGCGATGATTGTATCATGTTTGTTTGGTTCAGGAGAAATTAATAAATAAAGTAAATTTAAAAAATAAAACCTGACGCGGCAGTAGGTGGTTTTGCGCAACAAGCATCACAAGGCGACATCTCTTCTTGGTGTAATTGGCTGAGAGGTTGGTTCTCAGGCGATGCAAGTCAACGTCAAGCTCGCTATCAAAGATCTCAACTTGGACCATGCTTAGGATCAAAATTCCAGGCAGTATCTGTCCGCATTCGGTCGATTCCAAGACAAATGCGCAGTGTAATGAGTGTTGCAACACATGTTGCTACAGAAAACAACATCATCGTTTTCGTATTTGTCGTGACAATAATATTATGTGTTTTATGGGCATTAGGTCTCAACTTCCGAAATATGTAACTTCAGATTTTGTGAATCTAACTCTGTGTATATTCTATATATTTTTGTGAAAATTTTCTTATAAAAAACATGAAATGGCAGTGCCCTAATTTTGTATGCCCACGCCACTGGGGAAAATGATTGAGCAAGTTTAAAATTCTCGTTATGAAAATCTTATGAAAGTCTCCTATTTTCACATATTTTTATTTTTTGAGCACTTCCGGTTATGAAAAGACAAATTATTTAGCATGACAATGTAGCCACACATTCCCTCTATTCAGTTATTGCAAACTGGCGTGGCTTATGTGGTCGGCCATAGGCCTATTGGTTCACAGCCGTGAGAACGGGTTGGCATCATGTCCCCAACTTGACTTATCGTCTTCTGGCTGACATGGACATCGCTTTGGCAAAGAAACAGAAAAAGACTTGACAGCCAGTTGAGTGCTGAATCTTCATATCTTTGTCGCTGTGTCTGGTCTTGTCAACTATACATGTAGTATACTAGTATCTTATCGTCGTCGTCGTGACCATCCTCATTGCTGCGGATCGGGGATCAGAGTCGACGACGCCATCGTCCTCTTATGCACACCATTAATTGTCATCAAGTTTATTAGCTACTACATTATACCAATCCGTCTGCCTAATCCGCTTCATCATCAGCTTCATCTTCAAAGTTGTTAGCAACGGCTGATCCAACAGACTTAGAAGTAGAACACTATTACTCTGGATTGTCAGTTTAGTCATGAACAGAAGAGCTGCCCATGTCACCCTATTCCGACAGCTATGCTTGCTTTTATCAATGGGCATAATAATTATTACATGCACTCTGGCTGAACTTTAGAACATGGCAGAATCAGTTGATGTAAAATGTTGGAAAATGATAAGGCGTTGATTGAAAGAAAGACAGATATCAGACCAGAAATTTAAACGGATTTGAGCATCCAGGATTGCAGCCTCCAATCTGAAAGATGTCCTTTGAACAAGACTAGTGTATCGAAACATTTACTCATTGCATATATTTACCATCTCATTTAATCCAATTTTAAATTGGCTGCAACAAAGTTGGGTGTTGCTCACGAGCAACTATGTCACTGATGATCATGATATTTAACTTTGGAAGGAACATAATTCTCCATAACGCAAAACTAATAACTGTACGCCACAGACCACTGTTCATCGGTTTCACACAAAAATTAACTTTGAACATGCAAAATATCGTCGGTTACGAGGCAAAAGTTCAACAATTACGTTAAATAAAACCACTTCCGTGCTACAAACACAAAAGGAACGCGCTAGGTTATTGCGATCTCGAGACATATGATGACAGTTCATAACGCAAAGCTAAATTAACGACATCACAGTCCATTGTTCATCAAAATCTTACACGAAAAGTTATGTCCACCCAAACAAAGTGTCTCATTTCACATAGGCATAGAAAGTCCGTCACGAAATAAATGTTATATCATTGTACATGTACATGACGTCGTCCATTTTCAACACGAACACCATGGAAAGTTTCTCCAGCAAACTGATCTCGCAGGATTCAGGTCGTAGAGCAGGAAGACGTATGCTCCGTCAAGGTGTGGGCTTGGACGACGAGGACTTGCGCGTGTGGACCTGCGCACTGAGGAAGATGTGCGCGCACAGACGAGGATTTGCGCGCCGTAGAAGCCGTGAGCGCGAGGACTTCCGCGCCGTGGAAGACTTGTGCGCCGTGGACGACGAGGACTTGAGCGCCGAGGAATAAGCTTACGCGCAGGCTTGCGCGCCGTCAGCTTCAAGAAATGAACAGGTCGGCGAATGGCACGGCGTGGTCGGCTTCAAAACGCTGTCGCTCCGTTTAAATCTCAGTCGTTCAAATCTCTTTTTGACGGTGTCACGACAACTCGTTCATCGACAACTGATTCAATGACAACTGGTACACGGACAATTCGTTCACTGACAATAATAATTGGCTCGCCGACAAATGGTTTATCAACAACATCTTCAAAATGTTCACTACAATGTTATTAGTCACATTCTTGTTAAAACGAAAACTGGATTTGAAGAAAAGAACTCATGATCAATCGAAAACAGATAAATGAAACCCTTGCTGAAATAGAAAATGAACTGATGTAAATAATTTCTGACATAATGTGACATTAACATGGTTTCTCGCCAGTCTGGGTTTTACATGTTTTCCACAGCACCGTCAGCAATAAATAAGTTATCAGGCGGAGAAAAGCGATGGATAGAACAATGCTTTAGAAATTCCATCTCAATTTCAAACATTTCATCACATATACCACATCCAAAAAGATTTTCCACAACCGGCTTTGAATGATGAAGCGATTTGATGTTGTTAGTGAGAAAACATTCTCCTGGACTACGCTTTGGAAGCAGACTTGATATTTCATAGCAATCATGGTCGACGTTTCTTGACAAGCGTTCTCCTGGTACATCAAAGGATTCTGCACTAACTAAGGTTACGAATGGATCACATAGATCAGCAATTAATTCATTTGTTAATTTACGATCCTTTGACTGTATTTCTAAATGGAGTTTATCAGGGAGATGATTAGTTGAAGAACTGACCATATGATAAGGTTTGCTGCAGGTTTGTTGCAACTCATTCACATGAGATCTTCTGTGTTTCTTTGGACTCCCAAGTAAGCTGAATCCTTTATTACACACCACACATATGTATGGTTTCTCTCCAGTGTGGATTCTCATGTGGTCTTTCAGAACAAAACCTTGAGTAAATGATTTCTGACATAACTGACATTTAAATGGTTTCTCACCAGTATGGGTTCTCATATGCTTTTTCAGTTGACTGCCTGTAGTAAATGATTTCTGACATAACTGACATTTAAATGGTTTCTCCCCAGTGTGGATTCTTATGTGACTTTTCAGACCAAAACCATGAGTAAATGATTTTTGACATAACTGGCATTTAGATGGTTTCTCTCCAGTATGGATTCTCATGTGGTCTTTCAGAACAGAACCTTGAGTAAATGATTTCTGACATAACTGACATTTAAATGGTTTCTCCCCAGTGTGGATTCTTATGTGACTTTTCAGACCAAAACCGTGAGTAAATGATTTCTGACATAACTGACATTTAAATGGTTTCTCACCAGTATGGGTTCTCATATGCTTTTTCAGTTGACTACCTGTAGCAAATGAATTCTTGCACAACTGACATTTGTATGGTTTCTCTCCAGTATGGGTTCTGATGTGTGTTTTCAGATCACTAGCCTGAGTAAACGATTTCTCACATAACTGACATTTGTATGGCTTCTTTCCAGTGTGTGTTCTCATATGAATTTTCAATTCAACAGCACGATTGAATGACTTCATACATAGCTGACACTTGAAAGGTTTCTCTCTAGTATGAGTACTCATGTGTTTTTTCAAAGCACAATCATGAGTAAATGATTTCTGACACAACTGACATTTGTATGGCTTCTCGCCATAGTGGGTTCTCATATGTACATCCAGATTACTGCATTGAGCATATAATTTCTGACATAATTTACACTTGTATGGCTTCTCTCTAGTATTTTTGGTTGCCATGTTAACTTTCTGGTTAGATCTTGTGAAAAATATTTTCTGACATAACTGACACCTGTATGCTCTCTGTGAAGTATGAGTTCTCAAAGTTTTTTCAGACCATGATAATCAAGAGATAATTTCTGACAAAACTGACTTTGTTTGGTTTAACTAGATCATGGGTTTACTTATGTCGTTTCAGTACACCATCTTACTTTCTGACATAATTGACATTTTATAGTCTTTCAGAGTACATGATATCTGACATTAATGCACTTTGTACGGTAACTTCGTAGTCTGAATAATTATTCTCATGTGTCCTTTCTTGTCACCACGGTGAGTAGATGGTCACATATCTTGAATTTACATGGTTGCTCTTCAGTATGCTTCTCATAGGATCTGCGAGAATGTTCATTTGATAGTAAGATTTATGAAGCAAATGATGATTCTGCAGTTTTTCTCCAAAACTGGTTATGTGGCTTTTAAGTTACCAGAATACGTCACGATTCTTTGGAATTGTTTGGCGTTTCTTCTGATTTGGAGTTTGAGAGCAGATGTATTTCTGCACGCAAGTGCATCTTTTTACGTATTCATTTAATCAGTAAAAGTTCCTTTGAAATATAATAAGAAATTGCCCAAAAAGAAAACCGTTAACGAATATTGAAATTCTCAGTTTTTGCAGAAGGCATACTCTTTTGTTCTTCTTCAGTAGCAGAGTTAACACACGACTATAATGTTGCCTTCGGTGAAGATCAGTGAGATGTAGTAGGCTTTCTCACTGTGACTTCCAACATAAAGCACTTGTTAAAAGAACTTCCAACATCTATTAAGACAAAGAACAGGAAAACATAAGTTAGTTTTATGGAATAAAACTAATTTCATAACTCTAAAACTGATGACTAATTTCTGTTTCATAAAGGTTCGACTGATTTCTAGCCTCGTTATGAATAACTAATGGTGCATGCATATATTGCACACAGAGTTTCAGTATTTTAATTCCAACATCTCTACCAAATCTATACTGATCACTGACCATATAAACACTGACCATACATCTACCGGTATGTTACTGGTTAACATGTTCACAAACATTTGGACCAAACTAATTGACTCCTTAATTCTTTCCGAAAACATCTCTGATCATTTACCAAACATATGAACTGACATTTGTAAGGTTCCTCCCCAGCATAGGTTCTCATGCTTGCGTTTTGATGATTACTACTTACTTACTTACTTACTTACTTACTTACTTATGGCCGTCAGGCGATGCCGTCAGCACGCGTCAACCGCTTTCCCATGGTAGCTCTCCACTTTTGTCTATCCTGCGCCAAATGCATCGCCTCCTGTATCGTCATTCCTATTGCTTTGCAGTCATCTCTTATCGTGTCGATCCATCTTTTCTTTGGTCTTCCTCTTGATCTTTTCCCATGTACATATCCGTTGAGGGCTATCTTTGGATATCTTTCGTTCCCCATTCTTGACACGTGTCCAAAGTATCGCATTCTTCTATTCCGCACTTTGTCAACTATATCCTGTTTGATGTTCAATCTATCATAAATTACTGTGTTTCTTATTCTATCTTTCCGTGTTTCCTCAATCTTCCGCAGGCAAGTCATTTCGAAGACTCTCAGCCTTCGTTTCTGCTCTTCTCTCAGCGTCCATGTTTCTGCGTTGTATAGCAACACGCTCTGCACCAGTGTTTCGTACATCTGCACTTTTGTTGCTCTCCCTATTTCCCTTGAACTCCACACCTTTCCCATTGTTTTGATGATTACCTAGAGTAAATGATCTTTGACATTGCAGATACTTGCATGATGTTTCTCTAGTATTGTTTTCCATAAATTATGCACTATCAACCAACGTATTTCAGGAAATTATCTCCAAGATAGCTGGCATTCGCATGTTACACTGTGGAATGTTTCATCATAGGAGTTGCTGGAATTTCACATTTGGTCCTATGATTTCCGACAAAATAAATGTTTTATTACACCAAAAGTGGCATTTGCGAGTTTGTAAATCACCAAAATGTGCAAAATGTTGATTCTTTGCATAATTTGGATATGCAGGTTTAATGTTTTCTTCAGCATGCTGTTATTTTCATTAGTAATAAGCAAGCAAAGAAAAGTTCGCTTTGGCTATAATGCAAGTCAAACTTTTGATATCTTTGCTGGGTCAACATTATTATAATTCTGTTGGAATTTTAAAGAAAAAATGGCCACTCAGAAAAAAAGGCATTTCTGATTAAATATACAAGCCTTACAACTTTTGTTAATCAGAATTAAGCCATATGGACCGAGGAAAGTTATGACAATGTCATAATGTTGTATGTCATTATTCACTTGGTTAAAATGAACTTCCGGCATCTTTTAAAATAAAGCAAAGAAACTTCTCAGTAACAAATTGTTGCAAAATAAAAATAAATAATTTAATTATTCTTCATAACAGGAAGCTAGTGTTTCAATTAAAATGATTAAATTAAATTCACATCAAATTAAAAATGATTGCAACTTCCAGTTCAATGTATCCATTGCATAGCATTCAGTAAAGGACTCACAACCCCCTCTAACCCCTAACAAAGACTTGATGAACCTCATTTTAAAATAATCATGTAATAACATGTAGCAACAAACTCAACCAATAGCCATACTGTCAATTTTGTTAATGCACACCTACGACGTTCTTTCTGTTGCTTTATGAAAATATACGAATTACTTGCATAGCTTTTGCTCACACATCCACTAAGCAGAATTATTGGAATTATTGGTAATAGCTCTCTCTCTCTCTCTCTCTCTCTCTCTCTCTCTCTCTCTCTCTCTCTCTCTCCCTCTCCCTCTCCCTCTCCCTCTCCCTCTCCCTCTCCCTCTCCCTCCCCCTCCCTTCCTCCCTCCCTCCCTCTCTCTCTCTAATTATTGCTATAAATTAGTTAATAATTTACACAGGTTTTGCATAAAAGGAGAATTTCGCCATGATATGGCTTAAACTGACGGATTAACTCCGAAATGGTTGTCTTCTGAAGGGTCATAAATGATCGATTGATAGCATGAAGAACTTTCAAATGTGATTTTATATGAGAGGCTTAAAAATCAATTTCAAGTTATTAGAAATAGCATCAGCAACAGCTTTGGGTATGACTCGGCTTTTCCGGGTTGCTTTAACGTTCCAGATTAATCGCTTGGCGCCGCTTAATTATTTTTCATCAGTCCCAATTCTACGTTGGCATGAGTCCTATTTACCGGGTTATTGTTACTGACGTCTCGGTAGGACGTAAACTGTATGGCGGTCACAGATAGAGGCATAATAGAGCGGCCTCAACTCCGGCGATCGATAGCCCAATGCTTCCGCTTAATAGTCAATAGTCAAAAGACTATAAGTGTGCAAGTGTGCAATAAGACAGCAGGCAAACATAAGTAAGTAAGTAAAAGTCCAGCTTTTTCAATTGCATCAGCTGTTTTATGAATCCAACTTCTGTTTCAATAATGATTATTTTTCATCAATCCAGCTCCTATTTAATTAAGAAGATCCTTATTTATTCAGCTCCAATTTAACCAACAACATTTTCATCAATGCAGCTCCAATTTCAGCTATAATATTTTGTATTAACCCAGCTTCCATTTCTCGCCCGTTATTTTCGTCAACCCAGCTTCTATTTCAAATATAAGAATACCATCATCCAGCTTCCATTACTTAAGCGTTTTTTCACCAATCCGACTTCTATTTCAGATGTAGAAATGCCTTCATCCGGCTTCCACTTCTCATTTTCTGTTTTGAACTTAGAACCGAAGTCTTGACGTACACGTTATTTATAGTCGCATGGACCAATATACGTCGATGGTTTGTGCGCTTACCACAACTATCGATCGCCGTAGGTCAGACCGCTCTATTCTGCCTCTATCTGTTGCGGCCATATTGTGGATCTGCTACCGAGACGTCAGTAACAATAACCGCATCATGTTAGAAACCCTGAAAAAACCGAGTCATAAAAAGTTTTGTAAAACGTCAGCGTACTATACGGCATAAACATATTAAAAATTAAGAGCTGACCAGTTAGCGTATTAAACAATTAGTTTAAACGCAAGAATTTATCCATTCCATTCCCTTCGTACAAAATGGCGAGCGAATCCAGACGAATGCTTTTATGTATTGGGACCCACAGAGGTGGATTGAGAAATATTGTTCTGCCATCTAGTGAATACTGGAAATTCGAAATTAATACACGGAATCAGATGCTGACAATAATTTTTGCATTGACATAATGGTTTCAAGTCACCCGCTCGAGCTCAAAAATCTTTTCACTTATTAATTAATTAATTCATTCATTTCACACATTTATATCGCGCCGCTTCAAGAGTAACTACTCAGAAACGCTCCCGACCCAACCACGGAGAAAGAGAACAGTCTTAAGAGGAGAGTAGAACGTGATCTCAAAGAATCTAAACATTAGGCGTTAGACATAGTTCCACAGGGAACCCATTCCAGGTTGCAGGGCCAACGACAGAAAAAGCACGGCGCTGCGTAATAGAAGTACGTGACCGGGGGACAAGAAGCTCAGCCTGTCTAGAAGAGCGGAGGGAGCCACGGCGCTGGACGCTTAGGGTGGATCAACAGAGCTCCTGAAAATAGGCAGAGGTTACACCCGCGAGACAGCGCCAAACCAAGGAAAATATCCGGTAAGTAATCGTAATCGTAATCTCCTACATGTAATTTCTAAAGCGCCACTCGAAAACCAAGCGCGGGGCACCAGCTTATTCACGAGCGCTGCGTTGAGTTAGAAGGGTTGTCCATGAGAGTAGTCCGTGGTGGTCCGGGTCGAGTTGCCATAGGATCATGATCAAATGTGTTGAGTCAAAGGGTTGTCCGTAAGAGTAGTCCATGGTGGTCCGGGTCGAGGTACCGTATGATCAGAGGTGTGGAACAGCTACTAAGGTGGGTGTCGTCTGAGCCGGGAATTGGAGGGTGGGGGATCAGATGAAGCAGGGTAAGAGTTCTTGAAAAGGAGTGTCTTTAGTTTCGAGTGAAAGGCCCGACTGTAGACCTGGGAGTGACTTTGGTCAGCTAATCTGACCCCACTTGACCCTAAAGTGACTTGAGGTCGACTTGAAGCCGACTTCGTGGCGTCAAAACGACTTGACCCGACTTGGCAGAAAAACAACCGACTTCCGACTTGAAGTCGACTTTTGACACGGTACTAGCCATTAGCCTAGGTCTATCATGTACGGCTACTAATGCAAGAAGTCAAGCCAGTTTTCCTGCAAGCATTAATTTCATTTAGGTCTACAAAATGAATAATGAGACCTCAACACTTAATTGATGCATGCATTAGTTAAAATGTTATTAAGCCCATTTCAAGCTGTTTGTGTTTCAGTTTGAATAGTTTTGTGATGCTTTGAGCCATTTATAGTAACCTAGAGTAGACAGTGCGATGGCAAATTATTAGGCCTATGAATTTTAGCTTGTCCATTGTATGTGATTATTCAGATTACACTCATTATTTTTATTTTTTAATATTAATATTAAATAAATTTGCAAAAAGCGCAAGGTCTAAGATAAAATAGCGAACCGCATGGTTGCACTGAATGGCGTGTTATGATAAACCTAATTTGTAATTCTGTTTTCATAATTATTTGGCCACTAACACCATTTCGCAACTTAGCATATAGCATTGCAAGCGCATCATCCTACAGTAGGCTAGCCTACTACAGTTACTAGGCTTACTCACTGACAGTAAAGTCTTTCATTGTCCAATTGGCCCTACAATAGTTTTTTCGTCGGCAGACAACTCCAGACTGATGCAGCGCTCCAAAGTATATCGTCAAACTATCGATTTATTATTGGCCTTGTAGATCCAGCTTTCTTTGCGCCGAATTCACTGACCACTAGAAGTTCACTGATTGCTTGATAAGCATACGTGCTAATATTCTAGTAACATTTTGTTTCACCATTTTAATTAAAATGCCTAATGCGCATGCCTAAGCGTGACGCTTAGGCATAAAATTACAAATTATATGAATAGATCGGCAGACGGCAGACGGCAGACGGCAGTCTGCACGATAGCCTACCGGTAAAATAATCAGTGGCATAGCCTAAGTCTCTGTTTAGCAAAGCTAGGTCTCACTCATTCTTGTAAAGCACTAGGCAACAAAAGCTGCTCAAAATGTTGTCACAATCATTGGTTTGATGTGACAAATAATAGTTAACTATGTTTGTATCTCAAGTCGGTTTTTAGTCGACTTGAGGTCAAAACAACTTCAAGTGACTTCTATCTACAAAATTCGACTTGGGGTCAGTTGCGGTGAGCAGAAACAACCCGACCCGACTTGGGATGACCAAGTCGACTGGGGTCGACTTATTGGGGTCGACTCCCAGGTCTAGGCCCGAGGTGTGATGGATAGAGGAGCCTGAGGAAGGTGATGGTGTGTGATTAGTTAGTAATGATGGAGGAGGAACTGAAAAGGATCGGAACTCAGCAGGCAGATCATTCCAAAGGCATGGTGCTGAGTTGGATATCGCTCGGTTGGAGAACTTCAACTTGCGATGACTTGTGACCGGCGGTCGGGAGAGTGTAAGGCAGGCGAATGATCGGGTAGAACGGGTAGGCTGGATGGTGAACAGCTCGTGAAGATATCTGGGCTGGGAGCATTGTAAGGAGTTGTATGTTATGGAGAGAACTTTGTAGTGAATTCGCTCTGGGATTTTCAACCAGTGAAGAGACTTGAGGATGGGGGTGATGTGATGATGTCTGGGTGTTCTGGTGACGGCTCTAGCAAGAGAATAATCAACACTGGAGTGAAACCATGCCAATGCCAGCCATCTTCAAAAAAATTAAAAACCATAATAAATTCCAGAATCACCTGAGTAGACCGCACAGCGGCAGCAGAGAGAACTTTCCTATGCGAAACATGACATTGTATGCTAAGCTAACAATTTTATATTGTGGCTATAACGCATGTGAATATACATGTAAGTAGAGCTTTATGGCGCAATTTCAAATCTGTACTGTTTACATGGGCACTGCAGGAGGAGTACAACAATGGGCAGTATTATCATGAGATTGAAAACTTAGAAAATGCCTAACATTGCGACTTTTAACCCCTTTACCGGTTATTAAAAGTTTTAAAACCTTCCCTTATTTGGCGAATAAATTTTATGTCGATCTAAGTGGAATAGTACATGTATATCCCACTTATGAGTTTGCGAATATATGATGTTTCAAATGACGACATTAACGATTGAAGACGTCATTGATGACGTCATTGAGGATTGAGAACTTCAACGATGACGCCATTGAGGATTGATGACGTCAATGACGTGATTGACATATGAAGACTTCATTGAGGATACATGCGGTCCTCAATGGCGTTATTATTGACGTCACTGACGATTGACGACGCCATTCATGACGTCATTGACGAAGTTATGAACGATTGACGACGTCATGAACGATTTATAACGTTATTTACGACCTCATTGGCGATTTATGACGTCAACGTTAGTATCGACAACCGCCCCTCATCATCATCATCGTCGTCGTCATGGTCGTTGTCATCATCGTCATCGTCGTCGTCATCATCATCATCGTCGTCGTCGTAATCCTCATCATCGTCGTTTTCGGCATCATCATCATCATTGTCGTTGTCGTCATCATCATCTTCGTCGTCGTAGTCGTCATCATCATCATCGTAGTCGTCATCGTCATCATCGTCGTCGTCGCAATCCTCCTCATCGTCGTTGTCGTCATTATCATCGTCGTTATCCTCATAATCATCATCGTAATCATCGTCGTCGTCGTCGTCATCCTCATAATCATGTTCAACATCATCATCATCGTCGTTGTCGTCATCATCATCATCATCGTAGTCGTCATCGTCATCATCGTCGTCGTCGTAATCCTCCTCATCGTCGTCGTTGTCGTCATCATCATCGTCGTCGTTGTCGTCATCATCATCGTCTTTGCCGTCGTTGTCGCCGTCATCCTCCTCATCGTCGTCGTCGTCATTGTCATCATCACCATCGTCGTCGTTGGCATCATCGTCGTTGTCGTCGTCATCATCATCGTCGTTGTCGTCGTCATCATCATCGTCGTCATCATCATCGTCGTCATCATCATTGTCGTCGTCATCTTCATCCTCATCATCGTCGTCGTCGGCATAATTATGCACCGCAACGACGTTTTAGCAGTTTGGACCAGAAAAATCTACGCTGTAGTTCATAATATCAGTTGGACGATTATAATCGGGGTTGCCGGTGTAAAGTTTTCAAATTACCCCCTCCTAAACATTACCCCCCGGTAACTTGAAACCGGTTTCAGATTACCCCCCGGAAACTAGATTTGCATCAATCATCGCATTTATTGCACTAAAAAAATCAGAAAAATCATCCCGCTTCTCGTTTTGGTCCGAAGAATATCATCCGTCATCCCACTTCGTGTTTTGTTATCAATATTTTGATCCGAAAAAAATAATAGCCTCGAAGCCATTTTCTCCATTGTAACTTCAGCGGCGATTAGTATTTTAGTTATATATAAAAATATTGATAAAAAACCGCGAAGTGGGATGACGGATGAAAATCCTCAGACCAAAACAAGAAGCGGGATGAATTTTTCGATTTTTTAGTGCAATAAATGTGATGATTGATGCAATTTACAGTTTGCAGGGGGGTAATGCTTAGGAGGGGGTAATCTGAAACCTTTACACCGGTAAAGGGGTTAAAGGTGTTTTCGGGGATTAACTTTGTGCATTATTTAGTTATTTGGTGAGAATAAATTTGCTAAAAGCCCATGGTTAGTTCTGTTATAAAAGTTACTGTCCATTTCCCAGGTGCATCCTCTTGCGTGCAGCATTAATGCAGAAATCTGCAACATGTGTGTGGCGCCTGCGGGTAGCCTATACCCGAATCCCAAGCCGTATAGCATCGTAAAATTATTCAAAACATGTTTTGGTCATTTTTTCATCGCTCATCCAACTTCTAATTCAACTATATCACAGTTCCGTTATTCATCCAACTTTTACTTCAACTAAAAATATTTTGATCGTTCATCCAGCCTGTAGTTTACAGTTACAATTTAGCATAAAACCATGATTTCGTCGCTCATCCATCTTCTACTTCTGTTAATTAACATGCTCATCTAACTTCTAATGATACTGCAATACGTCAGCAGTAATATCAGGTTTTCATCGTTCATCCAACTTCCAGTTTACGGAAAAAAAAGTATCTGTGAAGTGCTATAAGGCTTGGGATTCGGGAATAGGCCTATGCCTACAGGTAGGTGCATAGCCTACAGGCTATTATTATAAATTATGATGAACTCCATAGTTGCTATAACGTGTTTGGAGTTATAAGATTATATTCGCTAGATGGCAGGCGATTCGATACAAAATTCCAGCTTACAAATAACGGAAACAGTTTGATCCCCGCCATTTTTTGTACATTGCAGCACTTCTATTATTATAGGCCTACGACTAGCGCGTGGTTAAATTCGACTTTAATTTCCAAAAGTCGGTGAGAGTTATTACTCTACGCATACAATTTGGTAAACTTGTATTTTAGTATCGTAAGTTATTTTCACGCTTATAATGGCACAAAAAGCGCCTTAAAATATTTCTGCCAACGTGCTATTGCCTAACTGATGTATTATTATACTTAGAATTTGTTAAAAAGAAAGAAATCGATTGAAAAATTGTAATATTTTGTCATAACAAACCGCCGATCGGTTAAACCGTAGTTTAGGCTGATAAATTAAGAAACACCACCAATCATGAATATAGCGCGCCAGGGTGAGAATTGCCGGGGGGGGGGGTTGGGGGGTTTCGACCCCCCAGTCTTTCTTAGAGCCCCATGTTAAAGTATGTTTTTTACACCCCAATTCCAAGTGGATAATGGTCCAACCCCCCCAGTTATTTTTTCACAATTCTCACACTGTAGCGCGCCATACAACGCGCTATTCCAATTTCCGAGCATTTGCAACCGGAAGTAGCAATATAAGCTGAAAACGCGAGAAGAAAAAATGCAGTATATAAATGGAAGCTGGATTGACGAAAAAACGTTTAAGTAACGGAAGCTGGATGAAGGTTCTTCTACAGGTGAAATAGAAGCTGGATTGACGAAAAACGCAAGAGAAATGGAAGCTGGATAAAGGCATTTTTATAGTTGAAATGGAAGCTGGATTGAACCTGGCGATCCAGAAATTACTTGTATATACATTTTGCAGCATCGGATGATGTCCAAATAATTTATCAGCCTAAAATACGGTACAAAGAATTTATCAGCCGGTTTACCCCTTCCTAGCTTTGATTCTTTTGCCAGAAACAGTTTTATTATGCGAATGTTATATAACTTTGCATAAATGTTTTCTATTATTTATTTCGTATGTAAACTACTGTGCGTTAGCTGGTGGTATAATAAAGAATATTCTTACTTTACTTTATTCGATTACAGTTGAAAGTCCGGGGCGCGGACATTAACCCCCGGACAACATCCAGACCAACCCCAGGGTAGGACATGAACCCCGGGTACTAAATTCAAAATAATTTGTTGGTCGTACTCAAGTGGATTGATGTAGGGAATTTCCGCTAAATTGCAGTAGGATTGATACAAAATAATTTTTATTTAAATGGAAGCTGGATTGATGAAAATATTCTTGCTCAAATTGGAGTTTGATTAGTGAACATATTCGTGCTTAAATTGGAGCTGTATTGATGAAAAACAATTGTTATTTAAATAAAAGTTGGATTGATTGAAACAATTGTTGCTATTTAAATAGAAGCTGGATTGATAAAACGTGTGTTATCAATTAACTACAGAAATAGCCTATTTGCACAGGGGATGGGTTTGTCTGGGGGTTTTGACTTAGTTTTATCCTTTGCCATATTTTACATTCATACCCATAGCTTTTCCATGCATCTCTGCCTTTCCAAAAGCACATGCATCTGATCAATATGGTGTCATGCTCTGTGTGAGTCTTTTTACCTTTCTTCTCTATATCGTCTTTCTGTCTTCCTCTCTAAGTGCTCAGGCTGCCTTTCAAAATGCTGTATTTAGTCTCGGTGCTGCATCTGTTATCATATGTAGCGATTGGGACGTTTCATCAAAGGACGATCCGTGAACGGACTGTTCGTCCATCGCAGAAAGTTAAAGAATTTTTATAAATTTGTGAACCAAATAATTATAGTCATTTTTTTCCATTCAGTTGTTCTGAGCATGCGATATTCGCTTCTGTAAGCACTGGTGCTTGCTGATATTGTCTGATCATCTGCGGATTTATTTCCATCATTCCCTTTTTCAAGCTCTTCAAAAATTGTTCAATTTTCTGGTACACAATTTAGACTTGCCAGGGTTTCACTTTTTGCTGCATCTGCAGAGGTCTTTGACCTGGTTCTACCTTTAATGTGACAACCATAATTCTCTATCCATTCCTTTTAGTGGCACCATCTGCAACGGTACTTACAGCACCAGGGTGACAGATTTCTGAAGCTCATTTCCTCCCAAGAATATAAAGCCTCAACTCCATAACTGGTCAAAGTCATCAAGCTTCCATCTGATATCTGTCCATACTCCTCATTCTCATTTAACCGATTACCCTGTTTTCATTCCCATCACTTTGCACTGTTTGAAAGTTCAAGGTTCGTATCCGAAGAAGCATTCTTTACTCTTCCTGTGGAATGCGATGCTGTCCCAGGTAGTCCGAGGAGTGCCGTTCACGTTGTTTGGATCCATTTTTTTAATTATCATCACACTTAGAGTTGCGGTATCCAGTTCCTTTCTCCATGCAATTTTATTGTTAATCAATCGATCATAATTTTAAAAACATTTTCAAGCATCAAAGTTCTCATTCGTTTTTCCTTCTGGCTGTTCTCGTGGGAAATAGGATACAAAGCCTCTGATGTTCAACTGCTCACCATAATTATCACCTACCATCCCTCTGTGCCATGTATGAGTATGGTGGATGACCGAGTCTCTGCCGGGATATGCAAGTATACCAATAGCAATGCACCAGAAGGACGTTTTATGGAGCAACGCATAGGCATTACTATTAAACGGCAGCACAAGGTTCATAATTCGAATTCTTGAGGCTTTGCGTGTGGGTTTCAGCTTTCGGTTTTAAAACATTTATTCTATAAAAATACTTTAGCGCTCTGATATGAAGCTAGTATCTGCTGGTGTAATTTAGGACAGCATGAATCCTTGTCATCAATTCAGCTTCCATTTAGGCAAAAATTCCTGTTTGCAAGTTTTTAGGTGTGCTACTTTTGAAAATTAATATGGAATGGCTCAAGATCTCTTATTCACGTTATTTTAGACTTTACATGGGATAGCGTGCTTCTGAGTGCAGGTGGCCGAGGATTCAGTCAGTTATGCTAACGATTTGACTAAACTGATATATCCGATTTAAAAAAAAAAATTATTCCTGAAACTTTTATCTTCCCACTATTGCTTGTTGGTCAGTTGGCTGTGAATTGGCAGCAAAGGTCATTGTTCTGTTTTGAGCAGTCATGAAATTATGTTTTATATTTTGAATTTGGAACATGTCTGATTTTGAGGTTTACTGTTATTTGTAGCAAGCCTGGAGATTACGAGCAACATCCTTTTAGCAGAGACAAGGTCTACATCCCACAAATCTACATCATGAACATTACAGATGTTTCTATCTCTATACAACGTCTCCTATAATATACTAAGTACTTCATTAAATTTAGGTGTGCGATTATGCAAAGTTTGGATTGATTAGAAGTATTTTCTTATAGATTCTTCTTATTGTATGAATCTCAATCAAACATTTATAGGAACTCGCAACTACGCTGTTGCTGCAAAGTCTCTGATAACAATTGGATGAATATTCTTTGCAGGCAATTCCTTTGAATTGCATACCAGAATTGATGCCTTTCAATAGCCATTCGAATTTCAACTCTGTCCCCAATCTGGTGGTTGGAGAAATCATCTACAGTAGAGACATGGATGACAATTATTTCGGAAACTCAAGATGATCATGTGACTTTGATTAAAGTACCCAGACTGAAGAAAAGCAGTGAAATTATCAACCAAGACAGTAAGAGCCTGATGGCTAATATGACAACATTATACAAGAGACAGGAAATAAAGGTGCCAAATATATAATTTAATCTGTGTAGAATCTTAACAAAGCACATGAAAACTCATCCTGGAGACAACCTGAACAGGAGCCAACCATGTCGGAAAAACAGTAAGTACTGGTGTGAATTATGTAGAAAATGAACTGCTAATCAGTATTCTCAGAAAATTCACATGAGAAAAACCATACAAGTGCAAGATGTGTCAAAAATCGTTTCCTAAAGGCAGTGATCTAAAAATGCACATGAGATCTCGTACCAGTGAAAAACCATACAGTTGTCACATGTGTGAGAAATCATTTGCTGGAAGCAGTCATCTGACGATGCACATGAGAACTCATACAGGTGAAAAGCCATACAGCTGCCAATTCTGTCAGAAAATATTTGCACAAATTGGTCATCTGCAAATGCACATTAGAACCCATACTGGTGAAAAGCCATACAGTTGTCACATGTGTGAGAAATCATTTGCTGGAAGCAGTCATCTGACGGTGCACATGAGAACTCATACTGGTGAAAAGCCATATGGTTGTCACATGTGTGAGAAATCATTTACTAGAAGTGAAGGTCTGAAAAGCCACATGAGAACCCATACTGGGGAAAAACCATACAAATGCCAGCTGTGTTCGATGCCATTTAGCGATCGTAGTGCTATGCGCATGCACATGAGAACACATACTGGTGAAATGCCATACACATGCCAATTCTGTCCGAAAAAATTTATGCTAGGTAGTCGGCTGAAACTGCACATGAAAACACATACTGGAGATAAACCACATGTCTGCCTGTTTTGTAAGAAATCATTTACTCAATTGGGTAGCCTCATGGTACATTTAAGAACCCATACTGGTGAAAAACCATACAAATGCCATTTATGTCAGAAATCATTTATATCAAGCGGTAATCTAACGTGCCATATCAGAACTCATACTGGGGAGAAACCATACATGTGTGATCTTTGCAATAAAGGATTCACACAAATTAGAAATCTTAAGATACACAGAGGAAGTCATGCAACAGAGAAGCAGCTTGCAATCAATGAACATCGGATCAAGAGAAGTTCTCAGCAAAGCAGTTTCAACTCAATGCACAGCCGAAGGTTCTGAAAATGGGAAGTGAAGTAACTGCCAACGTGTCGGAAAATTTCGTTACATTTAGTAGTATGGGTGTTATCGATGAACAAATGAACGTTACTCCAATAAAATATGTCCAGATTCTATTGGAATGTCAGACCTATCACCGGAGATTGGAGATGGAGAATGTCTGTTTATAAGCAACTTCAGATCTCCTGAGGATGCACAATCGTCTTTTATAACATCTTTTGGATGTGGTATATGTGACAAATTGCTCAAAACAAAGAAAGCATTTATGAAACATTGTTCTGTTCATAGATGTTCTCCGCCTGACGACTTAATTTCTGACCTGTGATTTGTTTATCCATCTTCAACTTTAAAAGCAATGTTTTCATCAATCCAATTGCATTTATCAAGTGTTGCTTTCATCTGTCCATTTCCTACTTGATCAAGAGATTCATCAATCCACTTTGAATTTATCTGGAGAAAAAGCAAATGATTCACCGACAAACGGTTCACGACAAATGATTCACCGACAAAAGTTTCACCACGAATTGTAATCATTGTGTGTTGTGTCAGTTTGAAATTAAAGCAAACTTTATTATAAAATTATTGTTATATGAGCTTACTTTTCCGCACGATACAGTTGTATATTGTTGATGCTTAGATACAGAAAAGATGACATTAGATTGTATTCTTAGATACAGAAAAGAGCCAGCAGATGCGCGGCGCATTTTTCACCTAAGTTAATTTTCTTTCCTTCTCGTCGTCTCCTTCAACATGTTGTTCCAGAGTTTCGGCACGGACCTGTTCCTGGATTTGGTGAGTCCGTTCCAATACTTTTCATCTCTCTGGATGGCCTAATTGCCTACATTTTCCTTTCTGTCTCATCCTTTGTTTTTCAAATCTCGGTCCTTGCTTGCACCGCCATTACTCTCATCCGGCCAATCACCTCCATCCATAGTTCCACATCCATCTCATTATGCATGCATCAACTCTCCTCCTCCTATTTCTCCGCTGCCTCAGTTTCCACTCTTCCTACTCCCCTCACCCACGCGAGGGCTGCAGCACAACCGCCGCAGCCACAGCCACAGCCGAATTTGGCGCCCTGACAACCATTCCTTTCTCATACTTCTGCACACGAACTCGAATTAACGTTAAGTCTGATAAACTATTTGCCTGTCTATTTCTTCTTCTGCTTTGCGGAGACATCAGCTTGAACCCCGGTCCAATTTCTTCATCTCACTTCAACCTTTGCACACTCAATATCCGGTCGCTTCTCAACGAAATACACTACACTGCGCTACATGACCTAATTTCATCCTCTAGTCACCCTCCTGACGCAATCGCCCTAACCGAAACCTGGATAACCTCATCTGCCACTCTTGCTCAACTTTCTAGCTGTATACCTGACGGATATTCGCTCACAAGTTCACCCCGACAACCTAAAAAATCATTCAAAAGTTCATCATACAATATTGGAGGCGGAATTGCCTTCCTGATCCGCGAACCAGCAACTGTTCTTGCATCACCCACTTACTCTTACAAAACCTTCGAATCAGCTTCAATCACACTCAAACTGCCAACATCTAAACTAACTATCTTCAATGTCTACCGACCTCCTACGTCATCATCCTACTCTGCAAATAACAGTGATTTTCTCGAAGAATTCAATTCATTTCTATCTGTCGCTGTAACAACACCTCATGAATTTGTCATCACTGGCGATTTCAACATCCACGTCGACACCCCCGCCGTTCCATCTGTACGTCAGTTCCTTTCCACTCTGACTGCTTTCAATCTGACCCAACATGTTTCTTTCCCAACTCAGAAATATGGCCATATTCTTGACTTAGTCATTTCCTGTGTCTCATCCGTCCTATCACCGATCCTCAGCCGTGAATTCAACACACCCTCTGATCATTACCCTATCTTCACTCAACTCAATATCGAACCATCTCCTCGCCCTCCACCCAAACAATGCTCATTCCGCCGCATCAGCTCCATCGACCTTGATGCATTCAAACTCGACCTTGAATCTTCCTCCCTTCTCCCCAACCCTCCAACAGACCCAAATGATCTCCTGTCTGCTTACAACTGCACCATGTCCGAACTCCTCAACAAGCACGCTCCTATCATCACCAAACCAGAAACTCACGCAAAAAATCCGTGGTTCAATTCTTTTCTTCAAGCCCTCAAATCGTCGCGCCGTCGCCTGGAACGAGTTTACAGGCGTACACGCGACGACTCTATCCTGAAACAACTCAAAACCTTGACAAATAGATACCATAGCCAACTTCTTTCAGCCAAAAAACGCTACCTGTCATCTCTTGTTCATTCAAATTCATCCAACCCTCGAAATCTCTGGAAAACTGTAAACAATCTTCTTCACCGCGGCACCTCTCACCCCCTTCCGAACTCAATCCCATCTGCGTCCATTGCTGACTCTTTCGCATCCTTTTTCACTGACAAAGTTTCCACCCTTCGTCTCTCACTACAGACTCTCTTATCGAAATCTTCCGGCACGCAAACCGACTCTTCCTATTCAGACGCAACTTTGCCACCTACAATATCTTTCAACCTCTTCGAGCCTGCTACCGAAGCAGAAATTATCACCCTCATTCAGGCCTCTCAAAACAAGCAATGCGACCTTGACCCAATCCCAACATCTTTGCTAAAAGACTGTGTAGCCCTTCTTGCTCCCACGATAACCAAGCTCATAAATCTGTCACTCTCAACCGGTACCTTCCCTACGCTTTTCAAAGACTCAGTTGTTAAACCACTTCTCAAAAAACCATCTCTGGACAAAGAACTCCTATCCAACTATCGTCCAATTTCAAATCTGTCATTCTTATCCAAACTCTCCGAACGGATTGTCCTCTCTCGTCTCAACAGTTACCTCATCTCCAACAATCTTCTAAACCCAAACCAGTCTGCCTACACTAAGCATCACTCTACCGAAACACTCCTGGCCTCGCTCTACAACAAGCTTGTGATGGCGATAGGCCGTCAACAAGTCTCTTGTCTGTGCCTCTTAGACATCTCTGCAGCCTTTGACACAATAGATCATGCTATTCTCCTCAATCGCCTCTCCTCTGTCTTTGGAATCTCTGGCACTGCCCTCTCATGGATCAAATCATACCTTTCCTCACGCTCTTTCATCGTTAGCGCTTCTGGTCACTCATCTAATCAACAAATCCTCACCTGTGGTGTCCCTCAAGGTTCAGTCCTTGGTCCTCTCCTGTTCATTCTCTATACCTCCCCACTCAGCAAACTCATTTCATCATCCTATGCTGATCATCACCTCTATGCCGACGACACTCAACTATTCATATCTTTCTCCCCTCGCTCCTTCTCAGACGCACTAAATCAGCTACGTAACACAATCACTCAGATTTCAGCCTGGATGACCGCTAATCTGCTCTGCCTCAACCCCTCAAAAACAGAATTTCTCATCATTGGCCTACGCGAGCAATTAAACAAACTAGACTATCCTTCTGACTTTTCTCAAACAGACCCAACTCTTCCTACGCCATACTCTTCTCCTGTCCGCAATCTCGGAGTCATTTTTGACAAAAACCTTACTTTTTCTGACCACATCACCCAGCTATCCCGCACCTGCTATATGCACATCCGCGACCTCCGTCGATTGCGTCCAATTCTAAATTACAAGACCGCCTGCACAATAGCCACCTCAATAGTTCATTCCAAACTCGACTACTGCAATTCGCTCTTCCATGAAATAGATTCTCTTCAAATTAAACGCCTCCAAACTATCCAGAATGCTCTTGCCCGCGCAGTCACTAAGACGCCCAAACATCACCACATAACCCCTGTTCTCAAGTCTCTTCATTGGCTAAAAGTTTCTCAGCGCATCCATTACAAAATTGTTTCTCTAACCTACAACGCTCTTCAAACCTCTCAGCCCTCCTACATTCGTCAACTAATCACCATCCAACCGCACAGGTCTACGCGCTCATCATCATATCTTTCTCTCTCTCGGCCTCCAGTATCATCCTCTCTGAAATTCTGCGACCGCTCCTTAGTCTATGCTGCACCAGCTCTTTGGAACGGACTCCCAACATACCTCCGCATGTTCGCTCACCCTCCTATCTCTCCTGCAGTCTCACCTCCAAACAATAATTCAACCTCTCCTCCGCTTGCACTCTCCTCTGCTGCATTCCATTCACGACTGAAAACCGAACTCTTCAACCTATCCTATCCAGATTCCAATCAGGTTCCATCACCCAACCACCACCATCACCGACAACCACCGTAGCACCACGCTGTCTCCTCGGCTTGACCTCCCCGGATTTTGACCTGGCACCGGAACGAAAACGGCAGCTCTGGCTATTGCGGACTTGATTTGATATAGCGCCGGTGAATAAGCTGGTCTCCCTGACGTGGCTTTTGTGGGCGCTGAGAAATTCTCGAAGATTTACATTACATTACATTACATTACATAGTAATGTTCTGTATAACTGTGACGATATATATAGTTTATTTTGCACAAATATAATATATAAGAATTTTGGAAAGTAGGATTTTTGCTGATTATAGAGATACTATGGAAATTCTTCTTATCTAATTTTTGTAAGTTGTTTCCTGGTTGTGACACGACTATAAGACTGTAAAATTGCTACAGGTTACTTATATGAAATGCTACATACATGTATATGCTGTTAATTGTTTCTAACTACGCTGGACACCATGTATTTTGAACTTGGTTAAATTTTCATACACATTTATTGTTGTTTATAAAATGTTGCCATCCAAATCTGTTGCATTGGTTATTTAACGGAGTTTGTGCAACCATTTTAAGTTGTAGACTTGGAAGTATTGGATTGAGTTAGCGTATATTGCACTTCGTTTATCTTTGAACATTATGTTTGTGTAGAATCTAATTTGTCATGCATCCTCAATATTTTTGTTTTGTTGTCTTTGGTAATAAAAAAATTAGCTTTACGTTGTAAAATTAGACAAAACTGATATTGACAATAATGCATCACATTTATGCAATGAGCGGGTTCGACATCTCAGTGACCTAATAATATTCTACAACACAGTGACCTAATTCTATAATAGATTATGGATTTATACCAAAAGTTCGGAAACTCAAAGACTCGCGTATTGCGAATTGGCAATTTTATGGGGGAACGGACATTTCCCCCCGGACATTTCCCCCCGGACATTTCCCCCCCTACCCTAGGACATTCCCCCCCCCCCGTATGCGGAAACCATTGCTTTTGTCGTCTTCAACAATTTAAACCAGAATATTTTCATCAATCCAGCTCCAATTTAAACCAGAATATTTTCATCAATCCAGTTCCAATTTAAGCAAGAATATTTTCATCAATCCAGCTCCAATTTAAACCAGAATATTTTCATCAATCCAGCTCCAATTTAAACCAGAATATTTTCATCAATCCAGTTCCAATTTAAGCAAGAATATTTTCATCAATCCAGCTCCAATTTAAACCAGAATATTTTCATCAATCCAGCTCCAATTTAAACCAGAATATTTTCATCAATCCAGCTTCCATTTAGGCAAGAATATTTTCATCATTCCATCTTCCATTTAGGCAAGAATATTTTCATCAATCCAGCTGCAATTTAAGCAAGAATATTTTCATCAATCCAGCTTCCATTTAAGTAAAAATTTATTTGTATCAATCCGGCTTCTATTTAGCAAGATATCTTTTCATCAATCCAACTTAATTTTAGGACACTTAGGACCGCCGTTTTATAGTAATACCACTTACACGCAATATGTTCGACAGGGGGGGGAATTGTCCTACCCTGGGGGGAATTGTCCGCGGGGTTTTGTCCGGGGGGTTTTGTCCGGGGGGGTTTGTCCAGGGGGGAAATGTCCTACACTCGTCTCTGACATTGAAGCGCGTCGGGCCCTTCGCTCTGCTGCGAAGGGACAACTGCTTGTTCCACGGACTCGCTTGGCTACCAGACAGTGTCGAGCCTTCTCGGTTGTGGGGCCGTCAATTTGGAATGACCTCCCCCCTAACCTCCATATCCTCCACCTGACCAGTCAATCCTTATTCCTTAACTCCCTTAAATATTTTTTCTTTTGCCGTGGCAAGGCTGGGAGCGCCTCTGAGTAGTTTCTTGAAGGGGCGCTATATAAATGCTAATAATGAATGAATAATGAATTTGTCTGCTTGTAACTTTTTAATAGAAATATGAACCGCTAAAACGATTTCGTCAATGAAATATGTAAATACATACGCTAAATAATAAAATACGCTAAAATGCACCATATCGATTTCGAAATAATAAAATACGCTAAAATACACTTTTACCCATGACCAAATCTCAATTATATTGTATTGCATCTATAAACTTATTATATAGCGTCTCTCAAAGAATGACTATCCAAAGACCAATGGAGACAATAGATTTTGATTTGATGTGGTTTCCAGGTTGGAGTATTCCGGACATGGGCGGAGTTTATCAGGGGCTAGGGGGCTAAGCCCCCCAAGAAGCTCCATAGTCATGTTTTTACCTTGTAAATGGTCTATTTTATGGTCTTAGCCACCAGCCCAAGCACTTCCAACTAATGACTAAAAAGACGGTCATAATCTTTTTCCAGACCGAAACGAAACATTTTTTTCGGCGCCGCGCCTACTGGACCAAATTTTTATTTTTAGCCCCCCCAAAAACCGAAACCAAACTCCGCCCATGCCTATAATGACTGGTTTAAAAAAGGTCATAAACTTTTCGGCCAGGAAATTCATGGTCATTTCCATGAGATCTGAACTTGACGACTAAAAAAAGGGCAATCAATTTTTCCTGGCCGAAACGAAACATTTTTTACGGCTCCTTGCCTTCTGGACCAAATTTGTAGCCCCCCCCCCCAAAACGGAAACCAAACTCCTCCCAAGGGCTCCCATGATCCCGGATAATTCAAGCCAATGCACTCACACCGAATCCAAAGCTGCATTCATTCTTTCATTCATTCATTGTGATGATTTGTATACTTCCAGCATGGCCAAATAAAAATGTCTTATGACATGAAATGTCATTCATTAATACATTCACCACCTATTCATTCTAATGAAGATATAAATCAAACTCACTTTCATGAAACAGATAATAAGCTTCATTTATAAACATTGATGAAATAATTTGTATGTCTTAGCGCAAGTTCTTACTAAGATATTCATGTCTTCATATTAATAGGTGCCGGAAATTCTTTTTGCAAGTGTATGACGATGAACTTCTGTATGTGGCAGTTTTTCAGCATGCCTTCAATTATTGATCTGCATCAAGGACAACATTAGACAACAGTGGACAACTTTATCTACAGCTTCTAAACCATCAATTCTGTCTTTGCACATTCACGTTGTAACTGAATGAGAACACCGTGGTGTGCTATTCTACGCAAATTTATGACTTCAACTTTTCATCCCAAACGATTATTGTTTCCTCGATGGGTAATTTTTAATTTGTTACAGTAATTACTAGTGATTGGACTTGAATCTACAAGATAAGAAGGTATCTACAAATTCAGGCATTATTTCTTTTCATATGGATACTATTTTAAAGAAAAAGGCAAAAAAGGCAAATTATGGCAAGAATTGTTTTTATATGCTGGTAATTTTACTAGAGCATATGGAAACCAATTTTCGTGAAAAAACACAGGAACATCAATAACTTGAGAAATCCTAAATTCTGAAGGTGACAATCTGACAGCTACAGTATGCATACATCGGTTTTATTGGAAAACAATTGCTGAATTACGTTGGTTGACTGTGAATATGGAAACACATTCTGGAGGAAAAGAATACAAATGTCAGTTATGTTGGAAATCATTCACTACAAGATATCTTCTGAAAAGACACATGAGAACACACTCTTTGAAGAAACCATGCAAATGTCTGTTATGTGAGAAATCCTTTGGTCGTGGTGATGAGCTGAAAGTACACATGAGATCACATACTGGGGAGAAACCATACAAATGCGAATTATGTCAGACATCATTTACTCAAAGTGGTGGTCTGAAAATTCACATGAGAACCCACACCGGGGAGAAACCATACAAATGTCAGATCTGTCAGAGGTCATTTACTCGAAGTGGTGATCTGAAGTCACACACGAGAAACCATTCTGGCGAGAAACCATACAAATGTGAGTTTTGCCAGAAATTATTTGCTCAAAGTGGTCATCTGAAAATTCACATGAGAATACATACAGGGGAGAAACCATACAAATGTCAGTCATGTCAGAAATTATTTACTGAAGGTGGTGCTCTGAAAGTGCACATGAGAACCCACGCTGGGAAGAAACCATTTAGATGTAAGTTATGCAAGAAATCATTTGCTTGCAATGATCATCTGAAGACACACATGAGAACCCATACTGGGGAGAAGCCGGTGACAAGACAATTCGGTGCCGGACAATTCGGCGACAGACAATTCGGCGCCAGACAATTCGGCGACTGACAATTCGGCGACTGACAATTCGGCGCTGGACAATTCGGCGCTCAGACAATTCGGCGACAGACAATTCGGCGCAAGCAGGTAAATTTATTTAAAATAGCGCCATAGGCTATAGGCTATAGCGCTTAATATTTAACACCATAAAGACAGAGTCTAATTTTCGATTTCTGTTTAATAGTGAACTAACAGTAAATATAAAGAAATCGTTTCATCCACCTTCTATTTATATGACAATTATTTTAGTTCATCTAGCTCCAATTTAAGAAAGAAAATTTTCATCAATCCCGCTTCCATTTAAGCAAGAACATTTTCATCAATCCCGCTTCCATTTAAGCAAGAACATTTTCATCAATCCCGCTTCCATTTAAGCAAGAACATTTTCACCAATCCCGCTTCCATTTAAGAAAGAAAATTTTCATCAATCCCGCTTCCATTTAAGGAAGAAAATTTTCATCAATCCCGCTTCCATTTAAGAAAGAACATTTTCATCCATCCCGCTTCCATTTAAGAAAGAAAATTTTCATCAATCCCGCTTCCATTTAAGAAAGAAAATTTTCATCAATCCCGCTTCCATTTAAGCAAGAAAATTTTCATCAATCCCGCTTCTATTTAAGTATCAAGCCCTGTTTATGCCTAATAAAAATTTTACATTTAAATTTACATGCTGGCGCCGAATTGTCTGTCGCCGAATTGTCTGAGCGCCGAATTGTCCGGCGCCGAATTGTCAGTCGCCGAATTGTCAGTCGCCGAATTGTCTGGCGCCGAATTGTCTGTCGCCGAATTGTCCGGCGCCGAATTGTCATGGAACCGGAGAAGCCATATATATATGTCAGTTATGTCAGAAATCATTTACTAATAGTAGCAATCTGAAAAGACACATGGGAAACCATACTGGAAAGAAACCATACAAATGCAAGTTGTGTCAGAAATCATTTACTCAAGGTACTCGTCTAACAAGACATATGAGAACTCATATTCGAGTCAAATGAGAACTCATATTCGAGTCAAATGTCAGTTATGTCAGAAATCATTTACTCGAGGTGGATATCTGAAAGTACACATGAGAACCCATACTGGGGAGAAACCACACAGATGTCATTTATGTCATAAATCGTTTACTAATGTTGTTCAAAGGAAAGCACACATAAGAACTCATCCTGAAGATGAGATGCAACACTTTTGCAGTAAACCTAATAGTGAGGGAAGTTCTTCAACTTCAGAGCTGAAACTCCATGCAGGAATACAGTCACAGGATGATAAACCCGAGAAGGAATCTAATGATAAACCATTTGAACGTCTGTCAAGAATTGTGCTTTATGAATGCAATGAAATGACAAGTCCACTTCCAAAAAGTCGTGTTCTTAAACGTGTTTTCGTTAACAAAATCAAATCACCTAAGGATGCAAAATCCTTTTTTGAAGAATCGTTTGGATGCGGTATGTGTGGTGGAATGTTTGAAATCGAGAAGGAATTTCTTGATCATTGTTCTAGCCATCGATTTTCTCCACTTGACGAATTATTTACTGATCGTTTCTGACTTGTATTTCCCATTAGCATAGACACGAAAAAAGACTGGTGAGGGCTTTGATAATACCGACGGTATTATAATTATGGTTGTGAGACTTGGACAATGACCAAGAAAATGGAAAAAAGATTAACGCTTGTGGGATGTGGATTTGGAGGAAGATGCAGAGAATATCTTGGATGGAAAAGGACAAATGAATGGATACGCATAGACATTGGTATTGAAAACGATGAGTCGCTACAAAAAACAGTGCTAAGAAGAAGGGTTTCTTTGGCCATGTTATGCGCTCAAATGGACTTGAAAAAGATATGATGATGATGCTGGCATACGGAAAGGGAAGAAGAAAACAAGGGTGGCCAAGGAAAAGGTGGATGTATGAGGTTCAGGAAACAACAGGAATGAATCTGGAAGAACTAAGGGAAGCGACATCAGAAAGAAAGCAATGGAGGGAGGAAACTGATCATGACGGTCGCTAGAGTTCAAGGAACTGAAAGTACAAGGTGTTAAGGTGAATTCCCAATAAATATACGTAGTTGACGATTGGTGAATGACGGAGACACTTTATCGTGAGTTTATGTAAATGAGATGTGCTGCTCCTGTTCCAAAAGAGGGAAAGGACATTAACCCCAGGACCACCCCCGATTTAGCGTAAGGAGAAAATCCTCTGGACAAACCACCTCCTATTTTGTAGTTAATCGATGAAACGCTTATGAACAATCCAACTTATATTTAAATAGCAACAAATATTTGTATGAATCTAACTTCCATTTGAATAACAATTATTTTTCATCAATCCAGTTCCAATTTAAGCAAGATCATTTCCATTAATCCAGCTCCAATTTAAGCAAGAACATTTTCATCAATTCAGCTTCCATTTGAATTTTTTTATCAATCATGGGAGTTCCATTTGAAAAGGATTCTTTTCATCAATCCTCTTTGTGTATGACCAACAGATGTATTTCGAACTTAGGACTGCCTTTCCGAGGATTGCCTCTTATACACATTTATCTTCTACCCGGGGAAGGGGGAGTCTGGAGTTAATGTCCTACTTCCCTTCTGTTGGGTGTTCACAAGGTACCCATATAAGTGCTTGCATGGTGACAAAGACGTCAAATTAAATTTGCATTCATTGCGACAAAGTAACTCCTAGGCCTACAATTTACTAAATATATGAATAGAAATTTCAACTTGTGTTCATGGACATTGAAATATTCAGTTCTGAGTGCAACTGTTTGAAAACTGAATTGCTTCTTTCCAATGTAGTTTTATGAACAAGATGATATGTATATGTATAATTTTATGTATAAATATATATATATATATATATATATATATATATATTATATATATATATATATATATATAGTTGTAGCAGATGTACAAAGCTGTTTGATGTGCATCAATTTCCGATTCCATAGCATACCTTACCATGCTATTCATATTGTGTTGGCATTCTTATATAGTTTATTGAATAACATAGTCTGTTTGTTAAATAACGTATATTATGTGCAGAAGTTATATTTTCATTACGAATGATGAATTAGTGTGAGTCACTGAACAATTCGAAGTGAAATGACAATTTTCTATTAAAAAGATTTTGTTGATGAAAATAGTGTTTCTTAAATATAAGCTGGATTTGCGCCAACAATTCTTGGTTTGATAGAGTTGTATTGATTAAAATATTGTGTACTATGCTTCTTTAGAATTTTTGTCGACTATTACTTAAAATATATAGGCCTGAGTAATTTCCGTTTAGCGTGAATGTAAAAATTCAAAAGAGACAATCATATAGTTTATTTTGAAAACAAAGTTAAATCCTGCATGTCACGATTTACACATCTTGCAAATTGGTTAAAAAAAGGGCCATATAGTGGTGGAGGCCACTATATAGGACACCAAATAATCAATGGAATTTTACGATGTCAGGTGGCCCTGACTAAAGTTAGCAAATTTAGCATACAATGATTATCATAGTTCAGATCAACCAAGAAGATTTAGAACAGGTAGACAATTACATGTATCTGGATTCAAGGATTGAAAGAACTGGCGATTGCGGGTCGGAGATTAGAACAAGACTGGCAAAGGGGTATGCAGTAGCTACAGATCTCCAGAAGATATGGAAAAGTCACGACATAGCAAATGAAACAAAGATAAAGCTATGGAGGTCGTTGGTGTGGCCGGTGGCATTGTATGGTTGCGAAAGCTGGACATTGAGGAAGGAGGAGGAGAGGAGCATAGAAGCGTTCGAGATGAAATGTCTTAGATTGATCATGAGAATACCATGGATGGAAAAACGAACAAACGAATGGGTGATGGAGGCCGCTGGTGTGAAGAGGAACATGCTAAGAACAGTTAAAGAAAGAAAAATGATATACTTTGGTCACATCTTGAGAAAGGAGGGTACATGCATAGAGAAAGAGATCATGCAGGGCACAATTCCTGGAGGTAGAGGAAGAGGAAGGCCAATAACGAATTGGCTGGACAACATAAAGACATGGACGGGCTTGCAAATGGGAGAAATGCTAAGAATGACGGAGGACAGGAATCATTGGAGGAACATCGTGCATGATGCGGCCGAACCTCGTACCGAGGATGGCTAGGAACGGAACGGATTATCAGAAGTGGCAAAAGCAAAATAAAGCAACTTAAACTAAGAGACTGACAAAACAAGGACAAAGGAAACCGAAAAGGTCAACACTGTTGGATCAATAAATGAGTTTGAAAAAAGAACAACAGCTTAACTAGCCTACAGAATAGAGATCCACATGATAAACGATCGTTTACCTTTTTTATTAGGTGCCTGCTTTCTGATAGAAAGGCGCCCAATTGTTTTTACAAACACTTAAGCACATTTCCCATCGAATTTTTAATCAGGTGGTTAATCCAATAATTTAATTTTTAAAATGCGTGCATTAGTGCGGGCATAGGTATGACGTTCTATGCCCAGTAGCCTAAGAGTATCTTGTGAAGTGTGAATGAACCTGAGATGATAGTAGGCCTACAAAGTATGAGATGATAGTACAAAGTAACGTTTGAATATAGGCAATATGGTGAACAAAATTATATCCCGGTATGTTAACCTGGTCAAGATTTCAGGCTTTTAACCACGTCTCCGGCAATGCAAGAATAGAAACTGGGAGTTTATGAAAACTATATAATATGATGTATTTCCGTTTGTTTAGACAGAATATGCCTGCATGGCCAGTTTATATGCACGATTGAGTACTGAGGCCATAATTCAAACCGATGCTTAGAAACTTTAGGCTTACCGTAATTAAGAACACAGTGATATTTTGGGAATTGGCTGAGTATATCTGGATTCATTGGTTCTGCTAAAAAATATTTATTAAAATCTAATAATCTTACAGAAGAGTTGCCGGATAATGGTGCTTAGAACCATCAATTTTACTGCATCTTTAGCCTATAGTAAAATAATTAATTTTGATGATTTCTAGCATATATAGGCCTACATTTATCTTACAATCGTGCAAGAAAATAGCAACACTTCAGAAGAAACACGGATACTTTGCAACAACACTCTCTTGGCATTCCAGTGAAGTCGCCTCAAGGTCATCCAATGGAAGCTATTCAGCGGTTGACTAAATTAAATGTGAAGAATATATTAAAAATACCTGAAAAAGTTTGCAAGTTATAACACAGGTCGTGATTAAAATATGTTATGGTAGCGTCGCCAATGAAGCAAAAGTAGCACAGAATAACATGTAGGTTCATCTGTATCTGTAACAAAGCAGTTCCATTGCCTATTTTCATCACAAAATTGTAAACACAGATTCAGTTGTTTTCAACCGTAAGTATGCTGAATCATAATTCAGCATAGGTCAGCGACAATGTCGTTAGGTGGAGAAAACTGATGAATAGAACAATGCTCCAGAAATTCCTTCTCTATTTCAAGCAACTCGTCACATATACCACATCCAAATGACTTTAGCAAAGACGCTTTTTCATCCACAGGAAATTTGAACTGGCTAATATTAGAAAGACATTCTTCAACTTTCGTGTTCACCAGAGGACCTGCAATTCCACTAGAATCCGGATGTATGCTCTCTGAGAAACGTTCTTTTGGATTATCATTTACGCCTGTATTACTACGTGTGATGAAACGATCAGACAACTGTGTTGTTATCGCTAGAATTTCCAATTTCACGTCCTGTGGCTGTACTTCTGTGTCAAATTCAAAAGTTTGCTTTGATGAAGAACTGTTCTTGGTGTGTTGTTTATTGGTTTCATGAATTCTTCTGTGTTTTTTTAGATTACCACTTTGCGTGAATCTCTTGCCACAAACCTCACATATGTATGGTTTCTCACCAGTATGGCTTCTCACATGCCTTTTCAGATGACTATGAATAGTAAATGTCTTCTGACATAATTGGCACATGTATGGACTCTCGCCAGTGTGGACTATCAAGTGTGCTTTTAAATGACAATGACTAGTAAAAACCTTCTGACATACCTGACACCTGTAGGATTTTTCACCAGTGTGTGATCTCATATGCTTTTTCATAGCACTACCATCAGTAAATTGTTTCTGGCATAACTGGCATCTGTATGGTTTTTCACCAGTATGGGCTCTCAAATGTACTTTCAGTAAACTAAGTTGTGCAAATGGTGTCTGACATAACTGACACATGTATGGCTTCTCTCCAGTATGGTTTCTCATGTGTGCTTTCAGTTCACAATCATAAAGAAAGGATTTCTGACATAACCTACATTTGTGTGGCTTCTTTCCAGTATGGATTGTCATATGCATCTTCAAATGACTGCTGCAAGCAAATGATTTCTGACATAACACGCACATGTATGGTTTCTCTCCGCTATGAGTTCTCATGTGCCTTTTCAGGTGTCTACTTTGAGCAAACAATTTCTGACATAATTGGCACTTGTTTAGTTTTTCACCAGTATGAGTTCTCATGTGTATTTTCAGATTATAGCATCTAGTGAACAATCTCTGACAAAACTTGCACTTATATGGTTTCTCGCCAGTGTGGTCTCTTAAATGTGTCCTCAGATGACCATCTCTAGCAAACAATTTCTGACACAACGAACACTTGTACGGTTTCTCTCCAGTATGGGTTCTCATATGGGCTTTCATATTACAGCCTCGAGCAAATGTTTTCTCACACAACTGGCACCTGTACGGTTTTTCACCACTGTGGGTCATCATATGCCTTTTAAGATTACCGTCGGTGGAAAAATATTGACGACATATCTGGCACCTGTGATGATTTTCTGACATATCGATTAACAGTCGGATAATTATTTTAAAGTTGATAATTTTTCTCCATTATGTGTCTTTGAATAGCTATCAGAGCATACGATTTCCGAAACTGACACATCTGTGGGTTTTAAATGATCTGTATGCACTGCAGCAATCTTCAAATTCTTAAACGCAATTGCCCATGTTGAAGGCTTCTGCAATTCTTGTAATCAGATAATTTCAAACAGACTTCAATTTCCAACATCATTAACAGCTCCATTAAGGTTTGCATTTCAGCAGCTTACGTGAATGGCTCATATTCCATCCATCAGTTATAATTATGTCTAAAGTTAGAATTAGTCATTATAGAAAAATACTAAACATCGAAAAAGGAGCAATCCAAACATAGTATTGCCTAATAGAACACCCGAAATCACGTATTGCTCACTATTTTTAATCAACAGTGAAATGGTTGATACTCAGAAATTTTTTTAAACAGGTAAAGTTGTTTATGAACATAGATGATATGTCGAACTTTTCATGCGACTGTATTTTGAAGAGCTCTACAGAACGTAGTTTGTCTACTTCATACACAACCTAAAAATAAATTCAGTTTTATGTTGAGATAATATAATCTAGAGCAGAAATTCATTGGCGCTCAAAGCAACATAATGTTCTCCATTCTTAAATGAGTTACTAACTAACATTAATGGCAAGGAAGGAATTCGGTAAACAATTTCTCTCACAGTGTTCACTTGCTTTTATGTAGGAAGGGGGTTGATATCCTGGAGTGTAGGACATTTCCCCCCCTGGACAAACCCCCCCAGACAATTCCCCCCAGGGTAGGACAATTCCCCCCCTGTCGAACATATTGCGTGTAAGTGGTATTACTATAAAACGGCGGTCCTAAGTGTCCTAAGTTGGATCGATGAAAAGATATCTTGCTAAATAGAAGCCGGATTGATACAAAATAATTTTCACTTAAATGGAAGCTGGATTGATGAAAATGTTCTTGCTTAAATTGGAGCTGGATTGATGGAAATATTTTTGCTGAAATTGGAGCTGGATTGATGAAAATATTCTTGCTTAAATTGGAGCTGGATTGATGAAAATATTTTTGCTTAAATGGAAGCTGGATTGATGAGAATATTCTTGCCTAAATGGAAGCTGGATTGATGAAAATATTCTTGCCTAAATTGGAGCTGGATTAATGAAAATATTTTTGCTTAAATGGAATCTGGATTGATGACAATATTCTTGCTTAAATTGGAGCTGGATGGATCAAAATAATTGTTATTTAAATAGAAGTTGGATTAAACGCATTTTTGCCTAAATGGAAGCAAAGGGGGAATTGTCCGGGGGCTTAATGTCCTAGGCTAAATCAGGGGGGAATTGTCCGGGGGTTTTGTCCGTGGGGGTTTTCCAGGGGGGGGGGGAATGTCCGTGCCTCTGATGGCCTGTTACCCGCTCTCCAGAACGCATGACTTTCTCTTACTTACAAACATCAAGTACGGCATTGAATATATTTAAATAATTCAGCAACTTAATGATTATACGGTTTAACCCCGGTTATGAGTAACTGCTTTCAGTTCTTATCATGAAACTGAATATAACGAAAGGCAATGGCTTTCTGGTCGGAAGGACTTTTAACTGTAATCTGCTAATCAAAACTTTAAGCTCGCACTATTAAATGAGCAAAACCACCAATGATTTAAATCTGAATTGCAACTTTAAGACAAAAATGTATAAAATGAAAAGGAACTGACCAGTTATCGTATTTTAAATTGCATTTAAACCAAATCTGACTTCTATGTCCAACCGCAAAAAATGGCGACCGATACTAGAACGTATTCTGGTGTAATGGAAACTGGCGTAACAAAATATGACTCCGCCATCTAGTGAATATCGTGGATTCTATAACCACAAAACTATCGTAATCGTAAAATCGTAATCGTAAACTCGAAACCAACGCATTTTTAGCTGTTGGCATCGACTAGAGCGCATGTTTTAGGCTCTTGTTTGCTAGCTGTTTACGAACGATAAAGTCATGAAAATTTCACTTTTTGGATTTGCACGCTGTAATTATACCCTTTAAAGCTGTCATTTTCACAACATTGCTGGTGAATTCAATGCTCAGAAACGTGGTTTAGGATATCATAAAATGTAGCTTCCCCATTATTCATTTTTTTTTTAATTTGTACAATATAATGGTAAATTCTAAAATTTCTCATTATGGGTTAACAGTGCGACACTGTAGTACTTAGTCCTGTGAAGTTTGGAAAGGTTCAGCATTCAGTAAAATATCAACTTCTTTTGGTATATCAAATTGAGTAGTCTACTGTCAGTTGTACAATACTCAGCAACATCCATTTTGGGATTCAAACAAATCCCATGGACATTTTCCTGGACCACTCCCCGTAATTTCCTCTCTGGATTCCACCAGAGCGCTTCAATAGAACAATTCCCTCGAACATGCATTTCCCTCAAATGTGGGCTACAAAAGTGTAAGCAATTTGCATTTGTAGGGCCTACAGACTTAAATATAAGCCATTTGCTTTACTTGCTTTTGAACTTCAAAGATTTTATTGCTTGATTAATGCTTACTTAAACAGACTAAAATCCTTTAGGCCTCATATAAACAAAAATGGGCATATACTAATTTACTGTTGCTTCTTTGCCTCATATCACTAAAATTCATTCTGAAAATATTGTTCATTTTATTTGAAACCTATATTATAAAACAAGTGCAGTGACAGTAGATACAAAATATACTTTAAATTTTTTAACAATTAATGTAATTAATTAGGAGTTGTGAGAGCAAGTGCCATATACGTGCAGGGACAAATGTAAGTGAATAAAGCAAAGGTCATACTAAATGAATATCTACCCTTGAGATGGCGAGATGAACGTTCAATGGGAATTTGCCGTGGGTGTGCAGGGAGGAATGGTACAGATAGGGAGATGCCGGAAGATATGTCCAGAAGGAAATCTCTTATGCCCATCTATCATTAGGGGGGAATTTCCCTCTGGCACAAGTTGGATCAGGCTACTTACTTGCCCCCTCCCCCCACTTGGCAAGCCCTGATGGGCGCGAATGTGATGGAAGTGCAAGGACAAATTTATGTGAATGTTAAGCAAAAGTCATATTAAATGAAAATTTACCCTGTGCTATGATGGGGAGGGGATTGTTCGGGGGATTTATCAGATGGAAGTCAATGGCAGATACTGGGATTACCGGGGGGGGGGAATGTTCTGGAGGAAATCTTCTATACTCAACTTTACCATCAGGGGGGAACCTTTCCCCCCCTGGCCCAAATTGGAAGCAGTCTGCTTCCATCCCCCCATGGCGTAGTAGGCCCTGCTTACTGTCATTGATTGAATAATAAAATGTTATTATTTTTATTAAATTATAATTTACTATCATGTTGTAATTATGATACTACCATCAGTGATATTTTTGTTAACGGAAATAGAAATTAGAAGTTAAAATATTAATTATCGTTAACGTGAATAAGAACGAAAATTAGGAATTATTTTGAGAACGAGAATAGAACTAGAATTGAAAACGACGTAGAGAACTGAAAAATGAATAGAAATAGGAATTATTTTCAGAACGAAAATTATTACACTATGATGATTTTTGCGATTCGTTGTCTGTGCAAGCCTGTATAAAGTCAGACAATCCATTTATGAGAACCCTTAATTAAGTTAAGTTCAGTAATCTTCGGATATATTACTCGGGACATATTGCCACAACTAATTAAGATATTTCGTTTGGTCTCTGAATCACTCAAAGAAACGGGCCCTCGTGTAGTTTAAAGACACAGGCAAACAACCTGACAATTGAATAATTCATGTCACGGATGGCTGGGCACCGCTGAACACAAGGCGAAGGAAGTTATTTACAGGTGCATTTGTCTGTATGGGGGTACGGGAGGCGTGTTTCCAAAACCCCTCATGATACAACGCATGTAGGAATTCTCTACTCCCATTGGCTGCCTTTAAGCGACTCATAAATATTCATAACCAGTATTTAATGCGGTCACATCGGTCTATATATATATAGAGAGAGGTCGTTGCTTCGCTCAGCATTGATTAGTAAGTAAGCTAAGTCTGATACGCCTTATTAGGACGCAAAGCTATTTAAATTGGCAGAATGTCACGCGTACCTACGAATTACGCAAAACACGCTCATTTTCCGAAATATCAGTAGCGGAAAAACCTGACGGACATAATAATTTCGTATTCACAACGTAATCGTGATCTCCAAATTTCTACGCGTCACTCGTAATCGACGTGCAGAGCATATTTTATTCACGAGTACGCTCTTTCACGTCAGAGGGATTGCCCAAAAACTTTCGTAGCGTTAGTTTGGGTCGAAACTTACGTTTTCATGGCTCATTAAGTTCTTTGAATAGTTAAATTATCTTGCCCCATGAAGTTCCCCTAGCCTAGACGAGTTCTATTAATGTTATTAGTAACGCTCTTATACCTCCCTTTCGAGTGAGGAACATAAAGAACCGTGTGTTGCACAATGATCGAGAGATGAAGAGAGGAAGAAAAACACAGGAGATAAACGATAGATGTAGAAGACGCTTGAAAAGAACGCTCTCGTGTAAAGGAGTCTTAGACAAAGATCTTTAGGCTATTTAATTGTGTTCTCAACATTTGATGATATAGCAATTAGAATTTACTGTAAAGTTTTGTTGGAGTCATCTTCTTTTGTCCTTCATGGAATCAATGGTGACCTAGTTGGAGTCTTCTGAACCACTGTAAACCCTGCTATATTATAGTATTATAACAAGACATAATTATACACAACTTATATAAAATTATACGCTGCGCTGTTTTTAAGGAATTTTTAGAACTGTACAATCTTCTCTTTTCTTTCCAATCCTCCATGTTAAATTACTTCCTATCTGAGGACAATGACCTTTTTGCCAGTTTTAACTGTACATAAGTGCTTCTACAACTGCACAAATCTGTTTGTCCGTGACAGTAGTCCGTGGTGGTCCGGGTCGAGTTACCAAAGGATTACTTTTTATACCCGAACCAGGTATCCGACTGTTTCTATACAAACTACCCGAACCCGGTTCCAGTTTGAAAATGTCACCCGGCAATGCCATAATTTAGTTACAGCTGTCAGGGATAAAGGGCGCCGTAACAAAACGGCGCAGGACAAAACGGCGCCGACATAACGGCGCCGACATAACGGCGCAATTCAAAGTACCCCGACAAAACGGCGCCGACAATACGGCGCAGTACAAAGATTATGATAGGCCTACCTGTATAGTGATTGTTTGCTTATTCAAGGGCAAACTCACTACGAATTCAAGATTATGAGATATCGTTCCGGATTCCGGCAACTAGAGGCACACCCAAGTCAGAATACATCTATGCGTTTAAAATAGAAGTCGGATGGATAAAAAAATTTCCTTAAATGGAATCCTCATTGGTGGAAAAAATTCGCTTAAATTGAAGCTGGATTGAAGAAAATAGTCTTGCTTAAATGGAAGCTGGATGAATAGAAACAGTCTTGCTTAAACGGAAGCTGGATTGAATAAAATATTCTTGCTTAAATGGAAGCCGGATTGAAGAAAATAGTCTTGCTTAACTGGGAGCTGGATTGAAGAAAATATTCTTGCGTAAATGGAAGCTGGAGGGAAGAAAATATTCTTGCTTAAATGGAAGATGGATTGAAGAAAATATTCTTGCCTAAATGGAAGCTGGATTGAAGAAAATATTCTTGCTTAAATGGAAGCTGGATTGATGAAAATGTTCTGGCTTAAATTGGAGCTGGATTGGTGAAAAATAATGGCAATTTAAATGGAAGTTGGATTGATATTTAGAATATATTTTTGCTGCTTCTGCCATTAAACAAAATTGTTTTTCAGTTTGCGCCGTTATGTCGGCGCCGTTTTGTTACCGCGCCGTTTTGTTAGCGCGCCGTTTTGTCGGCGCCGTTTTGTCCTGCGCCGTTTTGTCAGCGCACCGGGATAAAGTTAAGAAGAAGATACTCCGTATTAATCTCGGTTGTGGTTTCAATAAAAACTCATTTCCTTTTGGTCATGCATTCTTCCAGATAACCTTTGACAAAATGAATGAAATTATTCAGATTGGCTGTTAGTTGTTAATTCAATTCAATTCATTTATTGTAACCATCAACCATAGACAATTAGTGATAATATAATATGGTCTGGATTATATCCCGACTTAACGAAAGTGAATCAATTGCATAACAACATAGAAATTCAGCAACTCGTCAATAAATCCGTGAAGAGAAATGTTTCTGATGGAAAATACAGAATAATTAGTTTTCCAAACCTCATCGGTTTGATTTGGTGAATGCGGAATAACACAGATGACAATCATCGTATAAGAAAATAATTTATAACCGTTTCATATTTCACGTCTTAGCTTTAATCCTTCAGACAAAAGTGACAGTTCAGCAAAGGTCGATAAATAATTCATCTTATGTCCTAAATTCTGCTGCTAGACTTAGGCCCTATAGCACGACTTCCTCGGTACTCGCACATCTCTACATACATGACTCATGACCTTCAGTGGCTCTCGACTGTGTCCTAATTAGATACAATAAGGTCTTGCACCTATAGTTACTAAGTCCCTGCATGGCTTAGCGCCTAAATACCTGTGCGTATTAATGTGTAAGCCTCTTTCTGCAAGATCTTCACGCCCTCTTCGTTCTGCTGGCCGCTTTGATCTATTTGTACCCAGATCACGAACCTCATTATCCCAACATCGAGCTTTTGCTGTTGTTGGTCCTTTGATTTGGAATCACCTTCATTCTGAAATTCGTGGCAGGATTCTTCTAGGAAATTCACCTGCATCTTTCCGCTGCTTGAAGACATTTCTCTTTTCATGGGCTGTTACACCAAGTGCTCTTCTGAATAGCTCTGTTGTGAGAAGCGCTTTACAAATGATTTGTTAGATTAGATTACTTTTGATAATAGCTGTACACCAGTATGGCCGACCATTGAGTCGCACATACGCCACGCCAGTATTTGATGTGCTGTTTGTTTCCCGCCATACTCTGAAGTGGGGTCAGGATGGTAGTGCGGCACGTCCGGTAGGCAGAATTTCGAGTACAGATGCCAATAACAATAAGTCCATGTGATTTTATTGTCTCTATTCACAATAATGGATCTATTGTCCATTATGCCACTTTTATGTATGAAAGAAACGCCTTTTGTTCATTGTACCACCAGGGTGAGAATTGCCGGGGGGGTTGGGGGGTTTCGACCCCCCCAGTCTTTCTTAGAGCCCCATGTTAAAGTATGGTTTTTACACCCAAATTCCAAGTGGATAATGGTCCAACCCCCCCAGTTATTTTTCCACAATTCTCACACTGTGTACCACGCGCCTGACTGACACAACATGCATATTTGCACAACGCCACACAAAGACCTAACAATGAATTACAGTAAATACCTATTCACCCAATCTGGTCAGCCAAACACACAAAGAGTCAGCCACAGGTACACAAAAAGCACAGAGACAGAGTCAGACACAAGTGCACAAAAATTTGTTTGCATCTCGGCACAGTAATAGCACATCTAATTTATATCACGACATAGTGTCTCAGTCTTTTCTCAGTCTTCAAGTACATAATTATAATTATTTATTTTTAATCACAAATCAGCAAAGATCAGCAAATAATTCGTCAACTGGAGAAAAGCGGTGGCTAGTGCAATGCTTCAGAAAATCCTTCTCAATTTCAAACATTTCATCGCATATACCACATCCAAACGAATTTTCCACAAACGGTTTTACATCCTCAGGTGATTCGATATTGTCAATGAAATCATATTCTCGATGACGACTTTTTGGTAGAGCTATTCTCATTTCATTGCAGTCATGAGGCAATTTTCTTTGCATGCGTTCAAATGGTTTATGAATATCATCAGCACTGCACCGAATGAATGGAACATATAGATCAGCATTTGATTCCTTTCGCTGTATTAACTCATGGCATTTATGCTGTTTAGTTGAAGAACTGCCATTACAATAAAGTTTACTGCACATCTGTTGCATCTCATCTGTGTGAGTTCTGTGTTGATTTAGATCTATAAGTGATCTGAGTCCTTTATCACCAACTTCACAAATGTATGGTCTTTCTCCAGTAAGGGTTCCCGTATGACAAGTTAGATCAGTGTCTAACTTATATGATTCCTGACTTAACTGGCACCTTTTTGGTTTCTCTCCAGGATGGGCTCTCATGTGCCTTTTCAGACTACCACCTTCCGTAAATGACTTTTGACACAACTCACATCTGTTTGGTTTCTCGCCAGTATGGGTCCTCGTGTGTTTTTTCAGATTACCACCATCAGTAAATGATTTCTGACAAAACTGGCATTTGTATGGTTTCTCACCAGTATGGTATCTATTGTGTACTTTCAGACAACTAGCCTGAGTAAATAATTTCTGACAAAACTGACATTTGTATGATTTCTCCCCAGTGTGGATTTTCATGTGCCTTTTCAGACCACCGCTTTCCGTAAATGACTTTTGACACAACTCACATTTGTTTGGTTTCTCGCCAGTATGGGTCATCATGTGTTTTTTCAGATTACTACCTTCAGCAAATGATTTCTGACAAAACTGACATTTGTATCGGTTCTCCATAGTATGGGTTCTCATGTGCCTTTTCAGACTACCACCTTCCGTAAATGACTGTTGACACAACTGACATCTGTTTGGTTTCTCGCCAGTATGGATCCTCATGTGTTTTTTCAGATTACTACCTTCAGTAAATGATTTCTGACAAAACTGGCATTTGTATGGTTTCTCACCTGTGTGGTATCTATTGTGTACTTTCAGAGAACCAACCTGAGTAAATGATTTCTGACACAACTGGCATTTGTATGGTTTCTCCCCAGTGTGGATTTGCATGTGCCTTTTCAGACTGCCACCTTCAGTAAATAATTTCTGACACAACTGGCATTTGTATGCTTTCTCTGTAGTACGGGTTTCCATATTCACAGTCAATCAACTTAATTCATCATTTGTTTGCCCCCATGACTGGCATTTGCAAGGCTGATCTCTATTCAGTTTTATCACTGAAGCGGTCAGATTTTCACCATAATCATATGATTTTTCAAGTAAGGTAACTAATTCAAATATGTTTTTTCAAAAAATGGGCATTTGTTTCTTCTAGCAACATGACCAGAATATGCAACTTGTTCTTGGCATCATTTGTATTTATGTGGCATTCATTCAGCATAGTTAGTATCTATTTGAAAGCAAATTATGCATTTGTAGATTCTTTCTGGTTCGGTGCATTGCAGAGCAACCTTTCGCAAGTTTCATTTCTCACCATAAACTCTCGTGTAACGAAGTAAACAATTGCCCTCACAGAAAACATGAATTCTTTTGATGCAATATTGAAGCCATAAATAAATGTAGAATAGCACACCCTAAAGTTCTCCTTCAGTTTCAATGTAAACTGAGGAAGAAACAAATGATGGATTAAAATCTTCAGGTAAATATGTCCACTTGAATGTTGTCTCTGATACAGATCAATGATTGTAGGTCTACTCAAATGACCACACTGAGAAGTTCTAACATACAGCTGTTCATCTTGATGTACTTGCAAAAAGAACTTGCGGCACCTATTAAGAAGAAGAAGAACATGAACATCTTAGTACGAAACTGTGTTTCAAGACATAAAATATATTTCTTATTGCTGTTCAAAACGGAAAGCTAATTTCTGTTTCATTAAGCTCAGAATTGTTTCTAGTCTCATATGAACGAATAGGCGGTAAATGCATTAATAGCGTGCATTAATTAGTATTTCATTTCTCAGTCATGTCAATATATCGCTACCTGGTAAAACTGCAGCCTATGTTGTTAAATTATCCTAAGTAATGTCTCCAATGCCATACTTGATGTTGGTAAATAACCAGTTTTGGAGTGTCTATTATAACCTTCATCAACCCAGATTTCATTTAAAGAATAAATGTTTTGAATAAATGCCAATTCTGCTGAAATAAGAAATATTAAAATGCATCAATCCAACTTTATTTAACCAAGAATTTCTCATCAATCCAACTTCTATCGATACAGGAATCTTTCCATCAAGTCAACTTCTATTTAGGCAAAACACTTAAAATTAATTCAACTACATTGTGACAAACTTGTAATTCATTTATTTTGGCTTTGATGGAAAATGTTGGTCTTAAATGGAAGTTGGATTGACGACAGAATATCTTGTTAAGCTGTAGTTGGACTGATGGTAAGAAATTTTTTTTAAACAGAATATCGATTGATAAAATGTTTCTTTCATTTAATGAAAGATGGATTGATGCGCAGATGTCAGCTCTTGAAGGCGGCCATCTTGAACATGTTCCACCTACCGTTCAAAGGCTTTATGCTCTGCGCTCCAGACCACATTACTTTGAAATTCTACTTACTTACCAATATACGGTATTGAAGACATTGAAATAATTCAGCTACGTGTAACATAATATCGTTTAACCGGAATAAAATGAAAAGAATTTTTACTGGCGCATGGTAATTATTTTTAACAATCCGGCAACTTTGGCACGAATCATTCTTTTCAGCCAGGGGTCTATTTAAGTAAGAAATCATCTACTTTATCCAGCTTCTATTTCCTCAATAACTGTTTTTTCTGAATCCAATTTCAATCTAAATAACAATTATCTCTAATCAATAGAGCTCCAATTGCAGCAATGTTGTTTTTATAAATTCCACTTCTATTGGAATAAAAATTATTTTTATCAATCCGAGTTCCATTCAGCAAGAATTTTTTCGTCAATCCAACTTGTATGCCATCAACACAGGATCCCATGCAATGGGAAATAATTTATTCCGCTAAAACGATAGATTGCCCAGCAACATAATATTTATACGGCTTAACCCAGGTTATAATTAACTGTTGTCAGTTCATTACATGAAACGGAATATATCGAAAAACAATGGCTTCCTGGTCAGGAGGACTTATTATTATTATTCGTTTTATTGAGAAAAAGACATTCTGACAATAACGCAGAAAATGTTAACATGAGTGATAAAGAATAATTGAAGTTCAAAGTACGTTTAGTTAGTCTCAAATAAGCTAGTATATATTTTTATATTATAACGATCGTGGAATAAATTGGGAGTTGTCCTTGAGTGGGAGAGTGAAGTTGTGTGTTCTAGGTCTTAATTGGTGAGAGGAGGGGGTCGGAGAGGAGGTAGGAGTTGGTGAAGTACGTGTTTGGGGTTGTGTATAATGGAGAAGAGGAGTTTTGCATCGGCTATGTTGGCAAGTTCGGAGACTGTTGGCCTACGACGAATCTGCAAGACTCAACTTTAACTTCAAACTATTCGATGATCAACACCAACAATGATCGAAATTAGCATTGCAAGCTTAACACAAAACTGTATAGAACGAATGATAAGAAATTACCCGATGTCGTGTTCTAAATTTATTTAACGGAAATCTAACTTACACATCGATCCGTACAAAATGGCGAGCGACACTAGATAGGTATTCAGATGTATTGAAAGCTATCGCCATAATGTATGACTCCGCCATCTAGTGAATATCAGATTCTATTATATCCACAGATTGTTTCTAAACTAAACTATGACATTTGTAGCCTACATTGACTTAATAATAAAATCAATCAATCAACCAATCAATCAATCGTAATTTAGCGCCCTTTCAAGTACCTACTCAGAGGCGCTCCCGGCCGAGATCAAGCGAAAAAACCAGTCTTCAACACCTTGTGAAATTGAGAACAGCTTGGATCCAGTTGACGCATAGTCAAGCAGAGTCAAGGGAAGCCCATACCGGTGTAAAGGTTTCAAATTACCCCCTCCTAAACATTACCCCCCGGTAACTTGAAACCGGTTTGAGATTACCCCCTAGGGGTAATTTGAAACCGGTTTCATCCTACCCCCGGTTTCAGGTTACCCCCCTGAATTCCGAATGAATTCCGTATATCCAGCTTCCATTTCACATATAGATAACCTTCATCCAGCTTCCATTTCAACTACAGAGAGAGATCCTTCATCCAGTTTCCATTTCTCAAGCGTCGTTTTCGTCAATGCAGCTTCCATTTCAACTACAGAGAACCTTCATCCAGCTTCCATTTCAACTCCAGAGAACCTTCATCCAGCTTCCATTTCACCTACAGACAACCTTCATCCAACTTCCATTTCACCTACAGAGAACCTTCATCCAGCTTCCATTTCACCTACAGAGAACCTTCATCCAACTTCTATTTCACCTACAGAGAACCTTCATCCAGCTTCCATTTCACCTACAAAGAACCTTCATCCAGCTTCCATTTCACCTACAAAGAAGATTCATCCAGCTTCCATTTCACCTACAGACAACCTTCATTCAGCTTCTATTTCACCCAAAGAGAACCTCTATCCAGCTTCCATTTCACATACAGAGAACCTTCATCCAGTTTACATTTCACCTACAGAGAACCTTCATCAAGCTTCCATTTCACAAAAGTTGTTTTCGTCAATCCATTTAACTAAGTGTTAGACATAAAAAACTCAGAAGCTTGATCGACGAAAACAACGTTTGAGAAATGAAAGCTGGATGAAGGTTCTCTGTAGGTGAAATAGAAGTTGGATTGACGAAAACAAGGCTTGATAAAGGGAAGCTGGATGAAGGTTCTCTAGAGGTGAAATAGAAGCTGGATTGACGAAAACAACGCTTGAGAGATGGAAGCTGGATTAAGGTCCTCTGGTTGAGAAATGGAAGTTGGGTGAAGGTTCTCTAGAGGTGAAATGGAAGCTGGACGAATGCATTGTATGGGGGTAACCTGAAACCGTAGGGGGTAGGATGAATCCGGTTTTAGATTATCCCCGAGGGTAACTTGAAACCGGTTTCAGATTACCCCCCCCCCCCCGGTAATCTGAAACCGGTTTCAAGTTACCGGGGGGTAATGTTTAGGAGGGGGTAACTTGAAACCTTTACACCGGTGTAAAGGTTTCAGATTACCCCCTCCTAAACATTACCCCCCCCCTGCAGACTGCAAATTGCATCAATCATCGCATTTATTGCACTGAAATTATCAAAAAATTCATCCCGCTTTTTGTTTTGGTCTGAAGATTTTCATCCGTCATCCCACTTCGTGGTTTGTTATCAAGATTTTCATCTGTAACTAAAATACTATTCGCCGCTGAAGTTTACATGGAGAAAATGGCTTCGGGGCTATTATTTTTTTCGGATAAAAATATTGATAGCAAACCACGAAGTGGGATGACGGATGAAATTCTTCAGACCAAAACAAAAAGCGGGATGATTTTTCTGATTTATTTACTGCAATAAATGCGATGATTGATGCAAATCTAGTTTCCGGGGGGTAATCTGAAACCGGTTCCAAGTTACCGGGGCATAATGTTTAGGAGGGGGTAATTTGAAACCTTTACACCGGAACGAAAACGGCAGCTCTGGCTATTGCGGACTTGATTTGATATAGCGCCGGTATATAAGCGGTGTCACGACAACTCGTCTACCGACAACTCGTCTAACGACAAGTGGTCTCCGGACAATTCGTCTACGACAACTGGTCTACAGACAACTGATCCAGCGCTTGAGAAAATTAATGGAAGCTGAATGAAAGTTTTTACAGGTGAAATGGAGGTTGGATTGATGAAAAAACGAAAGAGAAATGGAATCTGGATGATGGCTCTTTTACAGGTGAAATAGAAGCTGGATTGGTGAAAATAAAATATGAGAAATAAAAGCTCGATGAAAGTATTTCTTGATCTGAAATAGAAGCTGGATTGATGATAAAACGCTTAAGTAATGGAAGTTGGATGAGGGTATTTTTTATATCTGAAATAGAAGCTGGATTGACGAAAAAAACGGGTGAGAAATAGAAGCTGGATGAAGGTACTTTTAGATCTGAAGTAGAAGCTAGATACATGTCGAAATACATGAATAAAATCATCGATCCAGCTTCCATTTAAGCTAAAAAAAAACAATTGTCATAATTCCAGCTTCTATTTCATCAATACTATTCGTCTGTAGACCAGTTGTCGTTAGACCAATTGTCCGGAGACGAGTTGTCGGTAGACGAGTTGTCGGTAGACCAGTTGTCGTGGAACCATATAAGCTGGTCTCCCTGACGTGGCTTTTGTGGGCGCTGAGAAATTCTCGAAGATTTACATTACATTACATTACATCCATGCAAAATGGCGAGCGACACTAGACGGGTATTCTGGTGCAATGAAAGCTAGCGTCAAAAAGTGTGTACTGCCATCTAGTGAATATCAGATTCTATATCCACAAATTCGCTAATTTATAACTAAACTAGACTATAATAAACAAATTAAAATACGCAGCCAAATATGGAGGCAAGGAAAGATTCCAGAGGTGTGGGCAAAATCTATCTTGACAGTAGGGCCTACAAAAATGAGTAACCTGATGGAATGCAAAAACTATAGAACAATAATATTGCACAAACGAGGCATAATTTATGGATAAAGTGATGACCCAGCAACCCAGCCAATTCGGGAACCTTACGGGTCCCATACGGGCTGCCATACGGGCCCCGTACGGGCAACCCAGCAAACACGCACTCACGGGACCCTTACCGTTTTTCCCCGGGTATCCGGTGCGGTTTTCTGACGGGTTATCAACGCGGTTTCCGGCCGTGAACCTTCTGGTGCACCCCGCGAGCTTGTCGCCGTCTACCGACTCTACCGGTATAGCCGCATTTGGTTTATTCCGACGCCATTTTGTGTGCCGTTTCGAATGCACGAGTTTTTGGAGATTGGGATTTGGGTAAAATAGCACTTTAGCGTCGGAAATTATTCGCCATTGCATGGGTTTCAGTGTTAGCAGAATGCAAGTTGGATTGACGAAAAGAATTCTTTCGAAAAAGAAGCGGGATTGAGGAAAATAATTTCTATTCACATAGAACAGGGATTAATGAAGGTAATCTACCCTTTTAGCGTCGGTAATTATTCGCTAGTTGCAGCATTGCTATTTTTAATCAATCCAACTTCTAGTTTGGTGAAAATACTTTTCATCGATCCAGCTTCTGTTTAGGCAATAATTAGTCTGATCAATCCCGCTTCTATTTCGTCAGCAAATACTTTTCTTCAATATAACTTTTATTTAATTCAAAATTATTGTTCATCAATCCAGCTTCAATTTCAGCAGGATTGTTTTCATTAATCTCGCTTCTATTTCATACAAATTATTTTCATCAATCCGACTTCTATTTATCAATAATTATTTTCCTTAAACCGACTTGTGTTCGACCAACGCTAAAACCCATGCAATGGCAAATAATTACCGACGCTAAAAGGGTAGATTACCTTAATGAAAACAATCTTTCTGAAATTGAAGCTGGATTGATGAACAATAATTTTTAAATTAAATAAAAGTGTTATTGATAAAAATATTTGCTGACGAAATAGAAGCGGGATAGTTCAAACAAATTCTTGCCTAAACAGAAGCTGGATCGATGAAAATTATTCTCGCCAAACTAGAAGTTGGACTGGTTAAAAATAAAACTGCATATACGGGCGAATAATTACCGACGCTAAAGTGATAGATTACCGGGATTTGTTTATGTTGAAGGTAAGATTACGTTTTATTTATTGCGCCAAAAATATACTTGTCAATATCAACACTTTAGGTAAATGCTGCGTCTAGTTTTGGTCGGAATACGACTAGGCGTTACGGAGATTGGGTTAGGGTTATGGACACCACGCGCGTGGGTTAGAGTAAAACAGGTTCGGCCTCGATTGGTTTATGCATTGCTGCGTGTCCATGTGTTTAAGTTCACCTTTTATAGGTGGAACTGCTATATTTGTTAATCATATCGGCCCTAAACTCTGCCCGGTGTGCACTGAATGCTTTTGCCGGGAATCTCGAAGACTGCGTGCCTCACGGTGCCTGTATACAAAACAATATGATTGCCAACGACTTAACTAATATAGAGCGCTACGACCTATGAGCCGGATCCCATGATACAATGCGCTCAGTAAGTAAGTAATCAATGCGAGATCTAAGCAACTACGGTCAGGTTAATAAAATTAAAAATAGGGGAAAATTTGCACAAATAGGAGTACATAAAAAATTGAGACTAATACCGCAGCGATCTATTTGGATTTCTTGTGTGGCCATAGCTGTTTACATGTACTGGCACACGCAATCTTTGGGATTACATTTTTATCATCTACAATGCTTAGTTAGTTAGTGCTTTCGGCTCGTAGAGCCCTAGCGACCACCATGACAAGCGACTTTCGCCTCTCGCCATGATGGTTTTCTTGGCAGGATACAGAGGTGGTTTGTCATTGCCTTCCTCCGAGACAACTATGGGTGAGCAACTTGTCCAAGGTCGCTACGCAGTGGCTTGAGGTAGATTCGAGAACATACCGCCATACCACCTCGTCCCATACCCTGCAGGAGCAGGGGGTTGTTTTAGGCTAACCCATAGCCGGATGCAGATTCACGTCATGCCCAAGACCTGCCGACTGCAGTTTAACGTCAAACCCAGGACGGGCTGCAGTTTAACGTCATACCCAGGACGGGCTGCAGTTTAACGTCATACCCAGGACAATGCTAGTCCCTTTAAAATTCGTGGTAAACGTGTATTTTAAGGTCGTAATTCATTGACCATTGCATGGGTTTCAGCGTTGCTTGAATACAAGTCGGATTGAGGTGGAACAACAGTGTTCTTACAGACACGGGGCCGGTCCATCAATGCACCCGCTCCTAGCAGATGCTCAGACCCTGTAGGCAATCCGCATTGGGAATGATATCCATTGCAAGCCATCCTGCATATGATATGAGAGATGACCAGTAATTTATCCCTTGAGCCTATTTCATGTGTTGAAATTATTATTATGTGAGACATTTACTATTTAAATTGGTTTTCAAGGCTTTAACTTTTTAAAAGGTACAGCAAGTTTTTAAAGCTAATTTCAAATTGCAATGTCTGTGAATTTTACTGTCACTTGTTAAATAAAACTTGTTTGATATGTTTAAAAATTCAGGTGTGGTGACGCAAAATATTCCTTTAACAGCACGAGGAAATTGTCGAGGACAGTTTTCCTGTTTGGTTTGAAAATGTCATGGATTGTCGCACTGAAGTCAGCAGTTGAAATCTGCGCCTTTCACAGAGACTGAACATTATTCGATATTATCAATATTTTTAATGTTGAATTAATAAAGTTGATAAATAATGTTGAGTAAGCTGAGGTGCCATTCACAACTATTGTTGATTATTTATTGCTTTAACGATGTTTGGTAGACCAGGCAGAAATCAAGATTATGTTGGATACCACCCAGACTAACTTATGAAAACATAAGTTCGTGTTTTTAAATTTTTCAGGAATTTCTTATAAAAATGTGTTTAAAATACTCCTGGCTTCATTTCATTAGCAGAATTTTAAAATCTATTTTAATGCGCCTATTTCATTTTAGTTTAGTTAGTGTACTGTAAAATTTGCTATGCTTGATTCCAAAACCAGCATGCATTAATGTGGTTTTTGCAACATATTGAGTTATATGCATGTTTTTAAAAGTTTTGCATCAAAATTCAAAATGGAAGAAAATAATTGCTCCAGCTTTATTCCAACTCAAGATATAAAGCTTTTGGCTTGAGTTTGAATAAGGATGTAGCAATTTTATTTGGTCATTTTTAAGTTTGTTGCAAGACTTTTGAAATTATGTATGAAACTCAATACATGCTGCAAATATGACTAAAATGGTTGTTTTGGTGTGTCGAACCATGTAAAACACAGCTTAGAGTACAATTTGCATTCTGGGTATACATTATCAGTCATCTGGGTATGAACTGGGTTGTCCGGCGCTGCTCGCGGGCTAACCCGTATGGTTTCCGTCGGGAAACCTCGACCAAAACCCGCCGGGTTAATGGGTTTTAGCGTTGGCCGAACACAAGTCGGGTTGAGGAAAATAATTTTTGATAAATAGAAGTCGGATTGATGAAAAATATTTGTATGAAATAGAAGCGAGATTAATAAAAACAATCCTGCTGAAATTGAAGCTGGATTGATTAACAATAGTTTTGAATTAAATAAGTTATATTGAAGAAAAGTATTTGCTGATGAAATAGAAGCGGGATTGATCAGACTTATTCTTGCCTAAACAGAAGCTGCAAATCAAATGATTCTGGATCGAAAAGGATTTTCGCCAAACTAGAAGTTGGATTGATTAAAAATAACAATGCTGCAACTGGCGAATATTACCGACGCTAAAACGATATATTACCTAAAAATTAAGAAATGGCCAGCTATAGAATAAAAAATCGAGTTTAAACGGAACTCGAAGGTTATTGTTACTGACGTCTCGGTAGGAAGTAAACAGTATGGCGGTCGCAGATACACGCAGAATAGAGCGGTCTCAACTCCGGCGATCAATAGCCCAATGTTTCCGCTTAATAGTCAATGGTCAAAAGACACGGCAAGTGTGCAATAAGACAGCAGGCAAAAATAAGTAAGTAAGTAAAAGTCCAGCTTTTTCAATTGCATCAGCTGTTTTATGAATACAACTACTGTTTCAATAATGATTATTTTTCATCAATCCAGATCCAATTTAATCGGAAACATTTTAATCAATCCTGCTTCAATCTAAGCTATACTATTTTTTATTAACCCAGCTTCTGTTTCTCGCCTGTTATTTTCGTCAGCCCAGCTTCTATTTCAAATATAAGAATACCATCATCCAGCTTCCATTACTTAAGCGTTTTTCATCAATCCGACGGTACTATAATTTTAATTCACCTTTTTCTCCGATTTAATTTCGCCAACTTATAGTTTGTCCAGAACCATTTTAATCGATCCAGCTTCTGCTTAGACAAGAATTTGTTCGATAAATCCCGTTTCTATTTTGTCAGTATATCTTTTTCATCAATTTTACATTGAAAATTATTCTTCATCAATCCAGCAGAATGACTGCACTAACCCTAAAACTAACCCTAACCGACCCTCACGACGCCTAACCTGAGCCCTAACCGACCCTCACGCGCTAAATCCCGCTTCTACTTCGTGAGGAAATATTTTTCATCGAATTTCTATTTCTGTGGGTCGTACACGAAACCTACATCGACACGCGGAAAATAAAAAAAGGTGAATTAAAATTATAGTACCAATCCGACTTCTATTTCAGATCTAGAAATACCTTCATCACTTACTTACTTACTTCACACAACATCACTGACTGAAGCGGGACCCCAATGTTTCGCGCGGAAACATTGGGCTATCGATCGCCGAAGTTGAGGCCGCTCTATTCTGCGTGTATCTGTGACCGCCATACTGTTTACTTCCTACCGAGACGTCAGTAACAATAACCAAATCGGTCTTTACCTTCCATTCGTACAAAATGGCGGCGAATCCAGACGAGCGTTCATCTGAAGTAAAAGCCGGGTTGAGAAGGTAATATCGAGCCATCTGGTGAATATTTCAGGTACTGAATAAACACACAGGATCAGACGCTGCTGATCATCACGATGTAGCCTAGTGACCTACACCGTAATCGTAATCTCATAATTTCTAAAGCGCCACTGGAAAGCCAAGCGCGGGGCACCGGCTTATTCACGAGCGCTGCGTTGAGTTAGGAGGGTTGTCCGTGAGAGTAGTCCGAGGTGGTCCGGGTCGAGTTACCATAGGATCAAGATCAAATGCGTTGAGTCAAAAGGGTTGTCCGTAAGAGTAGTCCATGGTGGTCCGGGTCGAGGTACCGTATGATCAGAGGTGTGGAACAGCTAGGGTAATTGAACCTATTGGTGGCCACGTACCATTTAATGGCCAGTTTTTAATGTCATTTATCTCACCATCAACGAGGTTTCTAAATAAGCAGCTGTTACATTTTCGATTTCAATTTTCATGGGTATCTATCTTAATAAATACTTCTCGTGATCACGTGATGTTAGCCTCGTTTCCAGAGCTACGAAAGTTTCAGCTGGGAAAGTCGTAAATATTGCTTGTTTTTCTTCGTCCAATTTGTAAATCCAATCAGATTTAGCGTTCGCCAGGTTCGTTTGACTATTATTATGTTATGTTTGATCCACAGCAGATTAATTCTTTTATTTAAAAATATAAAGTCGGTGTGCTGGTTAAATGAGAAGAATTTCTAAATTAATTTCTTTCCAAATGACCGCATTTTACCATTTAATGGTCGGGTTGATACCATATAGTGGCCGAGGTGATACCATATAGTGGCCGGGTTGATACTAAATAGTGGCCATGGCCATTAATTGGTATCAGGGTGGCCATTAAATAGTTAAACTCCACACAACTGTTGTATGGATAGTTGGTTAGGCTAGTTGTTGGGGCTAAGATTAAGGGTCTTCCATTTATTCATTCATGAATTTATATAGCGCCTCCCTCTTCATGGAAACTACTGAGAGGCGCTCCTGACTACAGCGTGACCAGAGTAGGCCTACAGTTTTAGGCTTAGTGCAGAACTAGTCAGAAAGAGTCACAAGGCTGCAGGCACAGCTCTATGGGGAGCCCGTTAAGGACCACTGGGTATAGGCCTATACCAAGGAAAAGATGGTTTCTTACATTTAGGCCTACATTGTCTATTTTTACCTTCATTATCAGGTGAACAATGAATCCGTTAAAGAAACAAAAGAGTGGAGAAAAGTCAAAACGAAAAAATCGTGAAGTTGTTCCACGTGAAAAATCCAAGCGTTTCCAGTGGACCGAAGCGGAAATGAAAGCTGCGCATGATGCCATTCTTAATGGAATGAGTCAACGGCAGGCTTCAAAGCAGTTCAATGTTCCTAGGTCTACTTTGCAGAAGCTTGCAAGTGGGAAAACGTGCATTGGAGCAAAGCCTGGGAAAAGTCTTTGTTTGGTAATGAACTGGAAAAAAAATTAGTTGACTTTGCTGCCAACCGAGCTGCACTTGGTGTTGGGTTTGGAAAACAACAATTTTTAGACTATGCAGGTCAACTGGCACGGAAACATAAGATTGCACTGAAGAAAGACAAACCATCAGAGAAATGGTGGAAGCTGATGAAGAGAAGAAATACAAATGTTCGGCTACGTCGTCCTGAAGGAACTGCTTCAGTTCGACATATGTGCATGGACAAAGTGAAAGTTGGAAAATACTTCCATGCATTAAAGGAATTGTTAAGTGAAAGGAAATTACTCAACTCTCCGGCCCATATTTGGAATATGGATGAGACAGGTCTGCAACTCGAACATAAACCTAGGAGAGTTGTAGCTCACAAAGGAGCCAGGTACATTCAGAGCCGCACAAGTGGCAACAAAGAAACTATAACAATTATTGCCTGTATAAATGCTGCTGGTGGAAAAATCCCACCGCATATTATAGCAAAAGGAAAAACTCAGCGTGCACTTCATGGGTTTGACCTGGAGAGCTCACCGCCTGGAGCAACGTGGAGTGTTTCGGCAAAGGGTTGGACACGGCAAGGAATAGCCAAACTTTGGTTTGAGCAAACCTTCCTGTCAAACATTGGAACCGATAGACCACAAGTCCTCATACTTGATGGTCATGATTCGCATAATTTTGTGGAGCTCATTGAGATGGCAATTGCGAATCAGATCGACATAGTAGAATTGCCGGCTCATACCTCCAACTGGCTCCAACCTTGTGACAGGACGGTTTTTAAGCCACTGAAAAACGCTTATGGTGACGTTTGCCAGCAACTCATGAATGACTATCCAGGTGTTGTCGTTTCTCACACAAATTTTTGTGGCTTGTTGACAAAAGCATGGACAAGAGGTCTTACTCCTGATAACATCAAATCCGGATTCAAGGCTTGTGGAATATTTCCATTGAATGAGGAACAAATTCCACAGGAAGCTTATCTTCCAAACATGCTGTATAGGTCTGCTGTTGAGAATGACACACAATGCAACATAGAAAATGTCCAGAGTATGAATTGCAATGATGGAGAAGTTGAACCTTTAATTACCTCTGCAGTGGTGCAAATAGACTCTGATGCTGGCAACAAACAAATGAACGATCATGGACATGGAGCAAGTGACCATAGTATGAATTGCAATGATGGAGAAGTTGAACCTTTAATTACCTCTGCAGTGGTGCAAATAGACTCTGATGCTGGCAACAAACAAATGAACGATCATGGACATGGAGCAAGTGACCATAGTATGAATTGCAATGATGGAGAAGTTGAACCTTTAATTACCTCTGCAGACCATGTGGAATTTTACTAGCGCTAAGTGCATTCGAATGCTCTTTGCCTGCTGACAGGTTGAATTTATTTCAACAAGCATATGCTGCTGGCGAAGATACTGAGTTCCTTCAAGACCGGTTCTATATGACATGGAAGGGTTTGAAGGAAATATCGGTTTAGAAGAGTCGTCATCTTTGCTGAATTTTTCGACTGCTTCAGTGGATCTGAATTCACTTGAACATGACGTAATTCAGCAAAATGAAGATCCGGTAAACATTTCTTTAGGTCCAATGGATATGGATATCTTCCTATCTGGAGACATATTGGATGTTCATTTAGGCCTTCCAAGCAATGATAACTGTGAAGCAACTGACGAAGTGGAAGCTTTGTTAAGCATCAACTCCAGCAGGCCAACAGCACAAGCACAACCTGAGGTTCTAATTTCCTTCCCGTTCCAGAATTTCTCAAGTCCAATGGATCAAGACTCTGATGTACTTCCATATCCAAAGCCCCAACTGCGACAAAGAAAAAGGAAGGATGGCCTTAAATCAAATGATAAATTTTTTGTTTTAACATCTAAAGAGGCCTATGAGTCAAAACTAAAGGAAAAAAATGCAAAGATTGAAAAAGAAAAACAGAAAATTGAGAAACAGAATTTACAAAAAGAGAAAAAAGAACAACTGGCTAAAAAGAAAGAGTCTAGGCCTAAAGAGAAAGCATTAAGCCTTCGGAAAGCCAAGAACAGTGCACAAAAGCCGTCTCAAAAGCAGGAACTAAGAAAAAAAGCTCCAGCTAGAAAACGCATGGAAGTAAACTGGCAGTGCAGTGGGTGTAACGGTTTATACTTTGATGCAAAGAATCCAAAGTACAAAGAAACCTGGATTGAGTGTGTCGAATGCTCGAAGATCCGCTATCACATGTCCTGTGCAGTTGGCCATGGGAAATTCGACAACGATGATTCTGATGGGGATTTTACCTGTTCAGTTTGTTTCCAGTAGGCTGGGTCCCATTGACACTAACTGCAAAACAAACACTTGACAGAAATTCTCCATGCATGATAGGCCTAGGGACCACTTTTTATGTGTCTTGCTTTTGAGGATATTGTGGTTACTATAAATCAGTGCTAAGAAAAGTAGTTATTAAAGCAGGTAGGCCCTACCAACCATACCACTATGGCCTAGGCTATAGGGCCTAAGTTCCAGGGTAATTGATTGCTTCTTTCTGCTAGTTTTAATCCAGAGTGCCTAGCCTACTGGGCCTCTAGCTGGTTGTGCATTTACAGAAATTTCAGATTTTGATTTACAGACATCAATTTAGGCTTTTCATATTTTGCTTTCTAAGAGCAAATAACTTGTGCAATATAGGTTAGGCCTAGGCTATTGCTATTAAATACTAGGTTACAGAAGGCTACGATAACAATATATAGGCCTATATATAAACAAACGAACACTAAGCCGAGGCTAATGTTTGACACAATTGCTAAAGTTTTATATTTTTAGTTTTTGTTCTCCTGGAGATGTAATTTGAAGACATTCTTGTGTATTATTGCTTGAAATATATTTGGTGTGTCATTAGGCCTAGCCTATGCCAAGTAGGCCTATACGTACATGATATTTTCCTAATTGGATCAATGGAACTATCTGAATTGTACCAAATGAATGGTCATGGCTACTAAATGGTACTTGGTGGCCATTAAATGGTGCTTGGTGGCCATTAAATGGTATTTTTCTGGTCTTGTGTTTTGGATGATTATAGCAAGCACAGACTGTTTGTAAATTGATATGCCTGGCCATTATATGGTATGACAGAGGGTACTCTTCATACATAACTAAATCTATATGGTGTAGCTTATGTAGGTTCTGCAGAGTACTGGTCAATTAGAACTTGTGGCCACTAAATGGTACAATTACCCTACTAAGGTGGGTGTCGTCTGAGCCGGGAATTGGAGGGTGGGGATCAGATGAAACAGGATAAGAGTTCTTGAACAGGAGTGTCTTTAGTTTCGAGTGAAAGGCCCGAGGTGTGATGGATAGAGGAGCCTGAGGAAGGTGATGGTGTGTGATTAGTAATGATGGAGGAGGAACTGAAAAGGATCGGAACTCAGCAGGCAGATCATTCCAAAGGCGTGGTGCTGAGTTGGATATGGCTCGGTTGGAGAACTTGAGATGACTTGTGACCGGCGGTCGAGAGAGTGTAAGGCAGGCGGATGATCGGGTAGAACGGGTAGGCTGGATGGTGAACAGTTCGCGAAGATATCTGGGCTGGGAGCATTGTAAGGAGTTGTATGTTAAGGAGAGAACTTTGTAGTGAATTCGCTCTGGGATTTTCAACCAGTGAAGAGACTTGAGGATGGGGTGATGTGATGATGTCTGGGTGTTCTGGTGACGGCTCTAGCAAGAGAATTTTGTATGAGTTGGAGGCGCTTAAGTTGTGTGGAATCAAGATTTAAGAACAGGGAATTGCAATAGTCAAGCTTTGAATGGACGACAATAAACTAAAAAAGATTTTTCTTCCCATCTTACTAATTGTCGAAAGAAATTGCGATTAAGCTGTCAGAAAGCAATCTATACCTTCCCTACAGTCAAGACTTATTTTTTTAAATCACGCCCGACATTCTAGACAAAAAGACACACGGTAGGCTATAATAATTAGGCTATTATAGGCCCAGCCAATGCAAATCTGGTAAAGAATGAGTTATGGCGAAGTCTGCACATTAGAACGATGTCTGGAAAGCGGAATGACGACACTGATCATATTTTACACAGTACTGTTCAAGACCAAAGTGACTTCATGACTTAGGCCTACTCTAGAATAAAAGTTGTCTATATCTAATAGTGGAGCGGCCAGGAACGAAAATGTGAAGGAATTGTTCACTTTGTGATACAAGCATGAAATTTGGTACATACTACGAAAATGTCATAAGAAAAAGATTTGGCTATACGGCCATCGCAGATTTGACCCCTGGCCCCATTGGCGGCCATTTTTCAAAATGGCCGACCTGTTTACAGATTTTAAATTATCTCAGCTTCCAGTGCACTTAGAATCGTCATCTTGGTGTCAAAACATACATAGTTAGGGGCGAGGATTCCAAAAAAGCCATTACAAGTGTTCCCGAGAGCTTCAATGGCGGCCATTTTCCAAAATGGCCGACCAAAATACGGATTTTCAATATCTCAGCTTCCAGTACACTTAGAACCGTCATCTTGGTGTCTAAACATACATAGTTAAGGGCAGGCATTCCAACAGAGCCATTGAAAATGTTCCCCATGGCTTCAATGGCGGCCATTTTCCAAAATGGCCGACCTAAAAAAATAATGCTTCAATATCTCAGCCTCCAGTACACTTAGAATCGTCATCTTGGTGTCTAAACATACATAGTTAAGGGCGAATTTTAAAGGAATCAAATACAAACGTTTCTGTTCACAAGATTCGCAGCCAAGAACGTGAATGGTGCGGTAGGGTAAAAAGTTCCTGCTTATTTGAAAATCAGCTGTTATGGGCTCATGGTGCATCAAGTATAAATATAATATAATCCAAGCTATTTATTGCATCATACTTTTTTTGAAACTTCTGATTGAGTTCATGTTCATTTGGCAATAAGACAAGTCTGGGAATATATGAAATATATAAGAAAGGTAAAGTTTTTCAATCAGGTTAAGGCTCTCAGCAGTGTTATTGAGGAGATGGGAAATCCATTTATTGACGATAACAATGACCTACTTGTCCAGGATACCAGAGATCTGGCCGATCAAACCGTGATAAACATCATGTACAACCTCGGAGTACAACTACTGTTGTACTAGTACAACAACTAGAGTAGTACGAAACACTTATCAAGGAACGTCTCATTAACCAAACGTGACCTGTCAGTGATCCACTAAAAAGAAATAACTTCCCTCTCTTCAGTCATCCGCCTGTATGGGGCAAGTCACGAGCAAAAGAACATTTTTGTTATCTGTGAAGAAGGACTGTTAACTATTCTCCAGGTTGAACATTTCCTGTCAGACACGCGAAGGAGACCTGGTCACGTGGACGATTTTTTTGCTCACGAGAACCAGGCATGCCACCCATCACTCTCGAATATGGGCAAACTACGGCTAGGAATTAGGCCAGACAGTAACTGTCTAGAAGAACTAATTCCATATTTCAGATATCCAACCAGGCCATTCACTGAGTATTCCAATTGTTGACGCTTTTATACTGGATGGAGCCGTCATAGTCATCGTGCTGAAGCCTGGAACTGCATGCTCATTTTCAGATTATTCCTCCCATACTTTCTTGCCCTACTTCACAAGACAGATAGAGCACGTGCATAGAGTAGATGCTGTATGGCAGGGGTGTCAAAGAGCTGGCCCGCGGGCCATTTCTGGCCCGCCGACGATTTTTTTCTGGCCCTCGAAGCCTTCCCTTGGTTACAAAATAAGAGGATAAAAGTTCAAATTTTTAGAATTTACAGTCAGCGCCAAAATACATGGAGGTATTTTTCTTCCTGACGTCACTTTTGCGTCTGACTGTTTATCTATGGTTTCCGGTTGGTTGTCTCTCAAGGATTCTGTCTTAGAGGATAGGTTACTTGTGACCATTTTGTTGTCATCATTTCACTCTCAACGATAGATGGCGCCCCACTTAAAATTCCGTTTCTAACGTTAAGAAGCATGCTTTGAATCTCCAAAGACATTATTTTATTTTGCAAACAATCATTCGTCAATCTGCTTTCATAGAAGTAATTAATTGAATGCTTTTTTCTGTAAACAAGATATGAAATTTTCCGGAACTCCGATTATCGCCTATGTATTGAGATTCCTTGGTTGTCTGTTCACAAAATTATGAAAGTTACCAAACACTTATATAAGTCTTATAATATTTAAAATGCTGTCAAAATTTAATAAGAAGCGAAAAGTGGACAGTGAATCAAGATCTTTTCGCGATATTTGGATCAGATCACTACCCAATTTTGCTCATTTGTTGCAAGATGTTCACGCGTTAGCTACATCGGTAAGAGAGCTGGCGGCCGCGAGTCTGTGGAAGAGAGCGGGCGGGCCGCGGTTCGATTCCCGAAGGTGGCTATTTCAGAAATTCAAAATCTCGGGCTAGCACGGGGACCTAGATGGCGTGGCGTCCATTCAAACGGGCGAGCGGTGGTGAAGGATCTCACCCTCATGGTCGAGGCCATAAGACAGCCGCTATATAAAAGTTCGATTACATTTACACTGGCCCGCCACTTGTTGGAAGATGTTCACACTGGCCCGCCACTAAAAAAGGTTTGACACCCCTGCTGTATGGGATTAATACGTGCGTGGCAGCTTGAAGACACACACACACACACACACACACACACACGCAGGCAGAGTTGTTTTCTTTCTTGAGTCTGCGAATAGCAAAACTAGAAATAGAAACAGGGAGAAAGATCATAGCCACTTACCACAAGGATTTGCTTGATCTGTACTCGGCAAAAAGACACAACTGGACTTGCTCCATGAACTCAGGAGGAAGTTGATACAAGAAATTTTTTGCATGTCTCCGATGCTCCCAAACATGGTCATCGTAAGGTGATGATGCGCACCGTTGACTCTGACGTATTGGCGTTGGCCGTAGCAGCAGTTCAGCAGCTGAACATTGATGAACTGTGGGTTGTTTTTGCCTCAGGCAAAAAGCTTCAGATACTGCCAACCCATGAGATGGCGAGTGCCCTCGGTCCAGAAAAGTGCGTAGCCTTGTCCTTCCTACACGCATTCAGCGGATGTGACACAGTATCATCCTTTGCTGGGTGCGGAAAAAGGACTGTCTGGGATATTTGGAAGACATTCAGCGATATCACCCCAGCCTTCTGCACCCTATAGCATCAACTCCCAGCTCTGTTTATGATCAGCTCGATGTAATTGAGTGCTTTGTGGTTCTTCTGTACGACCGTGTTAGTGGCGAGGAGAAGGTGAATGAGGCAAGAAAGCAACTGTTCGCACAGAAAGACAGAACTATGGATGGCCTCCCACCAACTCAAGCTGCTCTGGTGAAACACACAGAGAGCTGCCTACCAAGCAGGTCACGTTTGGACAAAGATGTTCATAGCTGTTCCTGAACTACCATGTCCTGGTTAATTGGGTGGCTGAAAACGATTAAAGATGGCTGGGGAGTGAAGTGGACAACACTTCCCGGAGAGCCACGTGCCGGTTGTGAACTGCTCAGATGTGGCTGTGAGGAGGGATGTAGGGGATAGTGCAAATGTGTGAAAGCTTCTCTACACTCTACAGTGTACTGGTCTCTGTCTGTGCAGAGGCCTATGCGACCGTGAATGACGTGGATGATGTTGTATAATTCCGTGGTCAGTGCATTGTCTGCATAATGGCCCACAAATGTGGACTTAAATCACGATAGGGACATCTAGCCTACGAGCATATCAGCCACATCTTGAATTGCATATATTCCAAAACTTGTTTTATTGCCAAATGAACATGAACTCAATCAGAAGTTTCAGAAAAAGTATGATGCAATAAATAGCTTTGATTATAATATTTATACTTGACGCGCCATGAGCCCATAACAGCTGATTTTCAAATAAGCAGGAACTTTTTTACCCTACCGCACCATTCACGTTCTTGGCTGCGAATCTTGTTAACAGAAACGTTTGTATTTGATTCCTTTAAAATTCGCCCTTAACTATGTATGTTTAGACACCAAGATGACGATTCTAAGTGTACTGGAAGCTGAGATATTGAAATATCCTTTTTTGGTCGGCCATTTTGGAAAATGGCCGCCATTGATGCTCTGGGAAACATTTGTAATGGCCTTTTTGGAATCCTCGCCCCTAACTACGTATGTTTAGACACCAAGATGACGATTCTAAGTGTACTGGAGGCTGAGATATTGAAGTATTATTTTTTTAGGTCGGCCATTTTGGAAAATGGCCGCCATTGAAGCCATGGGGAACATTTTCAATGGCTCTGTTGGAATGCCTGCCCTTAACTATGTATGTTTAGACACCAAGATGACGATTCTAAATGTACTGGAAGCTGATATATTGAAAATCCGTATTTTGGTTGGCCATTTTGGAAAATGGCCGCCATTGAAGCTCTCGGGAACACTTGTAATGGCTTTTTTGGAATCCTCACCCCTAACTATGTATGTTTTGACACCAAGATGACGATTCTAAGTGCACTGGAAGCTGAGATAATTTAAAATCTGTAAACAGGTCGGCCATTTTGAAAAATGGCCGCCAATGGGGCCAGGGGCCAAATCTGCGATGGCCGTATAGCCAAATCTTTTTCTTATGACATTTTCATGGTGTGTACCAAATTTCATGCTTGTATCACAAAGTGAACAATTTTTCACCAGGCCGCTCTACTATAAGTCAGTTGTTGGTAATAACTTTGCAGATGAAGCCGATGATGAAGCGGATGAGGCAAATCGTTTGTATGTAGAAACTAAGGAAGCTGATGACAATGGCATGCCTAAGATATTGCATAGTAGACAAGAGACAAGACTGATCGACAAAGATGACGATCCAGCACTCAGCTGGTTGTCAAGTCTTCTTCTGTTTCTTTCCCCAAAGAGATGTCCATGTCAACCAGAGGACGATAAGTCTATAATAGTTGGTGACATTCAGCCAACACGTTCTTCCTGATCATCCGTCTGTCTCACTCTCCTCTAGCCTACCGGTCACAAACCATCTCAAGTTTTCCAGCCGATCCACTCAATACAGAGCCACGCCTCTAAGGGTGTCAGAGCCACGCAGTTGTAAATGTGTGTGTGTGTGTGGTGGACCGATGGGTTTATCAGAGGGTAAACACGGCACCCAGGTTCGTATTAGTCTTAATACGGCCTTATACTCACCTTCCTCAAGCTCCTCTGTCCATCGCATCTCAGGCTACCCATTCGAAATTGAAGTAACCTCTTCAAGAAGTCTTACCCCGTCTCATCCAATTACCAACCAAGACGACACACGCCTTAGCAACAGTACTGCTCCCCTCTTATATTCTGGCAACTGGACTCGGACCTCCTTTGAACTTCTCATACAGACAATCTTTCTAACGCAACGCAGCGCTCGTGAATAAGCTAGCGCCCCGCGCTTGACCTTCAAGTGGTGCTTTAAAAATTTGGAGTCTGCAATTACGCAGGAAGTAGCCAAGTCATTGACAGTCCTTGAAACAGCATAAAGCATAATGTATACTTGTTAAACATAACAGATGTGGGACCCGGTCGAAATTATAGCATTATAAAATTATTCAAAACATGTTGGAGTCATTTTTACATCGCTCTAATTGATCAGTTCCGTTATTCATCCAACTTCTACTTCAACTAAAACTATTTTTTCGTTCATCCAGCCTCTAGTTTACGATCATAATTTAACATATAATGATGATTTCCGCGCACATCCAACTTGCACTTCTGTTAATTAATATGCTCACCCTGATTCTGCAACACGTCAGCAGTAATATCATGTTTTCATCATTCATTCAACTTCCAGTTTACGGAAATAAAATATCTCTGAAGTGCTTTACGGCCTGGGATTCGGGTATAAGCGGACCGCACCAAGCTGATTGGTGTTTAGACTGCTATAATTGCTAATAATAATAAGTCCATGTGAATTATTCACAACAATGGATCCTTTTATGTATGAAAAAGACGACTTTTGTTCATTGTACCACGCGCCAGATCGACACTACAAAGTTCTTCCTCAGTCTTCAACTGAATATAAATTTTATTTTTAATTATAAATCAGCAAAGACCAGCAAAGAATTCGTCAACTGGAGAAAAGCGGTGGCTAGTACAATGCTCCAGAAATTCCTTCTCAATTTCAAACATTTCACTGCATATACCACATCCAAACGAATTTTCCACAAACGGTTTTACATCCTCAGGTGATTCGATGTTGTCAATGAAATCACATTCTCCATGACGACTTTCTGGTAGAGCTATTGTCATTCCATTGCAGTCATGAGGCAATTTTCTTTGCATGCGTTCAAATGGTTTATCAATATCATCAGCACTGCACCAAATGAATGGAACAGATAGATTAGCATTTGATTCATTTTCCAATTTATCATCCTTTCGCTGTACTAACTCATGGCATTTATGCTGTTTAGTTGAAGAACTGCGATTACAATAAAATTTACTGCACATGTGTTGCATCTCATCTGTGTGAGTTCTGTGTTGATTTATATCAATAAGTGATCGGAGTCCTTTGTCACCAACTTCACAAATGTATGGTCTTTCTCCAGTAAGGGTTCCGGTATGACAAGTTAGATCACTGCCTAACTTAAATATCATCTGACTTAACTGGCCCCTGTGTGGATTCTCTCCAGGGTGGGTTCTCAAGTGTGTTTTCAGATTACCACCATCAGTAAATGATTTCTGACATTTGTATGGTTTCTCCATAGTATGGGTTCTCATGTGCCTTTTCAGACTACCACCTTCCGTAAATGACTTTTGACACAACTGACATCTGTATGGTTTTTCGCCAGTATGGGTCCTCGTGTGTTTTTTCAGATTACTACCTTCAGTAAATGATTTCTGACAAAACTGGCATTTGTATGGTTTTTCGCCTGTATGGGATCTATTGTGTACTTTCACAGAATAGCCTCAGTAAATGATTTCTGACATAGCTGACATTTGTATGGTTTCTTGCCAGAATGGATTGTCATGTGTCTTTTCATATTACCACACTTCGTAAATGATTTCTGACATAACTGACATTTGTATGGTTTTTCGCCTGTATGGGTCCTCATGTGTGTTTTCAGATGACCACCTTCAGTAAATGATTTCTGACATAACTGGCATTGGAACGCTTTACACCCAGAATGAGTTCTCATGTGTACTTTTAGGCTATATCCTTTAATAAATGATTTCCGACATAGCTGACATTTGAATGGTTTCTCCCCAGTATGGGTTCTCATGTGTGTCTTCAGAACACTGCTTTGAGTAAATGATTTCTGACACAACTGACATATGTATCGTTTCTCCAAAGTATGGGTTCTCATGTGCACTTTTAGATCACTATTTCGGATAAATGATTTCTGACATACCTGGCATTGGTATGGTTTCTCCCAAGTGTGGATTTTCATGTGCCTTTTCAGACTACCACTTTCAGTAAATGACTTCTGACATAACTGACATTTGTATGTTTTCTCTCTAGTATGGGTTTCCATATTCACAGTCGACCAACGTAATTCATCATTTGCTTTCCGACATAAATGGCATTTGCAAGGCTGCTCTCTATTAAGTTTTCTCACTGCAGCTGTTAGATTTTCACCATAGCATATGATTTCTCAAGTAAGGTAACTAATGCAAATATGTTTTTTCAAAAAATGGGCATTTTTTTCTTCTAGTAACATGATCAGAATATGCAACTTGTTCTTAGCATCATTTCCATTTATGTGGCATTCCTTCAGCATAAATAGAATCTATTTGAAGGCAAATCATGCAATTGTAGATTCTTTTTGGTTCGGTGAATTGCAGAGCAACCTTTTGCAAGTTTCATTTCTCACCATAAACTCTCGTGTAACAAAGTAAACAAAAAACATGAATTCTTTGGATGGAATATTGAAGCCATAAATAAATGTAGAATAGCACACCCCAAAGTTCTCCTTCAGTTTCAATGTAAACTGAGGAAGAAACAAATGATGGATTAAAATCTGCAGGTAAATATGTCCACTTGAATGTTGTCTTTGATGAAGATCAATGATTGTAGGTCTATTCAAATGACCACACTGAGAAGTTCTGACATGCACAAAGAACTTGTCGCACCTATTAGGAAGAAGAACACGAACACCTTAGTAAAGGACTTTGTTTCAAGACATAAAATATATTTCTAATAACTGTTCAAAACGGAAAGTTAATTTCTGTTTCATTAAGTTCTGAATTATTTCTATTCTCATACGAACGAATAGGCGGTAAATGCATTAATAGCATGCATTAATTAGTATTTCATTTCTCAGTCATGTCAATATATTGCTACCTGGTAGAACTGCAGCCTATGTTGCCAAATTATCTTAAGTAATGTCTCCAATGCCATACTTGATGTTGGTAAATTATCATTTTTGGAATGTCTATTATAACCTTCATCAAACCAGATTTCATTTAAGGAATAAATGTTTTGAATTAATGTCAATTCTGCTTAAGCAAGAAATAATTAAATGCATCAATCCAACTTTATTTAACCAGGAATTTCTCATCAATCCAACTTCTATCGATACAGGAATCTTTCCATCAAGTCAACTTCTATTTAGGCAAAACACTTAAAATTGATTCAGCTACATTGTGACAAACTTGTAATTCATTTATTTTGGCTTTGATGGAAAATGTTGGACTTAAATGGAAGTTGGATTGACGAAAGAATATCTTGCTAAACTGTAGTTGGATTGATGGTAAGAATTCTTCTTACTTAAACAAAATATCGATTGATAAAATGTTTCTTTCATTTAATGAAAGATGGATTGATGCGCAGATGTCAGCTCTTGAAGGCGGCCATCTTGAACATGTTCCACCTATCGTTCAAAGGCTAAATGCTCTGCGCTCCAGACCACATGACTTTGAAATTCTTCTTACTTATCAATATACGGTATTGAAGACATTGAAATAATTCAGCTATGTGTAACATAATATCGTTTAACAGGAATAAAATCTAAAGAATTTTTACTGGAGCAAAATAATTATTTTTTAACAATCTGGCAACTTTGGCACGAATCATTCTTTTCAACCAGGGGTCTATTTAAGTAAGAAATCTGAATCCAATTTCAATTTAAATAACAAATATTTCTAATCAAGAGACCTCCAATTTGAGCAATGTTGTTTTTTTTTATAAATTCCACTTCTATTGGAGTAAAAATTATTTTATCAATCCGATTTCCATTCAGCAAGAATTTTTTCGTCAATCCAACTTGTATGCCATCAACACAGAATCCCATGCAATGGGAAATAATTTATTCCGCTAAAACGTTAGATTGCCCAGCAACATAATATTTATACGGCTTAACCCAGGTTAAAAGTAACTGTTATCAGTTCATTACATGAAACTGAATATAACGAAAAACGATTGCTTCCTTGTCATAGGACCTTCAACTGTACGCCGAATCTGCAAGACTCAACTTTAACTTCGAACTATTCAATGATCAACACCAACAATGACCGACATTTGCATTGCAAGCTTAAGACAAAACTGTATAAAATGAATGATAAGAAATGATCCGTAGTCGTATTCTAAATTGTATTTAAACGGAAATCTGACTTCCACATCCATCCGTACAAAATGGCGAGCGACACTAGATGGGTTTTCTGGTGTAATAAAAGCTGGCGTCAAAAGTATGGCTCTGCCATCTAGTGAATATCAGATTCTGTTTATCCATATATTGACAGAATCGAAACAAGACAAAACTATGTACATAGGGGAGATACGTTCCGAAATAACCACAACTGGTTCGACGACAACTGGAACACGGACAATTCGTTCACCAACAACTGGTTCACGACAATTCGTTCACAGACAAATGGTTCACAATAAATCGAAAAACCTGGGACTAATTTCGATATTAGTCGTAAAAGAGCTGGCGGCCGGCATATACCCGAATCCCAAGCCTTATGATGAGCGATGAAAAAGTGACTAAAAGATGTTTTAAATAATTTTACGATGCTATACGGCTTGGGATTCGGGAATATGCCGCCGGCCGCGTGTCTGTGGAAGAAAGGTTGCGGGCCGCGGTTCGAATCCCGAAGATGGCTATTTCAGAGATTTCAAATCTCGGGCTAGCACTGGGACTTAAATGGCGTGGCGTCCATTCAAACGGGCGAGCGGTGGGCTTATACCCGAATCCCAAGCCGTATAGCACTTCAGAGATATTTTATTTCCGTAAACTGGAAGTTGGATGAACGATGAAAACATGATATTACTGCTGACGTATTGCAGTATCATTAGAAGCTGGATGAGCATATTAATTAACAGAAAAATGAGCTGGACTAGCGAAGAAATCAGTTTTATGCTAAATTGTAACCGTAAAAACAGAAGTTAGATGAACGATCAAAATATTTTTAGTTGAAGTAGAAGTTGGGTGACTAACGGAACTGTGATATAGTAAAATTAGAAGTTGGATGAGCGTTGAAAAAATGACTAAAAATGTTTTAAATAATTTTACGATGCTATACGGCTTGGGATTCGGGTAAATGCGAGCGGTGGTGAAGGATCTCACCCTCAGGGTTGAGACCATAAGCATGGGCGGAGTTTGATTTCCTTTTTTGGGGCGCGGACATTTCCCCCCGGACAAAACCCCCCGGACAAACCCCCGGACAATTCCCCCCTGATTTAGCCTAGGACATTAACCCCCGGACAATTCCCCTTTGCTTCCATTTAGGCAAAAATGTCTTTAATCCAACTTCTATTTAAATAACAATTATTTTGATCCATCCAGCTCCAATTTAAGCAAGAATATTTTCATCAATCCAGCTTCCATTTAGGCAAGAATATTTTCATTAATCCAACTCCAATTTAAGCAAGAATATTTTCAGCAATCCAGCTCAAATTTAAGCAAGAATATTTTCATCAATCCAGCTTCCATTTAAGTAAAAATTATTTTGTATCAATCCGGGTTCTATTTAGCAAGATATCTTTTCATCAATCCAACTTAGGACACTCAGGACCGCCGTTTTATAGTAATACCACTTACACGCAATATGTTCGACAGGGGGGAATTGTCCTACCCTGGGGGGGAATTGTCCGGGAGGGTTTTGTCCAGGGGGGAAATGTCCTACACTCGTTTTTTGGGGGGGGAGGAGGTTAAAACTTGATCCTGAAGGCACGGCGTCGAAATTTTTTTTCGTTTCGGCCGGAAAAAAGTTGATGACTTTTTAGTCGTCAAGTTTAAATCTCATGAAACTTACTATGTATTTCCCGGCCGAAAAAGTTGCTGAGCTTTTTTAATTTATTTTTTAGTCGTCAGTTGGAAGTTTTTGGGGGGCTAAGCTCGAAAAAATAGACAATTTACACGGTAAAAAATGACTATGGGGCTTCTTGGGGGCTTTAGCCTCCCTAACCCCTGATAAACTCCACCCGTTGGCCATAAGCAGGCCGCTATATAAAAATCCGATTACATTTACATTTAAATTTGGAGTTAAATCATAGGTCTACCCAGTAAAATTCTAAATCATTTATCTTAGTTCTACAGCAAAATGTCTTATTTACATTAAATTTAATAATTGTTGTCAATCCTAAATCTTCAAACACATCTGCTGAGAATTACAAATCAGCGCAGGTCAATAAATAAGTCGACAGGTGGAGAAAAGCGATGCCTGGAACAATGCTCAAGAAATTCCATCTCCATGTCAAGCATTTCACCACATATCCCACAGCCAAAAGGTCTTTCCAGGTACGAATTTCCATTATCAGGTGATTTGATTCTGCTATTTTTTAGAAGAGAACGTGATGTTTCTTTGGAATGACGATGCATATTCCATGAAAAACGTTCATTTGGTTTATCAATAAAACCAACACTACGTATTTCTGTTAATTGAACAGATAGGTCACCAATAGATTCACTTTTCATTATTTTGACATACTGTGGATGTATTCCAGAATGTACTTTAATCTGCTTAGTTGAAGAACTGCCCTTACAATAAGATTTATCGCGTGTGCGTTGCCTCTCATTCGTATGAGATTTTCTGTGTTTCTTAAGACTTCCAAGTCGAATGAATCCGCTATGACAAATCTCGCAAATGAATGGTTTCTCTCCAGTATGAGTTCTCATGTGAGTCTTCAGATCAAAACTTTTAATAAACGATTTATGACATAACTCGCATTTGTATGGTTTCTCACCAGTATGTTTCCTCATGTGCACCTTCCGATCACCATCTCGAGCAAATGATTTGTGACAGAGATGACATTTGTAGGGTTTCTCCCCGGTATGGGTTCTCATGTGTGTTTTCAGATTACTAATTTGAGTAAACGATTTCTCACATAACTGACACAGATATGGTTTCTCCCCAGTATGAATTCTCATATGCCTTTTTAAATTACTACCTTGAGTAAATGATTTCTGACAAAAATTACATTTGTATGGTTTCTCCACCGTATGGATCCTCATGTGCTTTTTCAGATCACCACCTCTAGTCCATGATTTAAGGCATAATTGACATTTGTATGGTTTCTCTCCAGTATGGGTTTTCATATGAGTTTTCAGATTACCACCTTGAGTAAATAATTTGTGGCATAACTTACATTCGTATGGTTTCTCTCCAGCATGAGATCTCATATGCTTTTTTTAGATTACTACCTGTAGTAAAGGATTTCTGACATAACTGACATTTGCAAGGCTTCTCTCCAGTATGGGTTCTCATGTGTGTTTTCAGATCACCACTTCTAGCACATGATTTAAGACAGAACTGACATTTGTATGGTTTCTCTCCAGTATGGGATCTCATGTGCGTTTTCAGATCACCAGCTTGAGAAAATGATTTATGACATAACTGACATTTGCATGGTTTCTCTCCAGTATGGGTTCTCGTGTGTGTTTTCAGATAACCAACTTCAACAAACGATTTCTCACATAACTGACATTTGTATGGTTTCTCCCCAGTATGGGTTCTCACATGCCTTTTTAGATTACTACCTGTAGTACATGATTTCTGACATAACTGACATTTGTAACTGTTCTCTTCAGGATGGGTGCTCATCCTTGCAACTTGATGAGAGTAAATTATCTTTGGCATCACTGGCTTTTGCATAGTCTTCTCCAATATTGTTTTCCAAAAGTTATGAAAGTTCTGTCAACCAACGTATATCAGTAAATAATTTCCTATTCAGCTCACAATCGCATGGTTACACTGTTGTATCTTTTCTCATAGGATTTGCTGGAATTACTCATTGGTCCAATGAAATTAATGGTTATTTCGCAAAAATTGTTTTTTTCTGATCATTTTATAGATCCTCAAATTGTGCAATTGATTTTTCAAATAAGACTTTTCTTCGGCACAAGTGGTTTCCATTTGAAAGCAAATCAATATACATGTGTGTAAAATTTCTCTTTGGCTGATCAATGGAAGTCAAACTTTTGATATCGTTCGTGGGTCAATAATAATTCTTGCGTTGTTAATCGGAAGCCGTATGGACTGAATACGCAATAATTGATTATTGTTAACATTCCTGGTGAATATTGCTGCTGCATTGTTTTTGAGGAAGATCGTGGAGAGCATGGAATTCTGAGATAATTTTATTGAGAAGTTACAACCTGCACTAGATAAAGAAACCTCCGGAACCTATTGACATAAAGCAGAACAACAATTCAGTAATACCCTTTTCAAAGCATTAGAAATCATTTAATTATTCTTCGTAACAATAACCATTGTTGTCAAATTAAGATCAGAATGATATCAACTTCCAGTTCAATTGGTCCATTGCATAGCTTTCAGCAAATGGCTCATAAGTTCACCCTCTGACAAAGACTTGAACTTCATCCTAAAATTATCATGAAATTTTGCAACAAACTCAACCACAAGTAGTAAATAGATATATTGTCGATTTTGTAAATGCACGCTACGCGTTCTTTCGTGTTGTTATCTGAAAATCGATGAATTCATAGCATTCATAGTTTTTTAATCGCACCTCCACTAGGCAGGATCGTACCTTTTCGGCAGCAGACTGCTCGAACTGGAATGACCTCACCTTGGTGCTACGTTCCATTTACATAAGTCCTTCTGAGTCATCCCTCTCTCATCTTAAAACAGCCTCATATATGGCCGTGGATGGGTTTTTACCGTCTATGAGTAGTTCTCTTTTAGAGGTACTATACAAATTATGGCAATGAGTTAATTGATAAGATAACCAGGTTTGACACTAAAAGTAGAATTTCGCCATGATCTGGCTTAAGCTGTCGGATTAACACGCCGGATTAATGGTTGTCTAACTGAAAGGTTATAAGTGATCGATTGATAGCATGAATGACTTTCAATTGTGATTTCCTAATAGGCCTAGAGACTTAACATAACATAACATAACATAACATGGGTTTTAAGTGGTTCAGAAGACACTGGGTCTGTGTTAGAACCACTGCAAATTAACCTGGAACACCTAGTAGCCCAATTTTCCTAGCTTCCTTTTGAATGCTGAGACCGTGTCCACCGACACAGTGCTGTCATCCAAGCCGTTCCACATGTCTACAACTCTAGCACTAAAGAATTTCTGTCCCAATGTTCCTCTCGGCTTCTTAAACAATTTGTACCTATGACCCCGAGTTGCTTTGTTTGGTGCTAATTCAAAGAATTTCTCCCAACCTAGTGCTTCCTTTCCAGTAATGATCTTGTATGCTTCAATTAGGTCTCCCCTGCTTCTCCGTCTCTCCAGTGTTGTTAGCCCACACCTCTCCAACCTCTCTTCATAGCTCAAATCTTTGTAGCCCCAAATCATCTTCGTAGCTCTTCTTTGCACTTTCTCCAATTTTTCAATGTCCTGTTTCAGGTGTGGGTTCCATGCCTGAATGCAGTATTCCAACTGTGGCCTAACCAGTGATTTATACAACCTCAGTAACGTGTCCTTGTCTCTAGTAACTATTGTCCTTTTTATCATGCCTAATGTTGAATTTGCCTTTTTTGATGCTTCCGCACATTGTCTTGAGGGTTTCGCACTCTTGTGCATAATCACTCCTAAGTCCCTTTCTTCCTCGCTAACCCTCAGTACCTTACCTCCCATTTCATATGCAAACTCCTGGTTTCTTTTCCCCATATGCATCACTGAACACTTTTCCAAATTAAAGAGCATTTGCCAGTCCTGCGACCATCTAAACATTCTTCGTAGATCTTCCTGTAGTATCTCTGCTTCTTCTTCATTACCCACTGCTCTACATAGTTTTGTGTCATCCGCAAACTTAGAAATTTTCGATAGAACCCCATCATCTATGTCATTGATGAAAAGTACAAACAACAGTGGCCCCAACACTGATCCTTGTGGCACTCCACTTAGCACTGCTGCCCACCTAGAATGTTTATTGCCTATTCCCACCTTTTGTCTTCTATCTGAAAGCCAGTTTTGAATCCACTTGAGTACCTGCCCACTAATCCCACATGCTTGCAACTTTTTAATTAGTCTTTTATGGGGTACTTTATCAAATGCCTTTGCAAAGTCTAGGTAAATCACATCCACTGGTTTTCCCTCATCTATCTTCTCAAAGACCTCCTCAAAGAATTCCAACAGATTTGTCAAACACGAGCGTCCCTTAGTAAACCCATGCTGACTACCTTTTATAATATCATGTTCCTCCATGTGCTTAACTATGTTATCCTTAACAATTCTCTCCATGACCTTACACGCCACACTGGTTAGACTGACTGGTCTGTAGTTACTTGGTTCACTTCTGTTTCCCTTTTTAAACAATGGCACTATAAGGGCATCCCTCCATTCTTGTGGAACCTCACCGCTCTGTATCGATTTATTGAAGATCTGTGCCAATGTCTCTCCAATTTCTTCCCTCACTTCATGTAAGAATTTAGGATGTAATTCATCGTTTCCAGTACTCTTGTCTGTTTTTAATCTTTTCAGTTGTTCCACCACATTTTCCCTAGTAAACATTATTTGTGTCAATCTTCCACCGCCATTGTCCAGAAATGCTCGGCTAGGCTCAGGAATGTTCCCTAAATCCTCCAAAGTAAACACTGAGCTGAAAAATTTATTCAGTACTTCAGTAGCTTCCGTGTCGTCCACAACAACTTCTCTACCGTCCTCTTCCTTTTTTATTGGCCCTACTCTGTCTTTCCTTTTCTGCTTGCTTCTAACATAATTGTAGAAACTCTTGCTGTCCTCTTTTACATTTCTCGACAACTTCTGCTCAAAGATTTTTAGTGCTTCCTTATTTGCTTTATTGCAGATGTTTCTTTTCTTCACATAGTTCATCCTCAATTCCTCGATTCTTGCTACACTATCACACTCGAGTACATTCTTTGTTTCCTTCTTCAACTTCTGATAATTCTTCCAAGCTTTATTCTTTGCCCTTCTCTTTTTTTGAACCTCACGTGTTACCCACGGCCTCCTCTTGTTGGTTCTTTTGCGCTTCGGTATATTTTCGTCAATAATCTCTCTCATGACTTCATTAAACTTCTTCCAAGCTTCGTTCGCTCCCATTCCACTCACCGCACTTTCTAGTTCCTTTTCCTTCAACCTGTTCCTCACTAATTCATAGTCTGCTTTAAAGAAATTGGGTTTGCTCATATAGGCTTTCACTTCCTGAGACTGCTGTACATATAGTTCCCATCTTACAACCTGATGATCACTAGTGTTAAAATGCTCCCCCACACTCACATTCTCTACCATATTTTCATCAGTCGTTATCACTAAGTCCAAAATGTTGTCTCCTCTTGTTGGCTCCATAACATGCTGTTGCATAAAGCAAGCATCAACAAAATCCAAGAACCTCCTATCTTTTTCTCTCTCCCCTTCCAATGTTTCCCAATCAATATGATAGTTGAAATCTCCCATTATCAAGGACGTTTCCTTATTGGCCATTTCCAGTAGCTTGCACATCCCTTGATCAGCTTCCTCTGTGGCATCGGGTACCCTATAGCATACTCCCACAAGCATCTTAGACCTGCTCAGTTGAATTTCACACCAAATACTCTCCTTAAATGTCTCATTGCTCATATCCTGCCTCTCTACTGCATTAATATGGCTCCTAACATACAGTAAAACACCTCCAGCTCCGTGTCCAACTGATTTCTGATTAGCTCGATCCTTTCGAAATAATCTGTATCCATCTAAAGCAAGCTCACTGTCTGCGATTTCCGGCTTTGTCCATGACTCTGCTATTCCAATTATATCAGGTTTCTCATTGTCCACATACAATTCCAGTTCTGCTCTTTTTGCCCTACTAACAATACTCCTAACATTTGCAAACATGCACTTTAAACTTTTACTGCCCCCAATTTCCTTACATCTCCTGTCCTCACTCCTGCAATTTTCTTTCTTTATCTGCTTTATGTCCTTATTTTTGTGACAGTTAGTGAGCCTACTCTTTACTGCACTAACCGTCTCCCAACCAAGTTTAAAGTCTTCAGCATCATGAAGACTTGCCTCGCCACCATGTCAGCACCTCGAGCATTCAGATGCAGACCATCTCTCGCCAAATACCCACCTCTCCACGGATTGAATTCCACCTCGCAGTACTTAACCTCTTCTTCCTCGCACTTACTCCTCAGTCTCCTGTTCACCTCCACTCGCTTGCTATCTAACGCCTCACTTATGTCCTGCCTTGGCAAAATACCCATCACCACAACTTTACCCTGTCTCTCTGCCTTCAGTCCATGTATCATCTCTTCGTATTTGGACATCATCTCATCTGTCTCATCCATCCGGAGATTATTAGTGCCGACTTGCACAATCAAAGTGTCTTCCTTACTCTTCTCAATTTCCGAGAGCATCTGCTCAATTCTTGCGCCTGGCTTACAAACAGTTTCAAAACCAGCCCACTGCTTCTGCAGATTCCTCCCTACTTGCCTCACCATCGAATCTCCTAGCAGCAACACTCTGTTCTTCCTTTCCTTGGGTTCTGCGTTGTGCTGTTTCTGCGCCTTCTTCTGCACCAGTGACCAACCACTGTTTCCTTGCGCCCCATCCTCTTGCTCCTTCTTGCTGCTCCCTTCCGCCGCTAACTCTCCCTCCTTCTTCTGGCTACTGGCTATCTCAAGAGCACTCAGGCGCTTCATCATTGCATCTAAGCACTTCGCCATATCCTCCGAACATTTCGTTCCCTCTTCCATACATTTCTCTAAACTGCCCACTTTTAGCTCTAAGCTGCACACTCGCTCACACTTCTTGCATGTGTCGGCCGACTCATCCTCGAAACCATCTTTGGTGCCGTACATGCCGCAGCCAGAGCACACAACTAGATCGCTCTTTTTCACCGACATTTTTATCTTTACTCTATTGCTGACCGATCTCAGGAATATAGTAGCTTACTTGCTTACTCTCAACCACGTGTTTCCACTGTTATCACCTAATATCACTCACTTGCGCCTATTCGGGACGCAACACACTTGAATTCCTGATTGTTTTAATTCCCAAAAACCTTGCACCTCTTGTGTAGGAATTATTTTAATGCCTTACGTTTAATCAAAACAACCGTTTTTGTCCACAAACAATTTTTAAAACAAGAATTTGTACACTTATCTCCAGCATGCGATCCTTCTCCAAAGACTCCAGAACAAGGGTTCTTAGGGTTCCACAACAAGGGACTTAAACGCAAATTTCGAACTGTTAATTTAGGAACAGCAACAGATTTTCATTGTAGAGTGTCGGCGAATAATAAGGCACAAACATACAAATTAAGAGCTGACCAATGTTTAACCCTTTAAAGGGTAGAGGCAATATTATGTTTTCCTACTGGTCGATGTACTTAGAAGCAGTGATTCCGTTAAGGTCTGAATTCTTGGAGTCATGGACGCATCACATCAAAAAAGTTGGAGTCCACACCAAATGGATGAGTCATGGACTCCACACCCATCCATTTTTGGAGTCCCATCGGGCCATAGTAGGACAAATGTAAAAAATTCCGAACTTCTTATATTACAGGCGACAAAGAGCCCAGCCATTAGGCCTATTATTACATAACCTACGCAAAAATTCGTATTTTTTACCATCTCATTCTGTTGCAACTCGTACATTTTGCGAACAGCCACATGCGTACGTAAAAATTGGCTCTAACTCTCCTCCGTTTACAAAAGTTCAATTAGGCACCTATATAGCTAAAGTCAGCTATAAAATTCGTTTTACCGTTGCTTATTTTGTGTGTTAAAATCTGAAGTTGTCGATACCAATCAGCGGCGCCCGCAGGATTTTTTTCTTGTACGCACAGAAATTTTCCATGGAGGGGCGAACAGGAAAATTTTTTCGTTAGGTCGCCGAAAAAACTGATGACCTTTTTTTTTAGTCATCAACCTAGAATTTCACAAAAACATACCTTTTCTATCCGCCGAAATAACTGATGACCTTTTTTGGGGTCATCGCGCTGTACGCACTTACGTATGTGCGTACGTCTGCGGGCGCCGCTGCTGTACGCACTTGCGTAAGTGCGTACGCCTGCGGACGCCGCTGATACCAATACAGAAAATACCAAGTCATAAACTCATAAATTACAGCCAGCTTCTCCAGAGGTAGGCTGAATTGGAATTAAATATAGGCCTGTATCGTGGAATCGTGAACGGTCAAGTATAGCCATTGGCCATAGGCCTCTAGGCTATAGCCTAAGCCAACGATAAGTAGAAGTTTTTAGTTTTTTAAATTTGAGAACAAATTAGCGTAACAGCCATTTAGAAGCAAAAGCTGGTGCTAGAGCACAATTAGATTGCATCATATTGCATTAATATTTACTGGAGAGCGCCTCTGAGAGGGCTTCTTGTACAGGCTTTATGCAACTTATTGAAATGAATGAAGGCAGAGCCTGAGAGAGCTAAAATGCGATTGTCGTTAGCAATGACATCATTTTAAAAAATAAACAGGGAAATTTTTAGGACACTATAGCCTATAACAAATACCAATCTTCCCGACGATAATAAATTTTATTCTTTTCAAGAAAAAACATTTTAGCATTGTTGTACGCCTACTTCTTTTAATTTTCTTGATTTTAGGATCTATCCGACGACGATCATTAGGCCTATACTTTTTAAGCCAGCTCATGGGAACGGTTGAACGCTATAATATTGCGGACATATCGATGGTTTAGGTCTAGGCCTGCATGTATGCTATGTACGTCACTCACTTACAAAGAAATGAAATATTCATAAATAGCTAGGCCATTGCATAAATTATTCACCAATATAACCAGTCAGTTAATACGCAATGCATAAACTGAGACAGTTACACATATACGGACCCCACGGTATTTCTTGTTGGTGTCCCATGGACGCATCGTTAATTTATTTGTGCGTCCATTCACAACTTCGGTGCGTCCATGGACGCACCGCATTTATTTTTGTGCGTCCGGCGTCAAAATTTGTGCGTCCGGGACGCACGTTAACGGAATCACTGCTTAGAAGGCACTGGAAACGTTCCCGCATGCATATTATTATGTTTTCATTCACCAGATATCACTATGGTATGCATGTATGTACGTATGTATGTATGTACGTATGTATGTATGACATTGTATGTATGTATGTACGTATGTACCTGTATGTATGTATATATGTTGAATGTATGTGTGTATGCATGCATGTATGTATGCATGTATGTAAGTATGCGTGTATGTATGCATGTATATAGGTATGTATGTATGTATGTATGTATGTATGCACCATATATACATACACACATACATACCATACATGCCATACATACGGGGGAGGTACATTGACTCGCGACGTTCACGCAGATGGTGGATGCGGATCTTCTACTTTCTTGTGGATTGTGCAATTGCCAATTCCCTCGTACTGTACAACTAGGCCTGCCACTAAGTATGAAACCGTACTATGTGATTTCCTATTGTTTTTACTAATGTTTCTTACATGATTGACAACAGTACTGCTTTTTGGTTGCACTTGTTTCTAATTCGTTCATTTGGGCTTAGTGGGCAGTGGCAACAATGTTGCCACTACAAGTTTCGGCTTCATGGGTATAGGACACAATATTGCCATTTTTTAAAAGTCAACTTTTCCACATGACAAATATATTCCCTCTATATGGTTAGTTAGCAAGCATATAATAAGTAATTAAAGGGTTAAACGGAAATCAGAATTTACCTTCCTTTTGTACAAAATGGCGAGCGAATATAGATGAATGGCTATTCAGGAAATAGAGCTGGATTGAGAAGTATTGGTCTGCCATCTACTGAATATCGGAGATTAGAAATCATCACCGTGATTATCACCATGAGAATAATAATAATAATGCACAGTGCACACCTTGATACAAATAGGTTTCAGTGTCATTTTATTAATGGATAATTTGCGAAGCAGAACGTTTAGGCGCCTCCATTTTTTCGCCGGACGTTTTCGTGCCTAAATGGACGCTGGGTAAATAAAACTAATTCTTGGCGTAAGTGGAATACACGGCGCTAAATAGCAGCCTATGAAGCAAGTCTGCCAACGGGACTCGAACTCGTTGCCTCTCGTTCTATATGCCAGTCTGATATACTTTAAATAGTCTGAAAGAAAAGCCCAGTGTGGCTAAATATAATAAACAATTTTAATGTGAATAGGTTGCATCGCACAAATCATTGTATAAAAGTTGATCTGAAAGAAGTCGGTTAATTATACATAAACGGAATGAAACGGTGCACATGCATTTTACACTGTCAGCTAATCTGTTTTGAATCAGGTTCTAAACGAACTGATTCATCACAGCAATGCATTGTCTTTGAATAGCAGCGTAATTGAACTGCAAACGAAAAATACAACTTCCGTTGACTGGCAGCGACCACAGCGTCCTCCAACTTTGAAGATGCTTTCAGCTTCCATAAAAATTTTTAGAGACTTTTTTCCCGGTTGTTCTTCATAGACTTCATGTTGCTTTCGATTTGTGAAAACTTCACCCGACTGAACCTTGACCTTAAACGTATGCTTTACTTGCTATTCAGAAAAAGACGACAGCCTTAATTATGTTTCTGATGTGCAGAGGATATTGTGCGTTGTATGTGAAAATCTGAAGCAGTCAACAAGGCAGCTGCTGCACTATATTAATCCATCTTTCAGGAATCTTTTAAACTTAAACCGAAAATAGACTTTCATCATAGGTCAACAACAAATCATTGTCTAGTGCAAAACCATGGCTAAAGCAATGCTCTAGAAATTCCTTTTCTATTGCAAACAATTCATCGCATACGCCACATCCAAAAGGTTCTGCAATAAAAGGGCTTAAATCGCCAATTGATTTCGTTTTGGTCATAATCATTAAACATTCTCCAACGTTAAGTGTCTTTGAAGGAACTTCAACTGCAGGTGGTTTAGTCCAAGTATGAGTTTTCAATTCATTTCTAAGGCCATCATAATGTGAAATTTCTATAGCACATGACTGTGTTTTTTCTTCAGAATGTATTCTCATGTGATACTTCATATCGGTAAATCGTACAAATGATTTTGAAAAGAAGTTGCATTTTTCTCGCATTTCTCCAGTATGGTTTCTCATGTGACACTTCAAATATCTAGCATTTGCAAATGATTTCTGACATAGCTGACATTTGAATGGCTTCTCCCCTGTATGGGTTCTTACATGTTTCTTGACACTACTAAGTTGTGCAAAAGATTTATGACATAGGTGACATTTGTATGGCTTTTCTCCTGAATGGATTCTCACATGTGTGTGGAGATTAAAAGCCTGTGAAAATGATTTCTGACATAGCTGACATTTGTACGGCTTTTCTCCTGAGTGGGTTCTCACGTGCTGCTTGAGACTGCCAAGTTGTGCAAATGATTTCTGACATAACTGACATTTGTATGGTTTCTCCCCAGTATGGATTCTCGTGTGATTTTTCAGATCACTACCTGTAGTAAAGGATTTCTGACATAGCTGACATTGGTATGGTTTCTCTCCAGTATGTGTTCTCATGTGTGTTTTTAGATGACTACATTCAGTAAATGATTTCTGACATAACTGACATTTATGTGGTTTCTCCCCAGTATGGGTTCTTATATGCATTTTTAGCTGACTACGTGTAGTAAAGAATTTCTGACAAAACTGACATCTGCATGGTTTCTCTCCAGTGTGGGTTCTCGTGTGCTTTTTCAGATTACTACCTGTAGTAAAGGATTTCTGACATAGCTGACATTGGTAGGGTTTCTCTCCTGTATGGGTTCTCATGTGTATTTTCAGATGACTGCCTGTAGTAAAGAATTTCTGACAAAACTGACATCTGCATAGTTTCTCTCCAGTGTGGGTTCTCATGTGCTTTTTCAGATTACTACCTGTAGTAAAGAATTTCTGACATAGCTGACATTGGTAGGGTTTCTCTCCAGTATGGGTTCTCATGTGTGTTTTCAGATGACTAGCTTTAGTAAGCGATTTTTGACATAATTTACATTTATATGGTTTCTCACCAGTATGAGTTCTCATATGCGCTTTTAGATAACAAACCTGAGTAAACGATTTCAAACATAACTGACATTTGTATGTTTTCTCCCCAGTATGGGTTCTCATGCTTGCTTTTTAATGAGAGTAAATGATCTTTGACATTGTTGGCTTTTGCATGGCGTTCTCCAGTATTGTTTTCCAAAAATTATGCACTGTCACCTAACTTATTTCAGTAAATGGTGTCTTATACAACTGTAAAATGTTTCCTCATATGAGTTGCTGGAATTTCACATTGGTGCCATGATTTCAGACGAAGTCAATGGTTATTTCACCATAATTGGTTCTTTCTGATCTTTTGTAAATCGACAAACAGTGCAATTGATTCTTCGCATAAATTGAACAATAATATATGTAGGTTTAAGGCTTTTATTCGGCACGGGTGGTTTCCATTTGAAAGCAAATCAATGCGCATGTGAAGAAAATTTCTCTTTGGCTCATCAATGGAAGTCAAACTTTTGACATCGTTCGATATTAATTATTTCAGAATTTTTAAAAATAAATTGGTCTCACAGAAAACAATTGTTATGATGAAACATACAAACTTGTAATCTTTTGTAGAATTGGACAGCAATGGACACCCTTGTGTTGTTAATCAGAAGCCATATGGATTGAAGAAGAAATAACTGATGATAGTCAAAGTTTCCGGTGAATATTTCGACTCGAATGTTTTTGAAGAAAATCAACGAGAACAAGGAGTTTCCAGATAATTTTCAATGGAAAGTTCTAATGTAATGTTGCTTGCCATCATGCACATGAGAAAAAGAACTTTCGGCATCTATTAAAACAAAGCAAAGCCACATCTCAATAATAGATTATTTCAAACCAATTAAAAAAGCACTTAATTATTTTTGCACAAAGGAAGCTATTTACTGTGTGCATCAAGATCATGATTTCAATTTCCAGTTGAATGGATCCATTGTATAGATTCTGGCAAAGGGTTCACAATTCCAACCTCCTTCATGAAGACTCAACGAACTTCATTCCAAAATTATGATGTAATAAACTCAACCATAAGAACTATTGCAGCCATATCTACTGTCAATTGCGTTCTTCCCATTTTTTCATGAAAATAGACAAATATACCTGCGTACTAGTGCGTAGTCTTTGCTCGCGCCTCCACTAAGCAGAATCCTGCCTTCTCGGGAGTAGGCTCCTTGAACTGGAATGGCCTCCCTTTGGTTCCGTTTAGAAAATGCCTTCTGAATATCCCTCTCTCTCTCTCTCATCCTAGGATACTTTTATTTAGCCGTAGAGCTTTTTGAACGCCTCAGATAAGCTCTTTTTTAGATGCGCTATATAAATTATTGCAATAAATTAGTGCATATTTGAACTAGGTTTGGTAATTTGGTAGTTTAGCATCCCAAATTATTTTCACCATCCCAAATTATTTTGACTATTTCTTTGAATTACTTACTTATACTTATGAGAAATGGAAGCTGGATGAAAGTTTTTACAGGTGAAATGGAAGCAGGACTGATGAAAAAAGGCAAGAGAAATGGAAGCTGAATGAAAAAGGCAAAAGAAATGGAAGCTGGATGAAAAAAAGGCAAGAGAAATGGAAACTGGATTAAGGTTTTTTTACAGGTGAAATAGCCTCAACATATTATACAGGCCATAACAACAACATCCCGTTCAAAGGTCTCCATAGCAACAAAAGACCTGAAATAAGTAGAGTGACTGATCCGTGTGAACTGACCAACGAAAACTTTGCTCCATAGTTCACGAATATTTCAATACAAAATCCTCAAAATGTTATAAAGCAAGTCCAAGCAAAGATATCAAACAAAGTCATATCGAGTGGATATAGTACAGCAATATCATGACCATTGTACACCACTTGTATTTCTGATTCAAATCGATGTCATTTTCACAAGAGAATCCAACTTTTTTGTGCTCGATGATAGAAGGGTCCAGGAAGCCAGCTAAAGAAATTCGAAAATGGGATCAGTTAGTCCGACAAACAGATATAGTTTCTTTAGAACCACCACCAGTGACTAGCATGAACACCACTAGGGATGTCCTGTTCATCTAAATCTCTGTAGCCATTGGTTATCCAAGATTTTAATTTCTTATCAAACCCACTCTCCACTTCTCCAATATGATGCAAGTCACGCAGGACAATGTCAAATTCTGAATCCAGGTTGTGAAACAAATCTAGCAGATACTGGATTCCAGAGCGAGTACGGCAAATATCCTCGGCTGGAACGGCAAATTCAAAGTCGACTTTAGTTGTATAGTAGACAGAAACAAATGTCTGCAGCCACACCTGGTGGCTTGTCGCTTTATCAATTATGTCTTTCACAAGGTTGCTTTCTGAGCTGTGATAGATGGACAGAAGATGACTGCTTTCAGTTGGTGGTAGTCCCAGTTCCAAAAATTTGCCAAAAACTTGGCAGCCAAGATCAAGTTGAATGTTTTGTGAAACACTGCGTCCTTGGAACGGTTGACCGTCGACTTCTTGCAGTTGAAGCACCAATTTTCTTAGTCGCTTTTTGACGATCTCTGTGGCCATGAGCATGTCTCCTGCAATTGATTCGGTTAAACAGTAGTTTAGGTTGCTAAATTATTTGGCCATTTCCCGAGGTTGCTAAATTATTTGGCCATTGCTAAATGCATATACAAGTAATCTATGGATCGACAGGTTCAATCCAGCTTCCAATTCAACTATAAAAATGTCTTTATCCAGCTTCTATTTCTCAAGCGTTTTTCGTCAATCTAGCTTCTATTTCAACTATAAAATGCCTTTATCTAACTTCCATTTCTCAAGCGTTTTTCGTCAATCCAGCTTCTATTTCACCTGTAAAAGAACCTTTATCCGGCATCCATTTATCTTTTTCGTCAATCCAGCTTCTATTTCACCTGTAAAAGGACCTTCATCCAGCTTCCATTTCTCTTGCGCTGTTTCGTCAATCCAGCTTCCATTTCTATACTGCCATTTTCCTTCTCGTGTTTTCAGTTTATATCGCTACTTCCGGTTGCGAATTGGAATAGCGCGTTATATGGCGCACTATATTCATGATTGGGGGTGTTTCTTAATTTAGCAACCTAAACTACGGGATATCGAAAATTAAAATAATTTAGCAACCTAAACTACGGTTTAACCATTGATTCAATACATTCGTTATACGTTTTATAACGAACGTTTTAACACAATCATCACACCAGGAAACAAGTTGTTTTTGTTTTTAAAAAACCTGTATTTTAAAAATAATTATGTTTTAAATTCTAACATAATGAGTAATATTTTAGGTATAAAATGCTTCAGTACCATAACTTCTCCATGTATAAGTAAAAGTTCCATGGTTGAAAGAAATTTATCAGCAAACAATTATTTAACTGATTGAAATGGTGATGGAAACATAAAACACAGAATATTTGTCAAAATCTGACGAATGCTTAGACCTACTACAGAGAATGAACATTTGTTCCTCCTTCTCTGATCAACGATTTCCTACATAAAAGAACTCAACACATCACGCTATTTTTCCAATCAAGTTATTCACCTTATAAATTTAATTCAAAGCTCAATCAAGAAATTCATTCTATCGCTTTCTATTGACATCATAAAAATATTTAAATAATAAACTACTAACATCCAATTTGAACTAGATACACTGTACGACGGTGACCGGACAAAATGGTAGCTCGAACAAAATGGGCGGACAAAATGGTACGGACAAAACGGTATAGATAAATTGAAGCTGGACGAGGGTACTTTTTGCTGAAATAGAGGGTGGATGGTTTTTGTGGCTGAAATACAGCTCTAGTGAAGAAAAAAATTGAGAAAAGGAAGCCGGATTGGCGACAAAAATGCTTGAGAAATGGAAGCTGGAAGCTGGATTGATATATTACATTTATGTGTTTCATGATGTATCCAGCTTCAATTTCAGCCATAAGATTCCTTAAACCAACCTCCATTTGTAATGCATCTTTTATTAATCCAGCTCCCATTTCGGGGCGCGGACATTTCCCCCCCCCTGGACAAAAACCCAAGGAAATTTCACCCGATTTAGCCTAGGACGTTAACCCCCCGGACAATTCCCCTTTCCTTCCAGTTAGGCAAAAATGCGTTTCATCCAACTTCCATTTAAATAACAATTATTTTTATCCATCCCGCTCCAATTTAAGCAAGAATATTTTCATCAATCCAGCTCCAATTTAAGCAAGAACATTTTCATCAATCCAGCTCCAATTTAAGCGAGAATATTTTCATCAATCCAGCTCCAATTTAAGCAAGAATATTTTCATCAATCCAGCTTCCATTTAAGTAAAAATTATTTTTCATCAATCCGGCTTCTATTTATCAAGAAATCTTTTCATCAATCCAACTTGTGTACTTAGGACCGCCGTTTTACAGTAATACCACTTACACGCAATATGTTCGACAAGGGGGAATTGTCCTACCCGGGAGGGGAATTGTCCGGGGGTTTTTGTCCGGGGGGTTTTGTCCAGGGGGGAAATGTCCTACACTCCCTATTTCAGCTATGAAAATACCCTGATACAGCGTCTATATCTAAAGCGTTATTTTCATCAATACAACTTCCATTTCATATATAAAAATATCCATGCAGAGCCTTCATCCAGCTTCCATTTCACATGCGTCTTTTCTTTAATCCAGCTTCTATTTCATATATAAAAATTCACTAATCCAGCTTTAATTTCATCCATACCATTTTGTCCGTACCATTTTGTCCGATCACCTATTTTAGAGTAGGCCTATATATGTAAGATGACACTGGAGACGGAAGCCGAGAAATCAGGGCTAGATTGGGGATGGCTCGGACGGCGATGGGGTCACTGGATTGCCTGTGGAAAGATCGTTCAGTCGGGGATGCGCTGAAGAGGAGGGTTATGGAGGTGATGGTGTGGTCGGTGGCGTTGTATGGAAGTGAGGCATGGACCCTGAAGGCGGCGGATAGAAGGAGATTGTCGGCATTTGAGACGATGACATATAGAAGAATGATGCAGGTCGACTGGAAGGAACACAGAACAAATGTCTCGATTTTGTCGGAGCTGCGGCCGAAACAGAGACTGCTGGAGAAGGTGCAAAAAAGGAAACTGCGATACTTCAGACACCTGAGGAGGGCAGACAACATATCGACACTGCTAATACAAGGACGAATTGAGGGTACCAGAGCACGGGGAAGACCAAGGAGGCGCTGGATGGACGATGTCTGTGACTGGACCGGACTATCCCCTGTGGACTGTGTCAGAAGGGCGCAGGACAGAGAGGAATGGAGGAAGCTGCTGTCGTTGTCTCTGGTCTCCGATCCTTAGAAATGAGGATGGACAGCATCATCATCATATATGTAATAGAAATTATTTTCCTCGAAATCTAGGCTTTCATGGTCTCCAGTCTGACTTACTTTGGAAACATTGGACTATTGATCGATGTAGGTCAAAGCGCCTGGTATGTCCCCGTAATCTATCGTTTTAACGGAATAAATTATGCTATATTTTTATACAGGCGCAGCATAATTATTTTTAATGAATCAGGCTTCTACTTTTATGTGACTCATTCTCATAAATCAGGATTCCACTTAGGCAAGAATTGATTTAATCAATCCAGCTTCTATTTCAAGAATGACTGTTTTTTATGAATCCAACTTCCATTTAAATAACAATTATTTTCAATCAAACCATCTCCAATATCCGCAATAATGCTTTCATAAATACCACTTCTTTTTAAGTAGAAATTAATTGGGTACTTGTTTTTTATACGACCACCAAAAATTTATAAATTCGATGAAAAATATTTCTTCACGAAATAGAAGCGGGATTTAGCGCGTGAGGGTCGGTTAGGGCTCAGGTTAGGCGTCGTGAGGGTCGGTTAGGGTTAGTTTTAGGGTTAGTGCAGTCATATTCTGCTGAAATTGAAGCTGGATTGATGAAAAATAATTTTCAATGAAAAACTGATGAAAATATTTGCTGACGAAATAGAAACGGGATTTATCGAACAAATTCTTGCCTGTAAACAGAAGCTGGATCGATTAAAAGGATTCTCGGCAAACTAGAAGTTGGATTTATGAAAGATAACAACGCTGCAACGTTAGTTCTTGGTGTCTTGGTGGTCGTATAAAAAACATGTACCATTAATTGCATCAATCCCACTCCTATTTAGCAAGAATTCTTTTTGTCAATGTAACTTGTAGGCTATGCCATCAGCGCTAAGTCCCATGCAATGGCGAATAATTTATTCCGCTAAAACGATAGATTACCTATGTCCCTATCTTGGCCAACCATATTGTTTACTCGCTGCATATTGGTCCACTAAATTATTTGCACAAAGTCATAGAACCTCACCAGTTGTTGATTGAAGTAGACTTTCTCCTAAGACTGTCATCAACTCAAAATGGCGACCGACAAAAGTGATTCGTTACGATGACATAAAAATCATTCTGTGCTTTAAAAGTGTGCCCTGTCATCTAGCGAATAACCTGAAACGTTCTATCCACTCAGTCTTAGATTTTGAAAATACCCCATAATTATATTGACAGCAATTTTGAGCACCATATAGAGCTGAATTTAACTTCCTTTCAGGTTTTCCATGCTGGACAGACTGCTAACTTACCAACGTCAAATAAAACATAGAGGACATTAAAACGATCCAGCAACGACAACCACATTAAACAATAAAGAACAACGCAAAGTATAAAATATATAAGTGGCCTATTACACAAATTATGTATTGCATTTTTCTTGTGTAATTTTACAACACAAAGCTATTTTTCTTATTGCCAATGACAGCAAAACACAAAATGGTGAAAAAGCACGACGACAGTAGATAACACACAAATCTAATGCTTACGAGAAAATCGAAGTGTAGTTTATGCTAACTCAATTCATTACTTTCAATGTATAACTTGAATATAGGCCTACACTTAACAGCAAAAAGCTTTAAATTGTTGCACAAACTGAGGCAGAAGTTTTTGGGCGGCAAAATTTAATAAATAACACTTAATGTGTCCAAGAATTTAACCAGTACAAGAGACATTATGAACAGCATCGTTAGAAACTACAGCATAACATTTCATTTAAATAACCTGTAGAATTTAAGTCTTATAATCATGTCAGAACTATGCAACAACTTACAAAACTCACGTCTGAAAGAAGAAACCCCGGATAATCTCTATAATCAGCAAAAAACCTACTTTCCAAAATTCTTATAATAAATTTGTGCAAATATACTATTTATATCATTACAGCTATACAGAACTTTAAATGTCATCTGTTCTGTATCTAAACATCACAATTATGCAACTGTATTATGCGAAAAAATAAGTTCATACAATAATAATTTTATAATAATCTTCGCTTTAATTTCATGCATCATGCGAGGTCCATGTAAACAGCACAGATTTGAAATTGCGTCACGAAGATCTACTTATATTCACAGGCGTTATTATAGGCACAATATAAAATTGTTAGCTTACATGTTTCACATTCGAAAGTTCTCTCTGCTGCTTCTCTGGTGATTCTGGAATTTAATAGGGTGTTTAATTTTTTAAAGATGGCTGGCATTCGTATGGTTTTACTCACACCATGGTTTAACTCTAGCAATAGCCCGTGCCGAACGGTGTCTAAAACTTGGCGGTGTATTTTCGGGTCATCAAAACCACGTGACTAAATAATAATAAGAATTAATCCGAACAATCGAGTGATTTGTATTTAAGCACAAGCATTTGTCCAGGGGTCGGACCCTGACTTTAAATATAGCCACAACGACATTAAAAACAGTACTTTCACTGTCTGGAGGCTATGTCCCTTTCCGCCATTCCATTTGACTGAGCATACCGTGGGCTCGTTGTTGTTATTTTGAAATTCCACGATGCTGCAAATTTCTGCATTGCTGCACTTGTCAAGGGCATGTTATTTGCCGGATGGCGGACATTTTCCCCCCTGGACATTTCCCCCCCGGACATTTCCCCCCCCCGGACATTTCCCCCCCTGGACGTTTCCCCCCCCCCCCCCCGATTTCGACTAGGACATTTCCCCCCCTTAAATAAATCCAGCTTCTATTTCAGATCTAAAAATACCTTCATACAGCTTCTATTTAATTTTCGTTTTTTCATCAATCCAGCTTCTATTTCAGATCTAAAACTACCTTCATCCAGCTTCTATTTAACTTGCGTTTTTTCATCAATCCAGCTTCTATTTCACTTGCGTTTTTTCATCAATAAAGCGTCTATTTAAGATAAAAAATACCTTCATCCAGCTTCTATTTAATTTGCATTTTTTCATCAATCCAGCTTCTATTTCACTTGCGTTTTTTCATCAATAAAGCGTCTATTTAAGATAAAAAATACCTTCATCCAGCTTCTATTTAATTTGCATTTTTTCATCAATCCAGCTTCTATTTCACATGTAAAAGGTCTTCATCCAGCTTCCATTTCTCAAGCGCTTTTTCATATGTTGAAGACCATAAAAACTATGGTTTCCGCCTACGGGGGGGGAAATGTCCTAGGGTAGGGGGGAAACGTCCGGGGGGGGAAATGTCCGGGGGGGGAAATGTCCAGGGGGGGAAATGTCCGTTTACCTTATTTGCCACCATCTCACATGGTATTCCATGACAAGTAAAAATCGACTTCAAGTCAGGTGTCAGTGAATTACATGTCCTTCCTTGAAGTAGACAAACTTCCAGGTATTTTGAAAAGTAATCATTTCCAAAAAGTTGAAAGATATCTGCGGCGACCTTTTGCCAAGGTCGTTCTGGCACTAGATGAGGGATTAGTGGATCCTTCTGTTGATGCATGCAGAATGCATTGCATGTGCTACATTTACCAACATATTTTTCTATGTCTTGTTACAACTTTGGCCAGAACAAACATGAACGTGCAATAGCTTGCATTTCTCAATACCAAGGTGACCTTCATGCAGTAGTGCCAGCATTTCAAGACACTGTCTGTGGAACTATCAACTTTCCATGCACAAACATGAGGCCATCAATTTCATATATATATATCTGAAGCCAGTCTGCAGTATTGTTTCAACTCCACTGGTAGATCTTCTGTAGATTGATGGAACCCTTCCAGGACCAGACTTTGTAGACGGAACAATACAGCATCAATGCATCACGCAAAGTCTCTTGACGAAATTCTTCCAGTCGTTCAGGGCTGACTGGAAAATTGCTGAGCAACGCATGTACAAGAACCTCAAGATCTTCTGGAAGGTCATCCGAGATTTCTGTATCGCATGTGATATATGCTCGAGACAAGGCATCTGAGATGAGAATTTTTGGTCCCAGACAAATATTCAATTGTATGCTGGAATTTTAAGTCTGAGCAACATTCTTTGAAGCCTATTTGGCTTTCTGAAAATTGCATTTAAAGGCTTGTTATCGGATTGGACTGTTGTCTTTCTGCCATAAACGTAGTGTGATAATCTCCCACAGGCAAACACAATTGCTAGAAGCTCTTTCTCTATTTGTGCATAAACTGCTGATACAGTTAAAGATCTGGATGCGTCGGCAATTGGCTGCCCATCTTAGACATGAATCAAGCTCAGGCAAATTGACTTATATTAAGAATATTTCTGTTTGTATCTCGCATTAGTAAAAGCATATCTCCTTCACATAAAATCACGACCAAGTGCTTCCGTCTTTCCTCAATCTTCAGCAAAATATTAAATTTATTGGGAATTACAATTCAGCAAACGCCAATAAATAACTCATCAGTTGGAGAAAAGCAATGAGAAGAGCAATGCTCAAGAAACTCGGTTTCAATTTCAAGCATTTCATCGCATACACCACATCCAAACGATTTTTCAAAAACCGGTTTTCCATTCTCAGGTGATTTTACTTCGTTAATGAAAACACATTCACCAATGCTACTCGTTGGAACAGGATCCATCATTTCAATTCTGACCTGAAGCTCTTCTCTTACCAGACGTTCAAATGGTTTATCAATAGCATCAGCAATGCTTAATGGTATAAATGGAATGTCAGATAGATTCGCACTTGCTTTCTTTTTTAGTTCATCATCCTTTGACTGTATTTCGGCTTGGAGTTCAGGCTGTTTAGTTACAGAACTGTCCTCAAGATTAGATATACTGCCAATGTGTTGCAACTCATTTGAATGAGCTCTTCTATGTTTCATTAGATGTGTAAATGCACGAAATCCATTTTTACAGATTTCACACACGTATAGTTTGTTCTCAGAATGGTTTATCATGTGTCTTTTCAGATTACCAGCCAGAGTAAATGACTTGTGACATAATTGACACATGTACGGTTTCTGCCCAGAATGGGTTCTCATGTGTGCTTTAAGACAACCACCATCAGCATATGATTTTTGGCATAAATGACACATGTATGCTTTTTTTATACTATGGGTTCTCATATTATGCGTTTTCAGATAACTGGTTCTTGTCAGTTTCACGACCCCCAAACAAATTATATAGCGTGATGGTCGGTTAGGGCTCAGGTTATGCATCATGAAGGTCAATTAGTGTTATGGATATGGTAAGTGCAGTCATTCTTGCTGAAATTGAAGCTGGATTGATGAGCAATAATTTTAAATTAAATAGAAGTTATATTGATGAAAAATATTTGCTGACGAAATAGAAGCGGGTTTTATCAAACAAATTTTTGCCTAAACAGAAGCTTGATCGATGAAAACGATTCTCGCTAAACTAGAATTTTGATAGTTATATTGATTTTTAAAAAAATACAATGCTGCAACATTACTTCTTGGGGGTCGTGAAACTGATAGGTACCAAACTGTTTTATCAAGCTCACTTGTATTAGTTTTAGGTGATATAATTTTTATCAATCCAAATCATATTTTACCAGGCAGATTTTCATCAAGCTTTTGTTGGAGCAAAGACCTAGTTTCACTCATCATCATCATCCGCACGTTTTATCAATCCAGCTTCTAATTAAATAGCAACAATTGTTTTAATCAATACAACTTTTATTTAAATAACAATTGTTTTTCACAAATACAGCTCCAATTTAAGCACAAATATATTCACTGCAATATTTTCATCAAACCAGGTTCCATTTAAATAAAAATGATTTTGTATCTATCCGACTTTTATTTAGCAAGAATTCTCTACATCAATCCACTTGTGCATGATCAACAAATGTATTTAGAATTTAGGAACGCCGTTCGGAGGATTACCAATTATAAGCAATTTATGTTCAACTCGGGGGTTCATGTCCAACCCTGGTGTAAAGGTTTCAAAGGTAAAAGCGCATTTTAGCATATTTAATTATTCGCCATTGCATGGGTTTCAGTGTTTATCAGACACAAGCCGGATTGATGAGAAGAATTCTTGCAAAGTAGAAGTCAGATTAATGATAATAATTTTTACTGAAATAGAAGTGGGATTTATTAAAACAATTTGGCTGAAATCGAAGCTAGATTGATGAACAATAATTTTCAATTAAATAGAAGTGATTTTGATGAAAAATAACCTGTGCCTAAACAGAAGCGGGATTGATGAAACGAATTCTTGCCTTAGCAAAAGCTGGATCGATGAATATGATTCCTGCCAAACTAGAAGTTGGATTGATTAAGAAAAAAATATCTGCAACCAGTCAATAATTAAATACCGCTAAAATACACTTTTACTGTTTAAAATTACCCCCCGGTTTCAGATTACCACCGGACACTAGATTTGCATCAATCATCGCAATTATTGCAAACAAAAAAATCAGAAAAATGATCCCGCTTCATGTTTTGGTCTGAAGAATTTCATCCGTCATCCTACTTCATGTTTTGTAATCAATATTTTGATCTGAAGAAAAATAATAGCCTCAAAGCTTTTCTCCATGTGACTTCAGCGGCGATTAGTATTTTAGAAGCGGGATCATTTTTCTGATATTTCTAGTGCAATAAATGCGGTGATTGATGCAAATTACAGTTGGTAATCCCGCAGTGTAGCGTTGTTAATTTATTTTCTTCCGACGACAACAGAAACATGTTATTATGCAACGTCAATCCAGCTTCTATTTCACCTTTAAGGAATCTTCATCCAGCCTCCATTTTTCAAGCGTTTTTTTTTATTAATCCAGCTTCCACTTCACATATAAAATGCCTTCAGCCAGCTTCCATTTCAGATCTATATAAAAATACCTTAATCCAGCTTCCATTACTCAAGCGTTTTTTATTAATCTGCTTCCATTTCTCAAGCGTTTCTCATTAATCGGCTTCCATTTCTCAAGCGTTTCTCATTAATCGGCTTCCATTTCTCAAGCGTTATTTTTGTCAATCCAGGTTCTATTTCAGATTATAACATACCTTCATCATGCTTCCATTTCTAATGTGTCATTTTCATAAACCCAGCTTCTTTGTCAGGTATAAAATACCTTTATTCTGATTCTATTTTCTAAGCGGGTTCTTCGTTAATCCTGCTTCGATTTCACCTATTGTGTCCATCATCCAGCTTCCATGACGTCATACAGCTGTTACTAAACACCGGGTACTTGTACAAAACATTAAGGACGCTAAAGTTGCAAAATAAATTAACGACGCTAAACTGCGGGATTACCTTACAGTTTGCATGGGTGGGGGTAATGTTTAGGAGGGGTAATTTGAAACCTCTACACCGGGGTTTGTCCGGGGGTTAATATCCGTACCCCAAGTAACTTTCAACTGTAGGCTAATAGCGCAGACTCAATTTTAACCTCGAACTCTTAAACGGTAATCCTACAGTTTAGGTGCTTTTATTATTTTGCATTGCTTTCTTCATTTCTGACTCGGACGCTTGTCTGCGGTGGCTAGCTTGGAATATTAGCGAATATTAAAACTGCCAACGGATATTATATTCGTAAAGGTAGTCCTGCAGTTCAGGTGCTTTTATTATTTTTGCACTGTTATACGGGATAGTTATCAGCAACAGTTTGAAGGAAGACATTGAAAATGTTTCCCCTTTGAACCTATTCCTGTACACACTTGAGCAATGGAAGCTGGATTACGGCATTTTTATATCTGAAATGGGAATGTAGGACATTTCCCCCCCTGGACATTTTCCCCCTCGAACATTTCCCCTCCCGGACATTTTCCCCCCTGGACGTTTTCCCCTCCGATTTCGACTAGGACATTTCACCCTTGGACATTTCCCCCCTTAAGTCAATCCAGCTTCTATTTCAGATCAAAAAATACTTTCATCCAGCTTCTATTTAACTTGCATTTTTTCATCAATCCAGCTTCTATTTCAGATCTAAAAATACCTTCATCTAGCTTCTATTTCAGATCTAAAAATACCTTCATCCAGCTTCTATTTAACTTGCATTTTTTCATCAATCCAGCTTCTATTTCAGATCTAAAAATACCTTCATCCAGCTTCTATTTAACTTGCGTTTTTTCATCAATTAAGCGTCTATTTAAGATCAAAAATACCTTCATCCAGCTTCTATTTAACTTGCGTTTTTTCATCAATTAAGCGTCTATTTAAGATCAAAAAATACCTTCATCCAGCTTCTATTTAACTTGCGTTTTTTCATCAATTAAGCGTCTATTTAAGATCAAAAAATACCTTCATCCAGCTTCTATTTAACTTGCGTTTTTTCATCAATTAAGCGTCTATTTAAGATAAAAAAAACCTTCATCCAGCTTCTATTTAACTTGCGTTTTTTCATCAATTAAACGTCTATTTAAGATCAAAAAATACCTTCATCCAGCTTCTATTTAACTTGCGTTTTTTCATCAATTAAGCGTCTATTTAAGATAAAAAAAAACCTTCATCCAGCTTCTATTTAACTTGCATTTTTTCATCAATCCACCTTCTATTTCACATGTAAAAGGTCTTCATCCAGCTTCCATTTCTCAAGCGCTTTTTCATATGTTGAAGTCCATAAAAACATTGGTTTCCGCATACGGGGGGAGGGGAAATGTCCTAGGGTAGGGGGAAGACGTCCAGGGAAGAAAATGTCCGGGAGGGGAAATGTCCGAGGGGGAAAATGTCCAGGGGGGTAAATGTCCGTTCCCCCTGAAATGGAAGCTGGATGCATGCTGAAATACCTGAATGAAAACCAGCAATCCAGTTTCCATTTCTCAAGCGTTATATTCGTCAATCCAGCTTCTATTTCACCTATAAGTAACCGTGATCCAGCTTCCATTTCAGATATAAAAATACCTTCATCCAGCTTCCATTTCTTAAGCTTTTTATCATTAAAGACCAAACGACGGTGAGTAAACATATTCTCGCGCCAAAACAGCGACCAAAGACTAGTGTTGAAGAAAGCAATGCAAAATAATAAAAGCACCTAAACTGTAGGATTACCCTCTTAAACTAAAAAAACAAGAGATTAATAAGATGTGCATTGTGACGGTACTATAATTTTAATTCACCTTTTTTTTCGATTTAATTTCGCCAACTTCTAGTTTGTCCAGAACCATTTTAATCGATCCAGCTTCTGCTTAGACAAGAATTTGTTCGATAAATCCCGTTTCTATTTTGTCAGTATATCTTTTTCATCAATTTTACATTGAAAATTATTCTTCATCAATCCAGCAGAATGACTGCACTAACCCTAAAACTAACCCTAACCGACCCTCACGACGCCTAACCTGAGCCCTAACCGACCCTCACGCGCTAAATCCCGCTTCTACTTCGTGAGGAAATATTTTTCATCGAATTTCTATTTCTGTGGGTCATACACGAAACCTACATCGACACGCGGAAAATAAAAAAAAGGTGAATTAAAATTATAGTACCCATTGTGACTTTAGGATAAAAGTCTAAAAATGAATTATAAGCATTAAGACTGTACTATAATTTTAATTCACCTTTTTTTCCCGATTTAATTTCGAATTTACGTAATACAGCAAATAAATCCAACTTCTAGTTTGCCGATAATTCTTTTAATCGATCCAGCTTCTCTTTAGGCAAGAATTTGTTCGATAAATCCCGCTTCTATTTCGTCAGCAAATATTTTTCATCCATTTTTCATTGAAAATTAGTGTTCATCAATCCAGCTTCAATTTTAGCAGAATGACTGCACTAACCCTAAAACTAACCCTAACCGACCCTCACGACGCCTAACCTGAGCCCTAACCGACCCTCACGGCCGAAATCCCGCTTCTACTTCGTGAGGAATTAAGTTCGAAATTAAATCGGGAAAAAAAGGTGAATTAAAATTATAGCACCATTAAGACTAACCATTTGTCGCATTAGAAATTGTAATGAAACGGAAATCTGACTTTTTAATTTCCATCCATGCAAAATGGCGATTGATATTAATCAGCGTTGCCACTCTGAAAAATGAAAAGCCCATGTTGGAGGGACGAAAACACCCAAGAAAATCCAATTTCAGCAAATCTTTCGAAAATGCCAAGATTTTCGTCCGGAAAATCGAAAATGCCAAGACTTTCCCATCCGAAAAAATTCTGATGATCTTTTTTTTCATCCGCGGAAATATTCCGAAAAATGTTAAAAAATGTCAAAAGGTTCCCATTTTTTTTGGTCGAAAAAAAAGCCCAAGTAAAAACCCAAGTTCTTTCCAAAAAACCCATTTCCCAATTTCGGTTCGAAAAACCCAAGATCTTGTGAAAAAACCCAAGGACTGGCAACGCTGCTTATTAATAGATACGTGTTCTTATAACAATGGAAGCTGGGAAAGATCATAAGTAAGTAAGTAAGTGCCCTTATTTGCATTTGACAATCGCACATGCATTACATTGCATGTCAAAACGAATACATACATTTAAAAGAAATTGCAATAGATAATAGCAGGGACGTAACTAGCGTTGGGCTTAAAGCTGAAGCCCCCCAAATAAATCAAGCTGTTGTATGCTTTCGGCTAAATATGCTACCGCACTCGTCATGTTCAAGGCTTAAGCCCCCCCCCCCCCCCAAACGAAAAATCCTAGTTACGTCCCTGGATAATAGCAGTCAAAGTCATGTATAGCTTATATAAATGAAAATGCATGTGTTAATAAAATTAATTTTAGACAATTTTTTTAACGAGAGGCAGCATGAAAGGATGCCATCTCTTGCGGAGTAGGCCTAGATACTAAGTCTGTCCTCCCGAAAAGGTGGCAGGGGAATGCTTAATCACAGTTGATTGAATTGCTATGATTTTCTTAATTATTATTTTTCATTTGTAACTGGCTGCACACCGCAGCGGAACACTCAATAAACCGAATCTTGTATTATCATCATAACAATCGTAGAAAAGAAAACGTAAATAAAATAGAAGCGTTCGAAATAAGCAGGGGCGGAGACCTGAGCGGAGACTTGGGGGGACGGACCGAAAAATTTCCATCTTTCGCCGGAAAAAATTTCTGGCCATCCGCCAAAATCTCCGAAAAATTTCTGTTTTCGCCGCCGAAAAAGTTGATGACCTTTTTTTTTAGTCTTGATGCTCAAACATTGGGGGGGGACAAATGCATGGGCCGTCCCCCAACACCTTTATTGGGGGGACCGTCCCCCCTGTCCCCCTAGGTCTCCGCCCATGGAAATAAGTATGGACATGGAGAAGAATGGAGTTCAGCTGGACGGAACTGTGACGTTCCTGCCCCCCTGAAGGGGTTGGCCCCCGTTGAACGTCGGTGTAGTCCCAAAGATGGCCAATGGGGGTGCTAAGTCCCGCTGTTTGGTGTACCACCTCTGGTCCTACGGTCAGGGCCCCTTCTTCTACCATCTCCCTACTCCCTTCTCTCTCCCTAGCGGAGTAACCGGCGTGGGAGGGGAACCCCAGCCTATCCAGATAGAAATAGTCCTGTCTAGGCTTTCCCATCAGCCTAACGCTCCTCCGACTATCTGGCATAGCGCCTGCGCTGGCTCCCTCTTCTTCCTCTTGACGAAGTGCACCAGAGTGGGGCGCGGAAGAGCATTGCTCTACAATGGTATTTAAATTCACCACCTGGATCCGTTTCTACCTCCATCTCGTCCTGCCGGCTTTCCATAACCCCTTCTACAACCATTGTGTCGTTCTTGCAATCTCAATCTATTGTCTTCGTCCTCTACTCTAATATTAATCTATCATTATCTCAGCAGACTCTAGACAACATAGTTTTCCAATAGCAATTGCTATCCTTTTAATACAGTTTAAGCAATGGTTACAGAATACAAATAGCGCAACAGCAATCACTCAATCACTCCACCACTCACTTGCCTGGCTTTAACTAAAGGCAGCAGCTGATCAAAAAAGAAAATTTCGTACTAGGGTTTTTCCCAGCTAATAAAGACACCAATGCCTGTTCGTCCAAATCATTCCTTACCCAGCTGCGTCCATAGTTCATTGACCTCCACGAATCCCGACTTCAATGTCCATTTCCTTCGGTTGAATCGCAGATTCCCAGTGTCCTCGCTTCCGTCTTCGCTAGACTTCCTCGTCGTGGCAAAGAACACAGTCTTCAACGTAACCCTGCTCCATAATCATCGCAGACGACCCAGATCCGTTTGATCCCAGAATAATCGGCGTCACTTCACTCGTGGACTGTCCTTCCACGAAATCCCTAAATACTTAATCTCAATATCGTGGCCTGTCCTCTCACGGCAGCCACTAAATCCCTAACTACTTAAATCTCAATCCTCGTGGCATGTCACCTCACGGAAATCCTCTAAATCACCAAACACTCAAATCACAATCATCGTGGCATGTCACCTCACGGAAAACCTCTAAATCACTAATCACTCAAATCACAATCATCGTGGCATGTCACCTCACGGAAATCCTCTAAATCACTAATCACTCAAATCACAATCATCGTGGAATTCCTCTTCACGAACTCCAAATCCTCAGTTTCCAGTAACGCTTCCGATCCTGATCCGTTTGATCCAAGGTCGACGTCGTCACTGCTTCTTTAACTTCGCGGAAAGTCCCTTCACGAAATCTTGTACGCCTCCACAATTCTTCAGCTCCTCCAGAAATCTTTAACGCCGCCCTGGTCCATCGATCGCCAGGGCGCGGCGGGCCGCACTTCACATCATCTCCGCGAAACGAGCACAACGTAAAAGGCAATGGCCATCGTCGTCGTCACGTCGTTCGTCAACGTAACTTCTTCTTCGTGAAATCGAGCCTTCACATAATTTCTGCCTCATCCAAAGATTAACGAATCCTGATCCGGTTGATCCAAGATACGGGCCGTACCTCACGTCGTCCTCTCTTCCGTGGAATCGAGCACAACGTAAAAGGCAATGGCAATCGTTCGTTGGCGTCACTCCCTTTTATACACTCTCAGGCCTGCATCAGCAGAAAGGGGCACCCAAGCGTTAGTCGCTCTCTTTGACCGTCTGCCTCCGTCCAAAGTGAGTGCCGCAGTCCGTGTCTGTATGCCACGCCATCCTGGTGAAAAGACGCTGATAAAGCAGGTCTTAGTTCTCCCTTCGTCAGCGTGGTCTAGAACATCGGCCTGGTCTACTTTATCAGCCCGGTCTACATTATCAGCCTGGTCTACTTTATCAGGGCGAAGTTCTCACACATACCTCCACACGCACACACATCCATTAATCTACACATAGTTAACAATAATTACTATCAACCTGGCGCTAGATAAAGTGGGAGACTTCTAGTTTCACACAGAACACAAAACAAACGAGGAAGTGCTGGAAAGGATTGGGGAGAAAAGAACAGCTAAAACAGATTTTAAAAACAGTATTAATTCGGATACGCTGTTTTGTGGCATGAAGGCCAGTCTGGGAGAGCAGGCAATGATCCTGCTAGTGCATTGAGAACCATGTTGAGCAAAGTGATCGAACAAAACCCAGATATCACAGAACGTGTACTTTGGTCAGATTCCTGTGTACCACAGAATCGAAATTCTTTAATGAGCCTAGCATTTGTTATCAAAAGTCAGACGACACTGGTAAAAATAACTCAGAAATTCTCTGAGCCAGGACATTCCTCGATACAGGAGGTTGACAATATGTGACACAGGCGTTCGAAATCCGTCACTTGACGTTTTTCACTTTTTTTTATTCAGTTATATTCTACAGTTATTCTGCTTCAAAATACTTTTTACAGAATGAAATTTTATATATTTTTCTAACTGAAGATAACTGAAATTATACTCGTTCGATTCTGTAACTTGTAGAATCACAATAAGGGAAGCTGAATTGATGAAAATAGTATTGCTTAAATGGAAGCTGGATTGATGTAAATGTTCTTGCTTAAATTGATGCTGGATTAATTAAAATAGTTTTGCTTAAATGAAAGCCGGATTGATGTAAATGTTAACTCTTGCTTAAATGGAAGCTGGATTGAGGAGAATAGTCTTACTTAATTTGGAGCTGGGTTGATGGAAATGTTCTTGCCTAAATTGGAACTGGATTGATGACAAATAATTGCTATTTAAATGAGAGTCCGATTGATAGTATATTTATTTTAGTATACATTATTGCTGTGTAACTATTAAACTTCTAACAACTAATGTTTTTAGTTCAGTTTTGTCTGCGCCGTTTTGTCGGTGCACCGATGTTCGTAAATCAGCAGTCTGGGAATATCCATCACAGCTCACAAATCATCCAGGTTTAATTCAAGGATTAAATAGTTTTCATAAATCCTATAAAATCTGTTTTAGCGAGAATAATTGTCATTGATCCAACTTCATTTATCCCGGGATTTTGTTTAATCAACCCCACGTCTATTGAGTCTATTGACGAGTGTAGGACATTTCCCCCTGGAAATACCCCCCATGACAACAACCCCCGGACAATAACCCCCGGACAATTCCCCTGATTTAGCCTAGGACATTAACCCCCAGACAATTCCCCCTTTGCTTCCATTTAGGCAAAAATGCGTTTCATCCAACTTATATTTAAATAATTATTTTTACCCATCCCGCTCCAATTTAAGCAAGAATATTTTCATCAATCCAGCTCCAATTTAAGCAAGAATATTTTCATCAATCCAGCTTCCAATTAAGCAATCTGAGTATTTTCATCAATCCAGCTTCAATTTAAGCAAGAAAACTTTCATCATTACAGCTCCAACTTAAGCAATAATATTTTCATCAATCCAGCTCCAATTTAAGCGAGAATAATTACATCAATCCAGCTTCCATTTAAGCAAAAACATTTTCATCAATCCAGCTCCAATTTAAGCGAGAATAATTTCATCAATCCAGCTTCTATTTAAGCAAGACCATTTTCATCAATCCAGTTTCCATTTAAGTAAAATTTATTTTGTATCAATCCGGCTTCTATTTAGCGAGAATTCCTTTCATCGATTTAACTTGCGTACTTAGAAGCGGCATTTTATAGTACAACCACTTATACACAATATGTTCTACCAGGGTTTTTTGTCCTACCCCAGGGGGAACTGTCCGGGGGTTATTGTCCGGGGGGAAATGTCCGCGCCCCCTATTGACACAGGAATCTTTCCGACAAGACAACTACCATCAAGGCAACACACTTCCAATTCTATCGAGTCAAAGACTTAGTTTCACCAACCCAGCTTCTATTTACATAAAAAGTCATTTCCACTAACAGCTTATAATAAAAATCATGGTCAACAAAAAACAAATATTAACGACACATCTTTCACAATGACCCAATATGACATAAATTCTCAATCAAAGCCGAATAAGCCAATTAATTCTATTAACTTACGTAACGCACCATTAATGCAATATGAATACAATAGGCTAGCAATTGTCAAATAAAGTTCAGTTATATAAATACTAGCTGGAATACCCGGCGTTGCCAGGGAAATCTAGGATTCAAACCGCTCCAGGCCACAACCCCACCACACGACACCCACCACACCACACTCCGAATTGGGTTTTTGAGAAAATTTCCTCCTCCCACACACAAACCCCACCACACTCCGACCTCCACTGGTACGCCACCCGTGAAATTTGGGTTTTCAGGAAAGTTTCCTCCCCCGACAACGAGTTGTGTGTTGGGTGGAGGCGAGGTGGCCCGTGTACCAATCTGTCTAGCTGTAACATTTCAGGTAAGTGTGAAAATATGCATGGCAACGGCTGAAAAAGGAGCGAAAATGAGGGTTTTGCCCACAACCCACCCTGGCCCCATGGTGGCATAGATTCGCAAACCCTTCCAATGGGTGTCCAATGCCGAGACTGACACAGTAGTCAGGGTTTGGAGTGAAAATGTGCTAAACTGTCGAAATTCATCCCGGACAAACAGAAGACACACAGAATCTTCTCTTTATTTATATAGATATGCATGAGCTTATAATAAGATGCCATAGACGATGAGAATGAAGTGCATCATAAAAAAACAAAGACAAGAAAACATAAGATATTCAGGAAACTTGACAATCTTGAATACGCATTCGACATAATTTAAAATGAAAAACATAACGCCCAATAGTTATCGGAAGTAGAATAAACTATTATTATTATCATTATTATTACTGTTATTTTTATAATTATTATTATTATTATTACTATTATTTTTATAATTATTATTATTATTATTATTATTATTATTATTATTATCACATTGCAACAAAAGATCCCGAGATTATTATTATTACCGAAATTGTCATTGTTGTTATTATTATTATTACTCTTAGTCTATAATTATTAATCTACGAAGCAGAATAAACTATTATTATTATTATTATTATTATTATTATTATTATTATTATTATTATGGAGATCGAGACTCAAAGGCAATTATGACAACGCATGCAAATAAAACCTAAAGAATCAGGAATGAACAGTTAATAAGATGGCAGTGGCTGCTTTTCGAATGTGCCCCTGCAGGCAACAGCGTTGAATCGCTGGATGCAGACAGAAAACCGTTGGAATAGGTAAGTTGTCTCTTTAGGGTCTCCGGTGATTCGTGTCAGCAGGCGCCCCAAATCTTTAAGTAGCTTCATTCCCTCAATGTTGATGGGCCCCATGGTCTCGAAGGCCAGCGGAACAAAGAGATAAGTGGCAGTAAGATGGTTGTATTTGTCGACCTTCCTCGTAGCCGCCACTTCCGCTGCCGCACCTGCAGACAAGGATGTCGCAGGGATGTAAGAAGGAGCTACAGTGTCAATCACCGTGGCGTCCCATACGAGGTTTCGGCCTTTATACCAAGGAATCAGCGTAAGACCATCCGGACGTCTGCCATCAGATCTAGAGAGACCGGGTGGTTCCTTGATATTTGGGAATCCCGCTCGTGTGAGACTCCGGCTGAATAGATCGTTTAATGTGGCGTGTCTTGCCATTATTATTACCATTACTATTATAATTATTAATCTACGAACACATCATGAATGCAATGGCGATATGGCAATCAATACAGAAATAGTAACAAAAAAAATCTATTGTATAGCAAATACTTTTCGAAGAAGTATATGGACAAGTTAAATTTAATATGTAAAAGAAAATTGCCAAGTAGTGGAATCCAGAACGAATGGCTTTGCTGCATCTTGAATAACTATGGAACGAAAGTTCATTCTGATGATACGCAGCAACTTTGTATAGTCTTACAATTATACGAGTGGACCGTCACACTTTAGACATGTGGTGCCTAAGAGGAAGCACTTCTGGCTGATCTGCTCCAGTCTACGTATTCTGAACAACGTCATAGAGTGTAACTATTTAAGTATATAGTCTCTCAGTACTTCTATAATTCCATCTAGGTCTTAGTCTCAAGTTAAAACATTTTGCTTCAAGCGCAAATAATTACGTGAAATCACAATTCAGCACAGGTTAGCAGCTAAGTCGTCAGGTGGAGAAAGTCGATGACTAGAGCAATGCTCCACAAATTCTTTCGTTGTTTCCAGCAATTTATCGCATATACCACATCCAAAAGATTTCAAGAAAAACGCTTTTCTATCCACAAGCGATTTGACTTTGCTAATATGCAGACATTGATCATCCCTAATATTTCCTAAAAGACGTGGAAATCCATCAAAATCCGCATATATGATGTTTGAGAAAACTTCAATTGGCTTGTCAATAGCATATGCAGAACTACTTGTGCTGAAATTATAAAATCTGTTAGAAAATACTTCACTTGCAATCTGACATATCTGTGTTGCTTCCTTAACTTCAAAATGTTTTGCTGAAGAATTGCTCTTTGTATAAGGTTTATTATATGTATATTCCTTCTCAGTTGCATGAGTTCTCCTGTGATTCTTTAGACCTCCAATTTGTCTAAATCCTTTATTACAAACCTCACATATGTATGGCTTTTCTCCTGTATGAGATCTTAAATGCACCTTTAAGGAACTTTTTTGGATAAATGATTTCTGACAAAACTGGCACATGTATGGTTTTTCTTCAATATGGATTCTCAGATGAACCTTCAAGTTACATATTTGGGTAAATGATTTCTGACATATCTGGCAACTATGTGGTTTTTTGCAAGTGTGGATTCTCATATGCGTTTTTAGATAACTACCTGTAGTAAACGATTTCTCACATAACTGACATTTGTATGGTTTCTCTCCAGTATGAGTCTTCATGTGTGTTTTCAGACAACCACCTCTAGCAAAGGATTTCTGACAAAAATTACATTTTTGTGGTTTCACTCCAGTATGGAATCTCATGTGATTTTTCAGATCACAAGATTGAGTAAATGATTTATGACATAACTGACATTTATGTGGCTTCTCCACAATATGAATTCTCATATGCATTTTTAAATTAGAACCTGTGGTAAATGATTTCAGACAAAAGCGACATTTGTATGGTTTCTCCCCAGTATGAATTCTCATATGCGTTTTTAGATCACTACCTGTAGTAACAGATTTCTGACATAAGCGACATTTGTATGGTTTCTCTCCAGTATGGGCTCTTATGTGACGTTTCAAATTAATAACCTGAGTAAATGATTTATGACAAAACTGACATTTGTATGGTTTCTCTCCAGTATGGATTCTCAAGTGCTTTTTCAGATCACAAGATTGAGTAAATGATTTCAGACATAACTGACATTTGTATGGTTTCTCTCCAGTATGAGTCCTCATGTGTGTTTTCAAATGACCAACTTGAGTATATGATTTCAGACATAACTGACATTTGTATGATTTCTCCCCGGTATGAGTCCTCATGTGTATTTTCAGATTACCACCTGTAGTAAACGATTTCTCACATAACTGACATTTGTATGATTTCTCCCCGGTATGAGTCCTCATGTGTATTTTCAGATTACCACCTGTAGTAAACGATTTCTCACATAACTGACATTTGTATGGTTTCTCTCCAGTATGGGTTCTCATGGTATCGTTGATGATTACCTTCTATAGTAAACGATCTTTGACAATGCTGGTAATTGGTGTTTCTTCAATATTTTTTTCAGTAAACTATGCGCTGTCAACTAAAGCATTTCAGTAAATGGTTCCCAAAATAGTTGGGCTTCACATGGTTACACTGTAGAATGGTTCCTCATATGAGTTGCTGGAATTTCACCTTGGTCCTATGATGTCCAACAAAGTTTTTTTGGCACCAAGAGTGATATCTATGAGTTTTGTAAATCACCAGAATGTGCAAATGACTCTTTGCATAATTTGAATATAGGTAGGTTTAAGGCTTTTCTTTGACACGAAGTTGTTTCCATTTGAAAGCAATACGCATATGCAGAAAAAAATTTCATTGGCTGATCAAACTTTTGATGTCTTTGGTGGGTCAAAAATAATTCTGCTGGAATTTTTTAAAGAAATATTCTCCACACAGGAGACAATGTCACTGATGATGATATATACAAGCCTTTAAACTTTGTAGAATAGGACATCGTTGCATTGTTAATCAGAAGCCGCAGGGACAGAAGAAGATGATTTCTAACATTCCGGGTTTATATTTTTGCATGGACAGAAGAAGAAGAATTGATGATTGTTTTAACATTCCGGGTAAATATTTTGATTTCAATGTTTTTGATGAAGTCATTGAGAGTAAGGAATTCCAAATAACTTTCACTGAAAAGACATAACAAAATATTGTTGTATGTCAACATGCACTTGATAAAAAAAACTTCTGACACCTATTAAAATAAAGCAAAGCAACATCTCAGTAATAGATTGTTTCAAAACATAAAAAAATCATTTAATTATTCGGCATAACTCCGAACGGCGGTCCCGAATTAAAATTGCTGTTTTTCCATGCTATTTTCATATTGCGCACACCCCCGTTGCTGCGCACAGCCTATTTCTGTAGGTATATTTGCTCAAACTTGGGCTAATTATCCAACTGGTCCAGCGGTTGATAATTGGAAGCTGGATGAAGGTTTTTACAGGTGAAAAAGAGGCTGGATTGATGAAAAACGCTTAAGTAATGGAAGCTGGATGAGGGTATATTTATATATGAAATAGAAGCTGGATTGACGAAAATAACGAGCGAAAAATAGAAGGTATTTTATATCTGAAGTAGGCTAGAAGCTGGATGCATGTTGAAATACATGAATGAAAATCATCAATACAGCTTCCATTTAAGCTAGAAAACCATTTTATTTTTTCCATAAATCCAGCTTCTATTTTATCAACACGTTGGACATATCTATAACGGGGTTTATCAGCATGATGCTTTCCAGTGGCGCTTTAGCCACAAGTCGGATGTTTTCGGAAAGTACCTCAAGTTGTTGTGTGACAATTACAACATTTGACGATATAGACTATATGTTTTAATATGGGACCGCCGTTCGGAGTTATGCCAATTATTCTTCATAAAAGGAAGCTATTCTACATTCAAATTATATATTAAAATCACATTAAATTAAAAATGATTGCAACTTCCTGTTCAGTGTATCCATTGCATGGCCTTCATCAAAGGATTCACAACACAAACCCCTGAAAGACTCGATGAACTTCATCCCATAATTATTATGTAATAACATGTAGCAACAAACTCAACCATAAGTACCAAGTAGAAATATGCACTGCCAATTTGTTAATGCACACCTACGACGTTCTGCCTGTCATTTTCTGTAAATAGACGAATATACCTGCATAGCTTTTGCCCGCAAGTCCACTAGACAAATTGTGATGTCTCAGGTAGTAGAGGTCTTTGGTAGACTGTTCGAACTGAAATGGGTCGAATGGCCTCCCTTGGTGACACGTTCTCTTAGCAGAACCCCTTCTGAATCATGAGGTGAGCAACCCAGAAAAACCGAGTCACACCAAGCGTTGCATTGGAAAGTGTCAGCAGACAATAAGGCACAAACATAGACATAGACATAGACATATTTTTATTGATCCCAACAATTCAATTGTACATGTATGTTTAACAAAGCATAGATATAATTCACAATAAGAAAATACTCAAAGTGAATAGGTATTATAAAAGTGAGGGAGCAAATAGGCACACCAAAAGGGACAAGTCCCGCTAAGCAGGGGCCTAATTAACAAAGTGAAGTGAGAAAGTGAAAGCTGAAGGGAGTATTGGAATGCAGAGATATTACTTAACTATGGAAAGAAAAAAATTAATATTATCAAACAAACAAAACTAATGTAGTAAACACTACATGAAAAATTCAGTGAAAAAACAAAATAAAAGCAATCAAACAATCAAATAAATCAGCATTAGCATGGGTAACCCCATGCTATTAACAGAAAACATTACATAATGTATACACACGTAACAGGTGTTTAAAGTGAGTTAAGTTAGCAGCCTTACGAATGTGAATCGGAATTTTATTCCATATGACAGGGCCTTGGAATTTAATGGAAAATTTCCGAACATTTGTTTTTGCAAAAATAATACTGAAGTCTCTATTACCTCTAGTGAGTCCAGGATGCAATGCAGGAGAGAAGTAGGAATCAAAGGATGAAGGGAGGAGGTTATTGATGTATTGATACATAAATTGAGATGTCTGTTCAAATCTAATCTGCTTAATATTTAGGAGTTTATGCTCAGCAAATAGGGGACCAGTATGACAGTTAACAGTGGATTTAGTGATAACTCGTATTGCTTTTTTTGCAAGGTCCTTAAAACATGGAGATGGGTATCATAGGTAGAAGTCCAAATTAAATTAGAGTAACTAAGGTATGGATAGACTAGGGTGAAATATAGATTGATAAGCACATGAGAGGGAAGCAAGTAAGAGACTCTCTTAATAATGCCTATGTTTTTTGATTTTTTTTTACTTATTTCGTCTATATGGACTTTCCATTTTAGGTGCTGATCAATATGATCATATTATATATTAAGAGCTAAACAGTTGTCGTATTAAAAATTGAGTTTAAACGCAAATCAGAATTTACCCCTACCCTTCGTACAAAATGGCGAGCGAACCCAGATGATGCTTTAATGTAATGGGACGGATGGAGGAGGATTGAGAAATAATCTTTTGCCATCTAGTGAATATTCTTTTAATTGGCATATTCATTACATGAATATAATATTATTTCTTTTAATTGGCATATTCATTACATGAATATAATATTATTAATTAAAACACCGGATTTCTTTCTCATTAGGGGCAACAGAGTGTAATGGCTTCCTTGGTGACTCTGCCTGTTCTTCCGTCATTAATTTATCAGTCAGCATTTTACACATTGATAATAATTATGCTGATTTGGCTGGTAGGTGAAATGCTGACCAATGAACAACTGCTAATCAGCATTTAATCCATAGGCCTAGCCAATCAGTAAATCAACATTTTACCTTTGCCATCGTCATGCTATCAATCGATCACTTTTATCCTGAATTGTGTAAGACAACCATTTGGAGTTAATCCGATAGCTTAGGCTAAGTCGGATCGTAGCAAAATTCTACTTTAATGTCAAACATGATTAAATTATAAATTCATTCATTACAATAATTTGCTTAGCGCCTCTTACAGGGAACTACGCTGAGAAGCATCTTTAAATTCACCGCGACTAAATAAAACTGTTTTAAGAAGCGAGAGAAAGAGTTGTTGAAAGCCATCCTAGTATACCGGTGTAAATGTTTCAAATTACTTCCCGATTTCAGATTACCCCTGCACACTAGATTTGCATAATTCATCGCTTTTATTGCGCTAAACAAAATCAAAAAATAATCACGCTTCTTGTTTTGCTCTGGATTTTCATCCGTCGTCCCGCTTCGTGGTCTGTGGCCAATATTTTGATCCGAAAAAAATAATAGCCTCGAAACCGTTTCTTCATGTGACTTTAACGGCGATTAGTAATTTAGTTACAGATGAAAACGACAAAGGATAAAGAGTGCATTGGGTTAAGGGTGAGAGCTCTCCCCACTGATTAAAAGTCTACCATTTTCTTGCTATTGTGCGATAAAATTACATTCGCTAGATGGCAGAAGATACTTTTCAGAACTCCACCGAACTTATAACGGCATCTAAACATTTTAATCACTCGCCATTTTGTGCTCGTGACAGATAATCTAAGACGAGCTTATTGTTGAATTCGATTAAAATATTCGCCATTGCACGAGTTTTAGCGTTGGCCGCACATAATTGCGAGTAACTTCAATATGAATAAGTTAAAGATTCTTAGTTTGCATTGGCATTTGTTTGCATAAATGCACTCCTGAAAAGCATAACATTGTCTCAGTAGGTTTATGCATTGTTTTAAATATCACACATGATAGTGTAATTTCAAATAATGCACAGTGCGGTATGTTCGAAGTTTATTTTTTCGAATTTTCTGTAACAGATAACGCAGTCCTACATGAGACATTGTATTTTCTTAAACAGCAGCATAAACCTGACATTTAAGACTTTATATATTAAAATATTCTGGCTAAAGTTTAAAGTGGAGGCTATATATTGACTAACGTAATTATTTCTATAATTGAAAGCAGGATCAAAGAAGCTTATTCTTTGTTTAAATAGTCGTGGAATAAGGGAAATGAACTGTAAAATAATTATAATCTGGGTGCACAGTTTATAATGTACCACACTCTGTTTATGCCCATTACAGTTTATTGCCTGAAAATCATTAATGAAAAGTTTCTTTCTTGAATAAAAACTGATTTGCTGAAAGAATAAGTATTACCTGGGTTGATATAACAAGTTTTTGTCGCAATTGTGGCTGAATCGATTGAGTGTTTTGGCTTAAAATAGAAGTTGACTTGTTGATTCCTTTATCAATGGAAGATGGTTTGAGGAAAAAGGTCGTGGATAATTGAAGCCAATAATATTTCCTTAAACATTATTGGCAGTGATGAAAACGTTTGTTCCTCAAATTGAAACTGATATGCTGAAGTTATTATAAAATTTGGTAGACTGCTTATGTACCAACACATGTACAGCATTGAAGACATCGAGATAACTTAACAATATAAGGTACAATTTTTCCAGTAAGCTTTTAATGACATAATTGTGAAATTTCAATAATGAAACTATGCCTGCTATTATTACATGCACCACCTATTCATTCGTATGATGATCTAAATCAGTATTACCTTAATGAAAGAGAAATTAACGTTCAGTTTTGAACAATGATGAAATAATTTTATGTCTTAAACCAGGTTCTTACTGAGATGTTCATGTTCCTCATATGAATTGGTGCCGGAAGTTCTTTTATGAAGTGCACGAAAACGAACAGCTTTCTGTGATGACTTCTCAGTGCGGTCATTCTAAAGGGTTTTTAATTATTGATCGATTTGCGAAGGTTTCATCTACAGACTCAAACTGACGCTTCATTCAGCGTTGGTTGAATATAAGATGGATTGACGATAAGAAATATTAAGCCGAATTGATGAAAACATTGAAAAGAATGTTTCCTTGAATAGAAACGGCATTGTTGGGAAATTTTTAAATAGAAGTGTGGGTAGCATTCTATAATGACTCGGTAGCAAGTAACTTTTTTTTATAAATTTGATGAAAAATATTTCATCACGAAATAGAAGCGGGATTTAGCGCGTGAGCGTCGATTAGGGTTAGTTTTAGGGTTAGTGCAGTCATTCTGCTGAAATTGAAGCTGGATTGATGAACAATAATTTTCAATGAAAATTGGATGAAAAATATTTGCTGACGAAATAGAAGCGGGATTTATCGAACAAATTCTTGCCTAAAGAGAAGCTGGATCGATTAAAAGGATTCTCGGCAAACTAGAAGTTGGATTTATTAAAGATAACAACGCTGCAACGTTATCTACCGAGTCATTATAGAACTATTACTGAGTCATTATAGAACGCTACCGAAGTGTGATTAATGAAAAGAATCATGCTTAAATAGAAGTTTGATTTATGAGAAATGATTTTGGATGAAAAATAGGTGTTGCTCAAATATAAGCTGGGGTGATGAAACAAACTTTTGTCTGAATGAAAGCTGGACTGAACAATCGATTGAATCATTATTCATGCTGAAGTAGAAGTCGGATTGATGATAACTAATTGATTGTCAAATAAAATCTGGATTTTGGAGATGAGTGCATGGCTAAATGGAAGCTGGATTGTTGCAATTCATTCTATTTGACGAACACCATGAGACAACATTAATGTGTGAATATTAATCTACAGCTTTTAAACCATCAATTCTGTCTTTGTCGGTTAACACTGCAACTGAAGGAGAACACAACGGTGTTCTATTCTACAGAAATTTATGGCTTCAGTATTTCACCCCAAAGGATTATAATTTTCTGTGTGAGTAATTTTGTGCATTGTTAGAAAAGAACTGCCAATGAGAAATGAAAAATTGTGAAAGGTTGCACTTGAATCGACCAAAGCAGAAAGGATCTACAAATGTGCAATTGCTTTCAATTGTATACTTTTATGCTGAAGAATAGCTACAAACATGCAAAGTAAGTTTTTGTGAATAATCACAGAAGCACCAGTGCTTAAAGTGTAAAAAAAGAAGTGCCTGGACACCCCTAATTACCTTCCTCTCCTCTGTCTGTCTGTGTGTCTGTCTGTGTGTGTGTCTGTCTGTGTGTGTGTCTGTCTGTCTGTCTGTCTGTCTGTCTTCATTTCTCTCCCGCTCGCTCGCGCGCGCACTCTCTCTTTATCTCTATCCATCTCTCTGAAGCCAACGCACCGTGTATAATAATTTAATAAACACTGAGTGAGGGGATTGGGAAATTAAGTCGGGATGGAAAGTAAGAGTGGGGACAGAGTGAAATGAGGATGGTGGAGAAGTTGGGGATTGGCCAGGAGCTAAATTTCCCGTGCAACACCGGGTACCCCACCCCAGCTAGTAAAAATAATATAATAAACATTAAACACTGTATCATTCTGATCACCATGCAATATATACAGACAGCACTTTCCGTCAGCACAGTTGACCATTTGATTCTTAGCCTTGGCTGTCTGTCGACTTTTGTTTTTATATAATTATTTTGTTAGTTTTTCCCGCGACTGAGCGTTTACAGAAACCCACAGATCACAGCTGCGATTAGGCCTACAAGCAAGAAACTGCTGCCAAAACGATTGTTTTGTATATAGAAGAAATGACTGATACAGAATGTTGTCCACTCATAGCCTAATGTTGTTTGTCAATTTTCCGCATAAGCCTTTGTAGGCCTATACACAGAATTATTACTCTGCTTAGTTGAACTTACCACACGGTTTGGATGATAAGTCAATACACATCATAATTTCGGTAAAAAAATACAGACAATGTCAGTTTAAGCTATCTACAGACATTGTCTGTAGGGGAGACAGCGCTATTGAAGATCAGTCCAATCAATCTCGATGCAAAAATCACGTGACGTACAGCTTGTTTCTCATTGGTGGCGCTTCACGATAGTCGCTGCATAAGCAGTATAACCAAAGATTCTGAATACTCAATGAAGTCGCGTATTTGTTCTAGCGCCGTTTAGGAATATCAGCTCATTATAATTTCTAGAATTGCGGAGATTGAACGAATCATAGCTCGAAAAACCAAACTCTCGTCATTAATTTTTCAATGATAAATATTCTTCGTATTTGTTTAAAATTGAGTTCATTTTCGATACAATCTTATTCATTCATGATAAGATTTTCCAATAATTTTAACGTCCTAGGCTACGAGGCCGTCGTCGTTCCCCAATCACCTATCTCGGATACTCAGCTCTAAACATTTAAAAATGCTAATCACGAGACTTTTACAAATCCAGCATTGAGAAAACAAGATTTCATTTACCCAGTGCGAGCTTGAACTAATTGATTTCAACGGTCTAATTCAAATGCATGAAGGAGACGGTCTCTGCATGACATAGGTCTGTGTAATAAGTGAGAATCAACAGAAGTTTTAACTGACTAAACAACAGCATTATAGAACACAAAATTGAATGTTACTGCAATGAAACAGACGGACGAACAAATGCTTTTCGATATAAAAGTTCAAATCGGAAGAAAATAAAAAGGACCATAGGAAAACATGATCAGAAGAAAAACTATCTAGGGGAACAGTGGTCTTAAGAAAAATAGACAGTAAGATAAAAGATGGATAGGTCTAGACGAATAGACAGACACAACAAAAAGACAGAACAAACAGACAGAACAGAACATATCAGTCAGAGAGACAGGCAGAAAGACAAGCATAGGGAGAGAAAGACAGACAGCCAAATAGAGAGACAGACCGGCAGATATATAGAGAGACAGTCAGACATACAAACAGAGAGACCGACAGACAGACAGAGAAGGACAGACAGACGGAGAGAGACAGAGAAAACAGAGAGAGACAGACAGACAGGGAGAGAGACAGAGAAAACAGAGAGTGACAGACTGAGAGACAGCCAAATAGAGAGACAGACAGCCAGCCAGCCAGCCAAATAGAGAGACAGACCGGCAGATAGAGAGACAGACAAATAGAGAGACAGATAGACAGACAGAAAGAAAGACAAATAGAGAGGGATATAGACGGACAGAGAGAGACAGACAGACAGACAGATAAAACAGAGAGATACAGACAGAGAGACAGGCAGAGAGACAGACATACCGACAGACATACAGACAGGCGGAAAGACAAACATACAGAGAGGCAGACAGACAGACAGACAGACAGACAGACATAGAGACAGACGAATAGAGAGACCGTCAGGCAGACAAACGGAGAGACAGACAGAGAGAGAGAGAGAGAGAAAAGACAGATGGGTGGATGGATGGATGGATATAGACGGACGGACGGGACGGACAGACGGAAAGACGGACGGACGGACGGACGGAGGGACGGACGGACAGAGGGACGGACATACGGACGGACGGACGGACGGACGGAAAGACGGGCGGACGGACGGACGGAAAGACGTACGGACGGAGGGACGGACGGACAGAGGGACGGACATACGGACGGACGGACGGAAAGACGGACGGACGGACCGGACCGGACGGACGGAGGGACGGAGGGACGGACGGACGGACGGACGGAAAGACGGACGGACGGAGGGACGGACGGACGGATGAACGGATACATTGATAGTGTCACGATCTTGATGCAATCTATTTTTGGAAGGCCATGTTAGCGGAGCTTTACACAGTGCGAGGATCGTATTTTAGAATGTTTTATTATTAAAATTCGAATGTAAAAGAGTTTTAGACGAGAGGCTCAGTCGGCAGTGTTTAAGCAGACAGTATTTCTAGAATCGGTAGACATAAAACTTAATGTATTTGTCAGCCGACGCTAACTGTCGCTGTAGCCTACTTCGCCCATGATGTTCAGCGGTCGCCTTGCCCCGCCATGGCCGATCAACAGCATATGGCCCTTTGCAGCTTCTTCATAATGTCCCCCGTGGGAATCATTTGGGTGAATCAGGGGTTGTTAATAGTTTCTTACCCGTTGACCTTTGACCCAATGACCCCTCAACTCCCGAACCCAGTCGCTGAAACTGTTTGTTTGGTCCTATGGCGCTCTTTCGCTGATGGTAGAAGTGCTGTGGAAATGTTGCGACTATGACAGAGAGATGCATAGATGGATAGATTGATAGATGGGTAGATGGATGGAAGGACGCACGGAAGGAAAGACAGACCGGCGTTAACTGTCCGTCCGTACATACATCCGTCCATCCAACAATTCATCCTATAATCCATACATTCATTTAGTCAGACTGTCCATCCATCAATCCATCCATTTATCCATCCATCCATCCATCCATCCATTTATCCATCCATGACCCATACATCCATATATACATCTATTCATCTAACCATCTATCTATCTATCTATCTGTCCGTCCGTCCATCCATCTATATCCATCCATTGAGACATCCATTCTGTCTGACTGTCTGCCCATCTATCCATTTAATTATCCATCAATCCATCTGCTCACATACTTATCTATTCTTCTATCCATCAATCCATCAGTCAAGCAGGTAGGTAGGTATGTAGGTAGGTAGGTAGATTAGATAGATAGATAGATAAATAGATAGATAGATGGATGGATGGATGGATGGATGGATGGATGGATGGATGGACGGACGGACGGACGGACGGACGGACGGACGGACGGACGGACGGACGGACGGACGGACGGACGGACGGACGGACGGACGGACGGACGGACGGACGGACGGACGGATGGACAGTCAGACTAAAGGAATGGATGGATCGGTGGATGGACGGATGGACGGACCGACGGACGGACGGACGAACGGTTGGATTGATGAGTAGATGGGCGGATGAATAGACATTTCTAAATAGATATAAAGATAACCGATATATAGATAAAAAAAAGTAGAGTAAAGTCCTATCCCGTTCGATGAGGAACATAGGGAGGCGCTCATCTCCTTTTCCATGGCCCTAAACCAGCAATGGGCGAATCCAAAGGTCCTGGACACGAGGCCAGTGTATCGCAAGAATTGCTGTTTACTTCCCAGCTTACGCCGGTACCAAATTATACTGCTTGGTGACAGAGGCACGTGTGCGTGAACAACTTGCCCAAGGTCGTTACCCGGAGTCGAACTGGCAACCTGCCGCTCCGAGAGCGGACGCGTTACCGGTCTGCCACCAGGTCGCACATATATAGATGTATAGATATATTGATGCATGGGCATTATGATGTATGGAATCTATGGATGGATGAACTAACGTATTCTATGATCCGATAAAAGAAAGGTTGGCTCAGATTTTTAAGCAGAGACTTCACCGCAGGGCTACTTCACATTGGTTTTGGACTAAAAACGTTAAAATTTCCAAATGCTTAAGTGAAAGAGTTCACAATCATGGCTAGAGGTATTTTTAGAATCGGTCGCCTCGAGATTATGAGAGGTCACGTCCCAGAGGAATTTCTGGGATAGCCGTCTGCAGGTGAAACGGTTATTGGGGGAATTTGAGCCCGAACACTGCGCATGCGTGCACTGCTTGATCTGAATGTATGTACGCAAGAAGAAGACCCAGTTATCTTTGGCGGGAGCTTTACCCAATGCCAGGTGGCGAAATAGACGATTGCGATATAGGTCACTTCGTTCATTGGTGGTGACGTACGGCGCGTGGGATGGGGGAAAGGTCATCGTGCATCTTGGAGTCGTCTCACTGTCTCAGTTTTCTTTTGTTTCCTACGGGAAGTCACTTGCTCTACTTCGAAAGGTAATGTTAACTTTTCAGTCTTTTCTACGTATAAAGTCATTGTTTTTCCGCCGAAACTTTCTGGACTGCTGCTTTCATATTCTACCCTTTTCAGCTATTAAAGAATGAAGATAAAAAATAATAGTCAATTCGAACTTGAATTGTTTATTTCAAAAACTATTTATTTCTAGTTGCTTTTATTTCAATAAAGTGTCTCTGCAGTTACGCCGCCAGACAGTTTAAAACCGGGTATACAGCCAAGACAGAAACACAAATGATGGAGCATGCAAGGAGCAATTTATAGCAACCACGTGGGAGGCTGACGAGCACAGCATGCAGAGCCATTTTACCATGGCATTTGGCATTGTTTGCTCTGCCTTAGTGCAGTTGGTCTAAACTATATTTACAATTACTAAAGCACTTTAAGGCAGTTTGTGCTTGGCATTGTCTGTTTGTGTATGCGTGTCTGTTTGCAATAGGGTTAATTAAAGTCATAGGCGTAGGGGACATTTCGGCAGTGGGGGGGGGCAAAGATTTGACTTTTGCCCGAAAAGAATGCTTTACATTTTTGGGCGGACCGCGAGGCGCCCACCATATTCAGCGGCCAAATTTTCTGATGACCTTTTTCATTTATTTTTTTTAGTCATTCCAATCTCCCAGCCCGAAACAGCGATTGATTTCCCAACGAAAATAACTGATAACTTTTTTAGTCATTTCGTACAAATCATATGAAAATATGGCTGTTTTACCCCAGTGCCCCCGAAAAAATCCTCCCATGCCTGTTTTGCTCGAAAAAGGTTTGTCCGCCCGTGTCTGTTTTGCCCGAAAATCGCATTTGCCCGAAATGAGGTGGGGGATTTGCCCTCTAGACCCCCGCCTCCTACGCCTATGATTAAAGTCGAGGCCTATATATAGAGTTTTGATTAGTTATGTGTCCTGCGTATTGTTCTTAAATGCAAGTATACAAATCTAGTCATAAGCTGCACGAGCAGGGCTTTTTTAACGTGCAGTTGTACACAAAATGTGCAGTTCTAAATTGATTTGTGCAGCTGTAGAAACACTTCTGTCACAAGTTCTGTGCAGTTAAAACTAGCAAAAAGTCATTGTAATCCGATTGGAAGTAATTTACCATGGAGGATGGGAAGGGAAAGAAGAGGCTGTGCAGTTCTAAAATTTCCTTTAAAACAGCCCTGTGCACGACTGCACGTGGCATGGCTAATCATTTTCATTTTATTTTAAAGATCACTGCATGATGCAGAATTGCAGATGAATGTATTTTAGTCCAATTGCTTTAAAGCACCGTGTGCCAGGGCTGTTAGAGATATGATTATTTCTGCCAAATTGTTGATAGATATTTGACTTATGTTTCCAGATCTATGTGTGGCCATACTTCATAAGAAGAAAGTCTGAAGCATTCTTCAAAGATTCTGACCTGTCAATCAAGTCTACAGTAGGCTTACATCTTTTTAGATTATATAATCTGTAAATTTCAAAAGGTAACTGAAAACAGTCTGATGGCGCATGCAAGGCGAAACTGAGACAGTGAGATCTCCTTATAGATCTAATACAAGACTCAACTTTTTGCATTTTGCTCGAGTCTCTGATCTCAACGGATCGAACTCAATTGATCTCTGTATCTAACATGGTATAGGCTATCTAACTTCGAGTTTAAAAATTCTAATGATACAGCATCAATCAATGTTCCTGCACATTCAGTATCTATTCTAGTCCCACCTGCGTGAGGGAGATTCACTTTGGCGTGGAGGGGCGGGGGTGAAAAACGGCCGTTTTCGGCGGCGGCAACTGCTGAGGCAGTCTTTAACAACATCCTTTGGCCGATCGATTTTTTCCGACGACCTATTTTTAGTCTTTGTCCTAAAATTTACGAGAAATATGTTGATTTCTTTATCTTGTTTTAATCTTTTCTCTCAAAATTCTGAGCAAGTATACAAATTTGACATGTAAACATATTTTCAGGTAAATAAGTCCAGTCCAATTTTCAGGAGGGGAGGAATGTTGTGTATCATTTTTCTGTGGGGTGGGAAAACTAAAACCTGTGTCCATTTTTGTTTGTTTTTTGTGCACTTGTTCTAGCGCCTCTTCAAGCTTCCAGCTCAGAGGCGCTCCCGCCCACAGCGCGGACACTCCATCGGAGTTTCGCGCCGAAGCGCTGAGCAATTGTGAGGTCCCTACGAGACGGCTTGAGGTGGATTCGAACCTGCTACCCTTCGGCTGAAGGCGACGAACATACCCACTACACCACCGCGCCCCCATGTAAGCAACAGCTCTACATGTAGATATTTTGGGATGCCTAGATTAACTGGTTTTAAAAAGAAATTTTTAGAACTGCACAGCGAGCAATTTGAATCTAGTGTGGACGGTCAAAATTTCTTATGCCCTTTTTTAGTCATCCACGTCAGATTTGGCCTTTCTGCATATTTTTTCACTGCACAAGCTCTTCGTTTCCAATTCGCTCTTGCGTGGTAAACTGGCTGCAGCCTGCAGTCACCTTTTATAATGAATATTACTGCACATGATTGCTTTTACAACTGCACAAATCCATTTTCAACTCCACATTTTGTGTAGAACTGCACGTTAAAAATCCCTGACTGCTGCACATTAGTTGTCTGAGGTTAAATTTAAACTGCAATTATTATTATTAGACCCTTATTATTATAACTCATTCTTAAGCACTATATATAGATCTATTGTGTAATGGTTAAACACCAAACTATGGCGCTGAGTAATAACTATGAGTGAAGGGCTTGAGTCTGAAGGTCCCTAGATTCGTGTAGTAACTCTTTACTTTACTTTTATTGTTGTAAAACAAGTGCTGCAAATTTGTTGTTATGTTTGGCATGCCAGTGACGCCACAATCAGTGGAGCGTGGCAATGTGGATGTTTCGCCTGTCTCGGGTCTGGTGTCTTCGAAAGGTCGCTTGCTGGTGGACTTGCAACTGCCACGGAAGAAGATGACGCCTGCCTTACTGAGGTCATTAAAGATGATGTAGATTGCAAGCCAGCCCTGCGTCGAGAAATGGTGCGCATTGTCTGCGCTGAAACAATCCTCGGGTCCGGGCCGTCGACAACTTAGACTTCTAGCAGAAAGAATTCTTTTCTTAATTGTAGGACTGATATTGAACTTGAGAGTCGCTCAGTTAAAATACTGCTATCCTCTGTTTAATTTAATAATTTGTTTGTTTAAAACTAAACAATTAAAGTCTATCATTGTAAGCTGATGCATGCTAGAAATGGAGTCTGATATATGCCGACTGTTCATCAAAGGCTATTCGTCAAGAGAGCGCTATTCAAATAGGCTATCATTCATCAGTGGACTATATAATCATGTATGTATTTATGTGTATATTTATATGTATATAACAAAGATGATCAGTGTCGCCCTCCCCCTGCTTTTTTCAGGTTTGAGACTGGCACTGGCTGAGTGCGACCAGAGGCGGAGTATACATGTGTGCATGTATGTATGTATGTATGTATGTATGTATGTATGTATGTATGTATGTATGTATGTATGTATGTATGTATGTATGTATGTATGTATGTATGTATTGTATGTAGCTACGTGCTATATGTATGTACGGTATATGCGTGTATATGCGTGTATATGTATGTATGTATGTATGTATGTATGTATGTATGTATGTATGTATGTATGTATGTATGTATGCATGTATTATATGTATTGTATGTAAATTGTATGTATTGTATGTATGCGTGTATGTATGCGTGTATGTATGCATGCATACATATGCACATGCATACATGTGTGTATGTAGGCATTTATGCGTATGTATGCATTGCATGCATGTATTATAATTCTCCTGTCCTTCACATTATTTCTATAGGAAATTATCGCCTTTCATATATGACGAATGTGCTTCCTCTGTTTCCTTTTATCGTTGACATCAGTGGTCTTTTCTACTGTTTATGCTAATCTTCTATCGTGCAAAACTGTCGGTAATAACTGCCTTTCAGAAAACCCTTTAAATGACCAATTATACCACAACACAGCTGTCAATTTGCAGAAAACCTGTATATTAGAAGATAATTATTACAGAAATTAAATCAGATTTTCTTAAAATTACAGAAAAATCGGTATATAAGCAGGCTAAATAATACACAAATTAAATCGAATTTCCTTAAAATTACAGAAAAACCGGTATATTAACAGGCTAATAAATACAGAAATTAAATCGAATTTTCTTTAAATTACAGAAAAATCGGTATATAAGCAGGCTAATGAATACAGAAATTAAATGGAATTTCCTTAAAATTACAGAAAAATCGGTATATAAGCAGGCTAAATAATACATAAATTAAATCGAATTTCCTTAAAATTACCGGGAAAATCAGTATATATTTTCCAGAAAATCGGTTCCTTTAACCGAATATAACTGTAAATTATCACAGAAAAATATATGTGAATCATTTACAGAAAAGGCTCCATTCACAGAAAAAGTATGTATATGATTTTACAGAAGTATGTGAAAATACAGACAAAGTAATGGCAACACTGCTGCCATGAGTTTTTCTGTAGATATACAGAGTCTGTCTCATACAGTGCATCACAGCTGGTGACATTATGAAAACAACGGATAACATTGTTCAAATAGCCTACTTTCAAAAGGGCTCCTTTAGACAAAGTGTTTTGCTTATTTACCTTGCTTATTCAAAATTATAAAAAATCCATTGCACGTAGTTGATAGGCTTCGTCCTGAGAAAAAGTGAGCTAGAGGCCTGTGCAGCCTCTCTGTTTCCCCGCTCTCATACAATGTATCTGCTCCACCATCCATGCATGCTCCGGCCTCGCTGCCCTCGCATATATCTGTCAGCGACTATAATTTATCATAATTATGTCGTTTGTTTTCAGTTGAATTTAGGCATAGGCCTAAAGAGTATAGAATTTCCACTATAATTATAGGCTATAGATACCAGCAATGATATTTTGATAGTAACAAAATGAACCCAGTTGTGTGGGCGTGTCTCTGCCTCCCGCCTTAGCGATCAGTAGTGGCGCTAGGAGAGGGTCTAGGGAGCCTAAGACCCCCTAAAAAGGCCATCCATTTTTTCCCATGTAAAAATTAAATATTTGTACAATTAACCCTCTTTAGCCTCCCCCCAAATGAACCGTAAAGGGGTACGCACGAGATTTAATTGTCAGACGTTTTGGCGGACATGAAAAGGACCGAGTTCCAAGATTTCGACCAAATGACTAAAAAATGGAAAATTTTCATGAGATTTTGGCCGATGACTAAAAAAAGGTCGTCAGAAATTTTGGAGACTGAAAACGGAAAATTTTCTCCCGCAAATTCAGCCCCCCAAAACTGAAATCCTGGCGCCGCCACTGATAGCGATTAGGGGAAGGGGATTGCAATACCTTCACGTTCCCGCCTCAAGCTCAAAAGTGGGGATGGAAATTCTTTCCTTTCCTTAATTCCCTCCTCAGGATGTATACGACTCCAGAGCCTTATATATATATATATATATATATATATATATATATATATATATATATATATATATATGACATTGTATGTGTATATATACTAATGCCAGCTCTGCCCCATTTGCGATTTTAATTAGGCTATACGCATGAATTCACAGCCCATACGAATACGATAGACAGCCAAATGCTTTCATGTTTCAAAACCATAATAATTCATTTACTTACAGAATAAAATAGTGACTATCGCCACCACTTTTAAAAGTCCCAATATAAAGCTATTCTTGTGTCTTGAGCAGAGGCGTAGCGACCGCCCTCCGTACCCTCCGACCGAAGGGGGCCCCGCACGGAAAAGGGGGCCCCTAAAAGTCGCAAAAAAGTTAAGGTATAACTAGATAGCTGACATTTTATTGACGCTATTACACATACCATGTCAGTTTTACTGATAAAACCGATAAGTACGGATTATAGGGCCTTCATGTATAGGCTACGCTACGCTGCAGGTCTATACAATACAAACCCTGTATGTTGCATAAAATAAATACCACATTTCAGTTTCTGCATTGTAAAGGGCCCCGCCACCCCGGACATATGTTCGGAGGTGGCCACGCTCTTTGTTGCTACGGCCCTGGTCTTGAGGGTAGACATAGGCCTGATAATGCATCATAATTATTAGGCTATAGTTGCGTATCTTGGTATTTTTGCGCCCTGGCGAGTGACTGCAATCCGATAGTAAGCAACAACATTAGAAACACATTTGACGATTACTTTTATGACTCAGTTCCATTCTATAGATGCTTGCCTCTAGCCAACCGACGCCTAAATATAATATTATACTGCGAGTGCATCATTGGATCTGAAAACAGCTGTAATTACTCATTGCGATTGCAAGGGGTTAAGGTAATTGGGGCAAGACCCGAGATAGTCAGACAGACAGACTGACAGAGACAGACAGAGAGAGACAGACATACACACACACACACAGGCGCACAGTATCGGTGACATGTAGGAGGGACAGAGGTTAGAGGAAGAAAGAGAGAGTCTCGAACAGACAGATGGTGGAGAGGCAGAGAGAGAGAGAGAGAGAGAGAGAGAGAGAGAGAGAGAGAGAGAGAGAGACATACACGCAGGGATACAGATTCAGATTCAGTTAAAACTATATATATATATATATAATTTTGAATCTGCACCAAGGCTGAAACTTTCTGTGCAAGGTGTCTATTATATTATCTTGGCTCAATTTAACAAGGGCTATCTATTACGCTGTACGTCGCAGGGAAACGTCTGTTGCACATGCGGCCGTCCATTAGACTATAACTGTATAGACGGCCGTCCATGACGCCCGTCCAAGACTGCCTGGACGCCGTCCAGGCAGTCATGGACGACCGTCCAGGCAGTGCTGGCCAAATAAGTGGCAGGACGGCGTCCAGCCTCGAAAATAAGTGCCTGGACGCCGTCCATGACCGTCCTGGCACACTTTAAGCACTGAGAAGCACCAATTACTTGAGGAATCCTATGCTCAAGGAAAGAAGATAATGTAGAGAAAATCGTTGGAAACAATTGCTTAATTACGTTGGTTGAAAATGCATATTTGGTAGAAAGCATAGAAATGTCACTTATGTCAGAAATCAATTGCTCTGGATGGAAATCTGAAAGTACACAAGAGAACTCATTCTGTTGGGAAACTGTACAAATGTTCTTTTTTCAGAAATAATTTACTCAATGTGGTGAAATGACAGGAAACAAGAGAATCCATACTATCGAGAAACCTCACAAATGCGTCTTATGTCAGAAAGCATTTTCTCAAGGTGGTGATCTGAAAAGACACATGAGAACACATACTGGGGAGAGACCATACAAATGCCAGTTTTGTGCTAAATCATTTGCCGAACATGGTAATCTGAAAGCACACATGAGAACCCATACTGGGGAGAAACCATACAAATGTCGGTTTTGTCAGAAATTATTTGCTCGATGTAGCATTGCACACATGAGAAGTTCTCATTGAGAACCCATACTGGAGAGAAACCATACAAATGTCAGTTATGTCAGAGATCATTTACTAAAGTTGATAATTTCAAATCACATATGAGAACCCATACTGGGGAGAAACCATACAAATGTCAGTTCTGTCATAAATCATTTACTAAAGCTGGTGATCTGAAATTACACACGAGAACCCATACTGGAGAGAAACCATACAAATGCCGGTTATGTCAGAAATCGTTTACTCAAGCTGGTGATCTCAAGAGCCACATGAGAACCCATACTGGAGAGAAACCATTCAAATGTCAGTTTTGTCAAACTTCATTTTCGTTTAGCAGTAATCTACGCCGTCATGTGATATCCCATTCTGATGAAAAACCTTACATATGTGAGATATGTATGAAAGGATTCAGATCACTTAGAAATCTAAAGCAGCACAGAACAACTCATATGAACGAGAAGCAACCCAGGTGCAGCAAATCTTTTCGTGTGGGAAGTTCTTCAACCAAACAGCTCGAACTCCATGTAGGGATAAAATCAATGGATGAACTGGAAAAAGAATCAAATGCTGAACTATCTGTCCCATTCATAACACTAAGCATTGCCAGCGCTATTGATAAAACATTTGAACGTCTGCCAAAAAATATGCTTCATGACTGCAATGAAATCGCAAGTCTTCCAACAAGTAGTCTTCGAGAATGTTGTTTCATGAACAAAATCAAATCACCCGAGGATGCAAAACCTGTTGTTGACAAATCGTTTGGATGTGGTATATGTGGTGATATGTTTGAAATTGAGATGGAATTTCTGGAGCATTGTACTAGCCACCGCTTTTCTGCACCTGTCGAATTATTTACTGACACATTCTGATATATAATTTCCAATAAACATACGTCGTCGAAGGTTGCGGATAGGTGGCGGATATTTATTGGTGATTTTATGTAAATGAAATGTGCTGTTACTGTGCCGGTGTCACCGACCTACAAACAAATTTTTACTGGGTGTCGATTTAATTGCTAACTAGGACTGCAGTCATTGCGACATAGTAGCACATTTTTTGTTTTTCTTCAGTAGCAATAAAAATAACGATTCCGATGTTGTCTTTCAATGAAGATGCAGTTTTTCTCAATTGATAACACTCACACTTATAGCATAAAGCTTTTTTAACCCTCATCCGCACAAGGGGGGGTCTGGCCAGACCCCCTTCATATATTTGCTGCATAACTTTTTTAGGAGTGATATTTTCTCAGATTGCTTTTATGACTTTGTTCCTATATAACTGAGCTACAATTAGCACATCTAAACGACCAAATCGATGTAGTGATATGGGAGTTCTGAAGATAATACTGGCCGAGACTACAATGATGACAGTTTTACACGGTGAGAGCAACAATAAAGAATGTGAACATGAAGAGATGCCAATGCCTGAAGAACAACATTCATGTGTTTCTTATGATGAAGAAAATGTTGAAATTGAAGATGATGCTAAACACGATGATGAGACTGGATCTGATAGTGAAGATAATGATGACGAAATTGTTTATACTGATGAAGCCGAGATATCTAAATACAAGTAAAAATCCGGATGATTTTTGGCAGTCAAAAGCAATGTCAAGAGGACGTGCTCTGTTGCACAATGCAGTAACAGAAGATGTGGAATAAAATAATACGGACACATTGAGAATATTCAAGAGAGTTTTGACAGTTTTATAACAGCCGAGATGAAAGACATCATCATTCAGCATACAAACCCGAAAGCAACAGCTAACGGATTATGTATGATACATGTTACATTTCAGGTTTAGTCCTATTCCATTATTTTTTAAATATATTTTCTAGAAAACAGTCATGTTGACTCTGATCATAAGAGCATTCAGAACTAATTTTACTAAAATTATGGTTTCTTTATTTTTATCTCCAAATTTTATAGATAGATTGCGACGATGAACATGTATGACAAACCGTCACAATTAATGTAATTAAACATTTAATTTTAAATTCATCATTAAAAATGATTTATATTGCATAAATAGACTGATACATTGTTGTTTTGAGTTACTCTGATATCATCTTACAAAATTGGCATATAAAAAGCACTACTACCCATGAAAAACCCACATCAAAACGGGGGGTCTGGCCAGACCCCCCTTGTTCAAATTAAGTTGCATTTTGGCTTGTTCGGATGAGGGTTAATAGAGAGCAGTCTTTCCAAATGTTATGAGGGAAAAACAACCCTGAATTTCATTGGTTGAATGTAAAAATGGAAACCCATACTAGAGAGAAAACATACAAATGTCAGTTGTGTCATAAATCATTTGCTACAGGCAGTCATCTGAAAAAGCATAATAGGAGATCACATAGTATAAAGAAAGCATACATGTGTGACATATGTCAAAAATCATATGCTGATGGTGGTTATATGAAAGCACACATGAGAACCCATACAGGGGAGAAACCATATATATGTAATTTATGTCACACATCATTTTCGCATGGTAGTACTTTGAAAACACACATGAGAACCCATACTGGCGAGAAAAAATACCAATGTCAGTTATGTAAAAATCATTTTCTCAAAGTGGTGGCCTGAAGGGACACATGAGAACCCATTCTGGAGAGAAACCATATGTCTGTCAATTATGTCACAAATCATTTTCTGATAGCGGTAGTCTGAAAAGGCACATGATAACCCATACTGGCGAGAAGCCATACAAATGCCAGTTGTGTCAGAAATCGTTTACTGAAGGTTGTTATCTGAAAGCACACATGAGAACCCATTCTGGGGAGAAACCATACAAATGTGTGTTTTGTCAGAGATCATTTGGTCAAGGCGGAGATCTAAAAGTACACATGAGGACCCATTCTGGAGAGAAACCATGCAAATGCCAGTTGTGTCAGAAATCATTTACTCGCAATGGTTATCTGAAAAAGCACATGAGAATTCATTCTGGTGAGAAACCGTACAAATGCCAGTCATGTCAGAAAGTATTTGCTACACGCGACAATCTGAAAACACACACGAAAACCCATACTGGCAAGAAACAATACCAGTGTCAGTTATGTCAGAAATCATTTACTCACAGTGGTGGCCTGATGGACACATGAGAACCCATTCTGGGGATAAACCATATATGTGTAAATTATGTCAGAAATCATTTACATCAAGCAGTAATCTAAAGATCCATATAAGAACTCATACTGGAGAGAAACCATACATATGTGATGTTTGTAATAAAGGATTCACACACATTGGAAATCTTAAGAAACACAGAGGAAGTCATGCAACAGAGAAGCAGCTTGCAATCAAGAAACGTCATATGAAGAGAAGTTCCTTAGCAAAGCAGTTTCAACTTCATGCACAGTCAAGTCTGGCTGTGAAAATTGGAAGTGAAGCAATTGCCAACGTGTCTGAAGATATAACTACATTTAGTAGTATGGGCTCTATTGATAAACCAAATGAACGTTACTCCAAGAAAATATGTCCAGATTCTATTGGAATGGCAGACCTATCACCGGATAAAGGAGATGGAGAGTGTCTGTTTATATGCAACGTCAGATCTCCTGAGGATGCACAAACGTTTTTGTTAACATCTTTTGGATGTGGTATATGTGACAAATTGCTCAAAACTAAGAAAGCATTTATGGAGCATTGTTCTGTTCATCAATATTCTCCACCTGACGACTTAATTTCCTACCTGTGAATTGTTTATCCATCTTCAATTTTCCAAGCAATGTTTGCACTGGTGTTACGACAACTGGTTCACCGTCAACTGGTTCAACGACAATTCGTTCACCGACAACTGGATCATGACAATCAACCACACTTCTATTTCAGCAATAAAATACATTCATCCAGCTTCCATTTTTTAATCGATCTTTTAAAAAATCCAGCTTCTATTTAGGCTACAAAGGGACCTTGATCCAGCCTCCATTTCTGAAGCATTCATTTAATCGATCCAGCTCTTATTTAAGCACGAATACTTCCATGCATCCAGCTCCGATTTACGCATCAGCATTTTCATTAATCCAGCTCCTATTCACCAAGAATATTTTCATCATTTCAGTTCCAATTTAATCAATAACATTTTTATCAATCCGGCTCCAATTTAAGCAATGACATTTTAATCAATCCTGCTTATATTTTATGCACGAATATTTTCGTCAATGAGTTCCAATTTGAGAAAAATATCTTCATCAATCCAGCTGCAATAATATTGCCATGGACCAGTTGTCAGTGAACCAGTTGTCGTGAAACCGTTTGCACCAATCCAATCGAATTTATCAAGCGTTCCCCGCATCGCTCCATTTCCTATTTGATCGAGAGATTCATCAATCCACCTTGAATTCATCTAGAGAAATGGTTCTCGACAAATGTTTCACCGACCAAAGGTTCACCATGAATTCTAATCACTATGTGTTGTGTCAGTTTATTGCCAAGATTATTATAAAATTATTATTGTATGAACTTATTTTCCGAATAATACAGTTGTATAATTTTGATGTTTAGATACAGAAAAGATGACATGGTAAAGTTCCGTATAACTGTAACGATATAAATAGTATATTTGCACAAATTTAATATAAGAATTTTTGAAAGTAGGGTTTTTGCTTATTATAGAGATACTACGGGGATTCTTCTTATGGACATAATTTTTTTAAATTGTTTCCTGGTTGTGACACGATTATAGGACTAAAATTGCTACAAGTTATTTAAATGAAATGTTATGCTGTAGTTTCTTGGTTCCACGACAATTGGTCTACAGACAACTCGTCTAACGACAACTGATCTACATACGAATCCTATTGATGAAATAGAAGCTGGATTTATGAAAAAAGTTAAATGGTTTTCTACCTCAAATGGAAGCTGGATTGATGATTTTAATTCATGTATTCCAATATGCATCCAACCTTTATTTCAGATCTAAAAATACCCTCTATTTCTCGCTCGTTATTTTCGTCAGTCCAGCTACTTCAGAAATAAAATACCCTCATTCAGCTTCCATTGCTTCAGCGTTTCTGCATCAATCAGGACGACAATTATGGTCGGACCTTATGGATGTGGTATATGCAACGAATCGTTTGAAACGGAACAGGGATTTCTGAAGCATTGTAGGAACCATGAAAATACACTACCGTGTGAATTATTTATCGACCTTTGCTGAACTGACACTTTCGCCTGAAGGATTAAAGCTACAAAGACATGAAACGGTTACAAATTATTTTCTTACACGATGTCATCTGTGTTATTCCGCATTCACCATAATATCAACCCGATGAGGTTTGGAAAACTACTTATTCTGTATGTTCCATCAAAAACATTTCTCTTCACGGATTTATTGACGAGTTGCTGAATTTCTTATTTGCTGTTTTGCAATCGATTGACTTTGGTTGAAAAGTCGGGATATAAACCAGACCATATTATATTATGACTAATTGTTTATGGTTGATGTTCACAGTAAATGAATTGAATTGAACTGAACTGAATTAACAACTAACAGCCAATCTGAATCATTTAATTCATTTTGTCAAAGGTTATCTGGAAGACTGCATGACCAGAAGGAAATGAGTTTTTATTGAAACCACAACCGAGGTTTATGAGTGTAGGACATTTCCCCCCCTGGACAAAACACCCCGGACAAAACCCCCGGACAAAACCCCCGGACAATTCCCCCCCAGGGTAGGACAATTTCCCCCCCTGTCGAACATAGTGCGTGTATTATAAAACGGCGGTCCTAAGTGTCCTAAGTTGGATTGATGAAAAGATATCTTGCTAAATAGAAGCCGGATTGATACAAAATAATTTTTACTTAAATGGAAGCTGGATTGATGAAAATATTCTTGCTTAAATTGGAGCTGTATTGATGAAAATATTCTTGCTTAAATGGAAGCTGGATTGATGAAAATATTCTTGCTTAAATTGTAGCTGGATTGATGAAAATATTCTTGCTGAAATTGGAGCTGGATTGATGAAAATATTCTTGCCTAAATTGGAGCTGGATTGATGAAAATATTTTTGCTTAAATGGAAGCTGGATTGATGAAAATATTCTTGCTTAAATTGGAGCTGGATGGATCAAAATAATTGTTATTTAAATAGAAGTTTGATTAAACGCATTTTTGCCTAAATGGAAGCAAAGGGGGGGAATTGTCCGGGGTTAATGTCCTAGGCTAAATCAGGGGGGAATTGTCCGGGAGGGGTTTGTCCAGGGGGGAAATGTCCGCGCCCCGAGATTTATACGGAGTAGCTTCTGCTCAAATTGATCTCTGACAGCTGTAACTAAATTATGGCATTGCCGGGTGCCATTTTTCAAATTGGAACCGGGTCCGAGTAGTTTGAATAGAAACTGTCGGATAACTGGTTCGGGTATAAAAAGTAATCACAAACTATAGAGAAACTAACTCGCTCGGCCGTCGCCCAATATGGCAGCCAATTGTCTCGTAAGAAGGGCTTAAGAGAGAAAAGCCGCCATTCGGCATACTTCAAAGAAAGATATATTGCTCGGCCGTCAACGTCGTAAATGGAACTTAAAAGAGAAACACCGCCTTGCTGGTTGAAATCAAATATTTGCCAGGACCCGATTCATCTTTCAGCTCCAGGTCCGCGTGTTTGATACACGGATAAACGGAATTTCCAGGTATCCGGGTGAGTAACCCACTATGCCATAAACTGAAACTGGACGTGTCGAACATCTCTATCTCCTTGACCCAATTGCGGCGTTCGACGGTCTGTCACACCCTATACTTGGTTGAGAACTTCACCACCTCATACGAATTAATAGTCGACGTCTGGACTGGTTGCTCAAGTCCATCCTGGACGAACTATTGACTATGGCTAAGAGTATGTAGCATTGAAACTCACATAATGTTAGGCGTATCACAAGGCTCAGTATTCTGGCGGCTGCTACACGTATTCACACAGATGGTTTACGAATATTGCTGGTCACCATTCCGCCAAACACCTTTGAGGACTGTGGCGCCTGTCCTCCTCTAATTCACTGACGCTGCTTGCCATCAGCCGCTCTGGTTCCTTCCCTTTGACATCATCATTCTACGCTGAGTTTGCTTCTTTGCTGGCAATGTTCGCTACGTACACTAGACTAGCTAGGTATAACATTGAATGCAGACCTCCATTTCAAGACCTCAGTTCACATAACCAGTCCGTTTCGAAGACCAAATCCATCAGTTGTTTGGTTTGGCTCAGCTCGTTTCTGGGTCAGCACATGACTTGGAGGACTGGCTGGGCGTCGTCTTCACTCGCAATGACTGTGTAATCCAAGGGGGTAAGGTTCAGACTTCGCTTAACAATATTTTTATTCGATGCAATGAGAAACGTTGCTGTACTGTGTGACTTACCTATGGAAAGGTGGGTGGCCTCCCTAAAAGTGGTATAACTTTGTCCTGTTTGAAATATTTTGATGAAATCTGGCCATCATGTGTAAATATGAATTGTCTTTAGGGCTGTAAAATTTCATTTAGAAATTCTTACTTTTGGCCAAGATATTTGCAAATAACTAAGAGCCCTGGTCATTTAGGCAGATTATTATTATTTTTACTATTACTGTTATAATTATTAATCTACAAACATATCACGAATGCAATGGCGATAGACTGAATTCAGTTATGTCAGCAAAGTAAATCAATCTACAAGGAGATAGTAACAACAAAAACTATTGTATAACAACCACTTTTCAAAGATGTATATGGACAAGTTACATGTAAATTTAATAATTATGTAAAAGAAAAATTGCCAAGTAGTGGAATCCAGAACGGATGGCTTTGCTGGATCATGAATAACTACAGAACGAAAGTTCATTCTGATGATCCCCAACAATTTTACAGTCTTACAATAATTATTATACGAGTGGACCGACACACTTTAGACATGTGATGCCTAAAACGAAGCACTTCTGGCATATCTGCTCCAGTCTAGGTATTCTGAACAACGTCGTAAAGTGTAACTATTTAAGTATATAGTTTCTTAGCACTTCTGTAAATCCATACTAGGTCTTAGTCTCAAGTTACAAGATTGAAGAATCTGTTGAACTATTATGTCAGAAGTAGACGAGTGGGCAAAGACTATGAGAAGTTATTTGATCTGTTGGTGGCGGATAAGTTGAAAGAATGTCTACCACCGGGTCCACTACAGTTCGTACTAGCAAAAGAGGGTACTGAATGCTTCGAAGCTAGTAATGTTGCAGAACTCGCAGACATACACGTGAACAATCGAATTGGTCTAATGTTTCAAGACAAACCGAAATATGAAGCATGGGGTAATAGTTCGAAGCAACCCAGGTGGAATAGTAATAACAAAGAAACAGGAAACCAAGCCAGAAGTAATGAAGCAAGGAATGATGGTGCTCCTGGAAGACAGTTTAGTCAAGATAGAAGAGAAGCAACGGGTGACAGACAAATATACAGTCGAATTCCAGTGATGGGACGCCAAAGAGAAAACAATGCAGCGTACAATTACAGGCGGGAGAGCACTGAACAGAGAGGGATTGGTAAGAAACGTTGCCATAATTGTCAGTCAGACAAACATCTGATAAAGGATTGTCGAGTACCACCAAGAATGACAAATCTGAGAAATAGATTTACTCGAAGTGCAGAAAATCTCAGAGTAAATCAGATCCAAGTAATGAATGCACCGAATCAGCCGGAAGAACAAGACAACCGCGAAACGGAAGTGAAGTCAGTAATGAAGTGCACGCCTCAATTTGCTATACAGAGAGAAATAGTAAATTCTGCTCCCATCAAAGATACTGGTCGAGAAACTGAAAGCAAAGATGAGTGTCAACGTACAAAGAAGTCATTACTACAGCATGTCAATGTAGAGATACGTGGAAATGATGACAGTTGTCAGCCTGTGCAAGTCAAAGCGCTGATTGACTCTGGTACTGAGATTCCAGTAATCAATGAGGAATTGTTGAAAGGAGCGACAGTGGAAGAAATTGGTAGAGTACATTTGCAATGTGTGGCTGGAGAACCCATTCCAGCTAAGTTGGTGAAAATAGAAGTGCGGATGAGTTGTCATAACGAAGGAGGAGATCTGAAAGACAAGGGAGTAAATATCGCACCATATTTAACCTTGGTGTGTGCCAGCATTCCGGCAGTCTTGTGCAAAGAAAACAAAGAAAAGTTCTTGCTGCATCCAGAGATAATCGCAGAACTGAAAGAGGTTCCACCAGTGAGTGTATTGCAAGGAGAATTGCAAGCGAATGTGACTACAAGAGCACAGAGTCGGAGAAGAGAAGTGGAAGAAGGAGAAGAGGAAAAGTCAAATGAAAGTTTGCTAGATGAGGACACCGAAAGCGATGATGAACAAAGCGTTCAAGAAGAAGAAGAAGGAGTAACATCCGGGAACAATGAAATTGAAGAAGAGATGGTTGCATGTGAGCGTGATGATTATGATGATTTTTGGAGTGATGGTGAAATGGACACGAGTATGAGAGATTTGTTTGCCGAGAACACAAGTGATGAAAGACAATTGGCAGACGCGAAGAAGTTTGAAGAGCAACAGAGAAATGACGAGTCACTGAGGTCGTGGTGGAGGATAGCTGAAGACAAAGGATCAGAGTTTAGTGTGGTGAATGGTTTGATGTATAAGAAGCATCAAATGTTGGATCAGTTGGTGTATCAGTTGGTGTTGCCGAAGGAAAGAAGAATTCAGGTGATGGAATTGGCGCACGAGTCAGTATTTGGCGGACACTTGGGAGAAGAGAAGACAAGGGAACGTATCAAGTTGTCCTTTGTGTGGCCAAGAATGCGTAGAGATGTGGTGAAATTCTGCAAGTCCTGTGAGAAGTGTCAGTTGAAAGCACGAAGTTTGGTGATGGATCGAGTGCCGATTACACCAATACTAAGGGAGGATGTGCCGTTCAGAAGAATGACCATGGACGTCGTAGGACCAATCGAACCGACGTCAGCAGCAGGGCATAAGTATTGCCTGTGCATCGTGGACTCATGTACAAGATGGCCGACAATATTCTTGATGAAATCATTGACTGCTAAGGCTGTATGCGAAGCTTTGATGAAGCTGTTCATGGATGTGGGAGTTCCGTCAGTGATAACGAGTGATAGAGGGACGAATTTTACAGCCAGTCTAACAAGAGAATTTCTGAAACTGATGGGGTGTTGTCCTCGATTCGATTCGCCAGGACATCCAGAAGCGGCAGGATTGGTGGAGAGATGGAATCAAACGTTCAAGAAGATGATTCATCATGTCGTTGTGGAAAATCCGAGACAGTGGCATAAAATTATTCCATTTACAGTTTGGGCATTGAGAGAAGTGCCTAATGCAACTACCGGAGTGGCACCGTATCTACTAGTCTATGGAAAGTTGCCGAGAGGGCCACTAACCATTCTTAAAGAAAGCTGGACCAAAGAGATAAATCTACCACCGAACATTGGAGTGCAACCGGCAAAGTACCTGAAGAATTTAAGAGCAGACATGGAAAAGGCCTTGACATTCGCTGAGAGCTGTGCTGAAGAAAAGCAAAAACAATACGCCAGTCAATATAACAAAAGAGCAAAAGATAAAGAATTCGAACCAGGAGAAAACGTCATCGTGCTGTATCCAACGTCAACCAATAAATTGATCTCGCGATGGCATGGTCCATGCACGGTCTTGCAAAGAAGATCCAAATATTCGTATCTGGTGGACATGAACGAAAACGGTCGACGGATTATTCATGCTAACAAGATGAGGAAGTTCATTACGAGAACATTCTCTTGTGGTCTGATCGTGGAAGAGGATGACGAATTTGGATCAGTGGTAGAAATACCGCTGAAGGAAGACTATTCAGAGACAAAACAGAAGTCACTCCAATTGGATTACGAACAAATTGGACATCTGACGAGCGAACAGCAGAAACAATTACTTGATGTACTGAATCGATATGCAGACAGATTTTCAGATAAACCTGGACTATGTACATTAGTAGAACACGAAGTGGTGCTGAGACCAGACTTTCGAGAAAAGGAATTCGTGGCATATCGAATACCACTAATATACCGAGCAGAAGTGGAAAAACAAATACAAGAGATGCTGAAAGAAAACATCATCCAACCATCGTCAAGCAGAATGGCAAGTCCACTTGTCATTGTCAAAAAGAAGGATGGATCCTTGAGATTGGCTTGTGACTACAGATACATTAACTCTTTTACTGAGAACTGCAGATATCCTATGCCAATCGTCAACGATGTCTTGAGCAAAGTCGGAAAATCCAAGTTCATTTCTGTTATGGACTGTCGCAGCGCATATTGGACTTGTCCTGTGAAAAAGAGTGACCAATGGAAGACTGCGTTTGTTACACATAATGGACTGTATGAATTTACGCGTGTTCCTTTTGGAATGATTAACTCTGGACGGACTTTTGTAAAAGCGATAAATATGATTTTGCAACCGATTCATGATTTTACTGAACCTTATGTTGATGACATTGCAGTGCATTCTAATGATTGGGACATTCATTTGAGACATTTGGAGTTATTTTTGAAACAAATAAGACTGCATAATGTAACATTGAACTTGAAGAAATGTGTGTTTGGTAAGAGTGAGGTGAAGTTCATCGGTCACCTTATAGGATCAGGGAAGAAGATGATGAATCCAGACAGGATTGACAGTTTAATTAATTTGAAGAAACCTGAAACCAGGAAGGAAGTGAAGCAAGTCTTAGGATTTTTTGGGTTTTACAGACAGTTTATTTGTAATTTTGCTGAAATTGCTAAACCATTGACAGACTTAACCAGCAAGAAAGTACCTGAGAACATTGTTTGGACTGATGCACATCAGAAAGCCTTTGATTCCCTTAAACAGATTGTCTTGTCAAATGTGATTCTATATTATGTTTGAGGTTGGGAAACCATTTAATTTGTACTGTGATAGCAGTGATTTTGCTGTGGGAGCTGTTCTGTCTCAGGTGGACGAGGAAGGGATAGAACGTCCCGTTTCATTTATCAGTCAGAAGCTGACAGATACCCAGAGGAGATGGGCGACGATTGAGAAGGAAGCCTATGCAATCATATGGGCTTTAAACAAGTTGAAAGAAATTCTTATTGGTTCTAAAATCAATGTGTTTACAGACCATAATCCTTTAGTTTATTTGACTGAATCAATGTCGAAATCTGCTAAATTAGTCAGATGGTCTTTATCATTGCAAAATTTTGACATTCTATTGAACTATAAGAAAGGTAAATTGAATGTAGTAGCCGATTGTTTGTCTAGATTGTAGTGTAAGATATTTTATGATGTATTATGTTATGGACTATTTGCATTGTTTAGTTAAGATACGTTCGCTAATTTTTATAGATAATTAGCTCTCTTTAAAAGAAAGGAGGGAGGTAATGTGAGCTACTTTTGTATAGTGTATGTGGTCAGCTAAGGGGTGAGCGTACGAATAGACCAGCTCAAGGTCAGCTAATTGTTAAGCGTACGGACAGACAGACTTGCAGGTGGCAGACTGGCGGGAAAGTTGGCGCGGCTCGGCCGACCGTCGCCGGAGAGCGCGAGAGAGAGAAACAGACAGACAGACGGAGAGAGGCAGAGAGAAGGACAGAGCGGCAGGGGGAAGAGTGTACGCCCAGACAGTGAGATAAGTTGTTGAAGGACTGCTAGTAGTGTAAGACGTTTTAGAGAACAACAGTGGAGTGTGTGTTGAAAACTTTAGAGAGCAGTAAGATATTAAGGTTGCGTTGCTGTCACAGAATTGAATCGCTTGTCGTCGTTGATGCATTGTTGTGTTATTTGCGAATATTAAAACGGAGAAGAAAATACAAGAAACAGATCTTGGTTGTAAGTGAACAAGTTAAGAACTTTAGAAACTTATACACTAGCCTTAGATACCGTCATACAGGGAATAGGTTAGGGCTAGGCTGCGCTACAGAACAGTAAGAAGAGACTGGAGAAATCGTCAGTGATTGTGGAACCTGACATGTGTGTTTTCAGATGATCACCCGTAGTAAAGGATTTTTGACAAAACTGACATTTATGTAGTTTCACTCCAGTATGGATTCTCATATGCTTTTTCAGATCACAAGATTCGGTAAAGGATTTCTGACATAACTGACATTTACATGGTTTCTCCCCTGTATGGGTTCTCAAATGTGTTTTTAGGTGACTACCTGTATTAAATGATTTCTGACATAACTGACATTTGTATGGTTTATCTCCAGTATGGATTCCCATGTGTTCTTTTAGATGATTATGACGAGAAAATAATTTCTTACATAACTGACATTTGTAAGTTTTCTCTCCAGCATAGGTTCTCATGCTTGCGCTTTGTTGATTACCTACAGTAAATGATCCTTGATATTGCTGGTAATTGCAAGGTGCTTCTCCAGTAATGGTCTCCATGTGAACTGTCAAGTAACTTAAATTTCAGCAAATGATTTCCCATGTAATTGACATTCACATGGTTACTCTGTATTATGTTTCCTCGTAGGAGTTGCTAGAATATCACCTTGGTCCTATAATTTCCAACGAAATTGGTGTTTTTCACCAAAATTGGTTCTTTATGAGTTTTTGTAAATCACTGGAGTGGCAATTGATTCTTCTCATGGTTTGGATCTGCAGGCTTACAGCTTTTCTTCGGCACAGGTAGTTTCCATTTGAAGTCAATATGCATATTGCAGATAATTTCTCTTTTGCTGATCAATGCAAGTCGTACTTTTCATAAGTTTCATTGGTCAATATTAATTCTTTTGGAATTTTTTAAAAGAAAAATTGGTCACACAGAAACCGATTGTCATTTGTGATGAAATATTCAATCCTTCAAACGTTTTATAGAATAGAACACCCTTGCGTTGTTAATCAAAAGCCATGTGAACTGAAGAAGAAATAATTGGCGATAGTTTCATTTCCTGAAGTGTTTTTCGACTTGAATGTTTTGATGAAGCACGATAGCAAGGAAATCTCAGATAATTTTCATTGAAAAGCTATAACATAATGTTGCTTGATAAAAGTCACTTCCTGCATCTATTGAAACAAAGCAGAGCAACATTCCAATAACAGATTGCTTCAAAACATAAAAAATCATTTAATTATTGTTCACAACAAAAAGTTATTTATTGTCACATTTAGGTCAAAATAATTTCCATTTACAGTTGAATGGATCCATTGTATAGATTCCGGCAAAGGATTCACATTTCCAACATCCTTGATAAACACTCGATAAACTTCATCAGAAAATTACGATATAATAAAATGTAGCAAGTAGCAACAATTTCAACCATAAGCAATAAGTAGCCATATGTACTGTCAATTTAGTTAATGCCTACCTACGGCGTTCTTCCTGATGTTTTCTGAAAATAGACGAATATACCGAGTGTAGGACATTTCCCCCTGGACAAACCTTCGGACAAAAAACGCCCGGGACAATTCCCCCAGGGTAGGATAATTCCCCTTTGTCGAACATATTGCGTGTAAGTGGTATTACTATAAAACGGTTTCTTGCTAAATAGAAGCCGGATTGATACAAAATAATTTTCACTTAAATAGAAGCTGGATTGATGAAAATATTCTTGCCTAAATTGGAGCTGGATTGATGAAAATATCTTTGCCTAAATAGAAGCTGGATTGATGAAAATATTCTTGCTTAAATTGGAGCTGGATTGACGAAAATATTATTGCCTAAATAGAAGCTGGATTGATGAAAATATTCTTGCTTAAATTGGAGCTGGATTTATGAAAATATTCTTGCTTAAATTGGAGCTGGATTCATGAAAATATTTTTGCTTAAATAGAAGCTGGATTGATGAAAATATTCTGGCTTAAATTGGAGCTGGATGGATAAAAAATAGTTATTTAAATAGAAGTTGGACGAAACGCATTTTTGCCTAAATGGAATAAAAGGGGAATTGTCCGGGGGATTTAAGTCCTACGCTAAATCAGGGGAATTGTCCGGGGGTTATTGTCCGGGGTTTGTCCGGGGGTTTTGTCCAGGGGTAAATGTCCGCGCCCCGAATATACCTGCATAGCTACTGCTCAAGCCTCCTTCTCTGGTAAGTAAGTTCCTCGAAATGGAATGGCCTCTTTGGTTCCGTTTACAAAACGCCTTCTGAATCTCCCTCTCTCTCATCATATTATAATTTTTTGGGACGCAGTTTTGTTAACGCCTCAGATAAGTTCTATTAACAGGCGCTATATAAATTACTGCAATGAATGGTACTATAATTTTAATTCACCTTTTTTTCGATTTAATTTCGCCAACTTCTAGTTTGTCCAGAACCATTTTAATCGATCCAGCTTCTGTTTAGACAAGAATTTGTTCGATAAATCCCGTTTCTATTTTGTCAGTATATCTTTTTCATCAATTTTACATTGAAAATTATTCTTCATCAATCCAGCAGAATGACTGCACTAACCCTAAAACTAACCCTAACCGACCCTCACGACGCCTAACCTGAGCCCTAACCGACCCTCACGCGCTAAATCCCGCTTCTACTTCGTGAGGAAATATTTTTCATCGAATTTCTATTTCTGTGGGTCGTACACGAAACCTACATCGACACGCGGAAAATAAAAAAAAGGCGAATTAAAATTATAGCACCCAATGAATTAGTTAAAATGTTAACCAGGTTTGACATTAAAGTAGAATTTTGTAACGATCTGGATTAAACTATCGGGTTAACCCCAAGTCTCACTGAAAGGTGATAATGATCGATTGATAGCATCATGAAGGTCTTTCAACTGTGACTTCCTAAGAGAGACTAAAACATATATTTCGAACTGTTAAATTCAGAAACAGTCCTGCCTTGTGAAGTGTCAGCGGACAATTAGACACAAGCATAAAAATTAAGATCTGGCCAGTGATAGAATAAAAATCGAGTTTAAACGGAAATCAGACTTTACCTTCCATTCTACAAAATGGCGATCGAATCCAAACGAGCATTTATGCGAAATAGAAGCTGGGTTGTGTAGGTATTGTCCAGCCATCTAGTGAATATTGGAGGTTCTGAATAAACACACATGATAAGACGATGCTGATCATCACTATTTACCGAAACGGCCAGTAATCCATACGGCTTCTCTGTAAGAAAATAATTAGTTTCACCAATTTAAATTCCATTCAGGCAAACAGTTATATGTGTTGAAATTATCAGATCGGTTAGCGATTATTTCACTTTCCATTTGAAGACAATGTGTCTTTGCTCCTTTCTCAACTTTCAAATGTTTTGCTGAAGAATTTCTCTTTGTATAAGGCTTATTATGTGTATATTCCTTTTCAGTTCTTCTGTGATTCTTTAGATCTCCAATTTGTGTAAATCCTTTATTACAAACCTCACATATGTATGGTTTTTCTCCTGTATGAGATCTCATGTGCGTTTTTAGACAACTCGATTTAGTAAATGATTTCTGACAAAACTGGCACATGTATGGTTTATCTCCAGTATGGATTCTCTTATAAACCTTCAAGTTACCTATGTGGTTAAATGATTTATGACATATCTTGCAACTATGTGTTTTTTCGCCAGTGTGGATTCTCATATGTGTTTTTAGATAACTACCTCTAGTAAATGATTTTTGACATAACTGACATTTGTATGGTTTCTCTCCAGTATGGGTCATCGTGTGTGTTTTCAAATGACCACTCATAGTAAAGGATATCTGACAAAGCTGACATTTATGTGTTTTCACTCCAGTATGGATTCTCATGTGCTTTTTCAGATCACAAGATTGAATAAATGATTTATGACATAACTGACAATTATGTGGTTTCTCCCCAGTATGAATTCTCATGGTATCGTTGATGATTACCTTCTATAGTTAACGATCTTTGACAATGCTGGTTATTGGTGTTTCTTCAATATTGTTTTCAGTAGATCATTGAGGGTAAGGAATTCCAAATAAATTTCATAGAAACGTCATAACAGTGTTGCGCGTCAACATGCATTTGATGAAAAACCTTCCGGCATCTATTCAAAAAGCAAAGCCAACATCTCATTAATAGATTGTTTCAAAACATACAAAAATCATTTAATTATTCTTCACAACAAGAAGCTATTCTATATTCAAATTATTAAATTAAAATCACATTAAATTCAAAATGGTTGCAACTTCCGGTTCAATGTGTCTACTGCATGGCCTTCAGCAAATGACTCACAACCCCCTCCCACCCTCCTGACAAAATCGATGAACCCAAAATTATTATGCAATAACATTCATTCATTCATTTCAAGAATTTATATAGCGCATCTTCAAGAAATCCACTCAGAAGCGCTCCCAGTGCAACCACGGTGAAACAAAAAATTTCTAAGGAGCTTGTAGAAGACTGATAAGTCAACCCTTGGTAGCAGGCACACCTGCAACGGGAGACTATTGTAAGAAAAAACTCAACCATAAGTACCAAGTAGCCATATGTACTGCCAATTATTGTTAATGCACACCTACGACGGTCTGCCTGTCGTTTCTGGAAGTAGGCGAATATACCTGCATAGCTTTTGCTCGCAAGTCCACTAGGCAGAATTGTGCCTTCTCAAGAAGTAGGCTTCTTGAACTGGAATGGCCTTCCATGCGTGCCACATTCAGAATCATCCCTCGCTCAACTTAGGACAGTTTTATTTGACTATGGTTGCATTGTTTACCGCTCCAGAGAACTTCTTTTAAGAAGCGCTATACACATTATTGCAAATGAATAAATTAGTCAATAATTTAAACAGGTTTTGAATTAGAGTAGAATTTCGCCATCGTCTGGCTTATACTGACGGATTAACTCCGAAATGGTTGTCTTCTGAAGGGTCAAAAATGATTGATTTCGTTTGATAGCATGAAGAACATTCAACTGAGATTTGCTAAGAGAGACTTTAAAAGTGGATTTCGAACTATTAAAAATTGAGTGTAGGACATTTCCCCCCTGGACAATTCCCCCCGGACAAACCCCCGGACAATTCCCCCCGGACAATTCCCCGATTTTGCCTAGGACATTAACCCCCGGACAATTCCCCCCCTTGCTGCGAAAATAGCCTTTTTCTGAAAGGTATAAATTCGTTTCATCCAACTTCTATTTAAATAACAATTTTTTCATCAATCCAGCTTCAATTTAAGCAAGAATATTTTCATCAATCCAGCTCCAATTTAAGCAAGAATATTTTCATCAATCCAGCTCCAATTTAAGCAAGAATATTTTCATCAATCCAGCTCCAATTTAAGCAAGAATATTTTCATCAATCCAGCTTCAATTTAAGCAAGAATATTTTCATCAATCCAGCTCCAATTTAAGCAAGAATATTTTCAACAATCCAGCTCCAATTCAAGAAAGAATATTTTCATCAATCCAGTTTCCATTTAAGTAAAATTTATTTTGTACCAATCCGGCTTCTATTTAGCGAGAATTCTTTTCATCAATTTAACTTGCGTACTTAGCACCGGCGTTTTACAGTACAACCACTTATACGCAATATGTTCTACCAGGGGGGAATTGTCCTACCCTGGGGGGAGAATTGTCCGGGGGTTTTGTCCGGGGGTTTGTCCGGGGGGAATTGTCCGGGGGGGAAATGTCCGCGCCCCTAAAAATTAGCGGCTTTTCCTGGTTGCTTTTAACGCTAGATAGGCTAAACCGCATAATTTAAGGTTAAGCCGAATAATTTTTCATCATTCCGAATTCTACGTTGGAATGTATCCTTTTCATCAATCCATCTTCCATTCGGCGAGAATTTCTCGACAATAACGTTTGGTCTGTAGTATCATCAGGTGAGAAACCCGGAAAAACCGAGTCATACAAGTTATGCATTATCATTTATGTCTAGTATAGTGTCAGCGTACTATACCGCATAAACATTATATTAAAAGCTGAATAGGAATCGTACTCAAAATTGAGTTTAAATGCAAATCGGACTTTACCCCTACCCTTCGAACAAAAATGGCGAGCGAATCCAGATGAATGCTTTTATGGCATTTGAACCTATAATAATGAGGTGGATTGAAAAATATTGTTCTGCCTACTAGTGAATATTAGAAATTCATTCAAGAATACAATGTCATGTGCTTTATATCACGGCGTTCATACTAAACACCTATAAACCATGGAATATTTTATAAAGCATAGAACATGATTACCGACGCTAAAGTGATAGATTACCACGATTTTTTGACTAAATGTTAGATGAAAAATATTTGTTGTCTTAAATAGAAGTCGTATTTATAAAAGCGGGTTTGCGCGTCACTGAAATAATTCCGAAATTAATTCGGGTGAATTAAAATTTTAGTACCCTAAAATAACACTGAAAACTATACATTATAACGTTAGTGTGCAAATATCGTCATAGTGATAATCATGGTAATAATTTCTCATCTCCGATATTCAGTAGAAGGCAGACCAATGCTTCTCAATCCAGTCCTATTTCCTGAATGCTCATTCATCTTTATTTCTATATTCGCTCGCCATTTTGCACGAAAGGAAGGTAAATTGTGATTTCCGTTTAAACATTGGTCAGCTCTTAATTTGTATGTTTGTGCCTTATTATTCGCCGACACTCTACAATGCACATCTATTGCTGTTCTTAATTTAACAGTTCGAAATTTTCCTTTAAGTCTCTATTAGGAAATCACAATTGAAAGTCATTCATGCTATCAATCGATCACTTAATATAACCTTTCAGTTAGACAACCATTAATTCGGCGGGTTAATCCGACAGCTTAAGCCAGATCATGGCGAAATTCTACTTTGGTGTCAAACCTGGTTATCTTATCAATTAAGTCATTGCCATAATCTGTATAGCGCCTCTAAAAGAGACTCAGAGACGGTAAAAACCAATCCACGGCCAGCTGTCTTAAGATGAGAGAGGGATGACTCTGAAGGACTTATGTAAATGGAACGTTATGTAAGGGTTTACTGTCAATACCGCGCACACAATACCGCGCACATAATACCGCGCACATGATACCGCGCACACAATACCGCGAATCACAAGACCGCGCACGGTCATTACCGCGCACGATCATTACCGCGCACGATCATTACCGCGCACGATGATAACCGCATACAAGTATTTCAACATGCATCCAGCTTCTACGTCAGATCTAAAAATACCTTCATCCAGCTTCTATTTCTCATGCGTTATTTTCATCAATCCAGCTTCCATTTCATTTATAAAAATACCTTCATCCAGCTTCTGTTTCTCATGCGTTATTTTCGACAATCCAGCTTCTATTTCACCTCTAAAATAATTTCATCCAGCTTCCATTTCTCAAGCGCTGGACCAGTTGTCTGTAGACCAGTTGTCGTTTGACGAGTTGTCTGTAGAACAATTGTCGTGACACCGCTTAAATAGAAGTTGGATGATGGTATTTTTAGATCTGACATAGAAGCTGGATGCATGTTGAAATACTTGTATGCGATTATCATCGTGCGCGGTAATGATCGTGCGCGGTAATGATCGTGCGCGGTCTTGTGAATCGCGGTATTGTGTGCGCGGTTTCGTGTGCGCGGTATTGACCGGATACCTTATGTAAGTGGAACGTAGCACCAAGGTGAGGTCATTCCAGTTCGAGCAGTCTGCTGCCGAAAAGGTACGATACTGCCTAGTGGAGGTGCGAATAAAAAGCTATGAATGCTATGAATTCATCGATTTCCAGATAACAACACGAAAGAACGCGTAGCGTGCATTTACAAAATCGACAATATATCTATTTACTACTTGTGGTTGAGTTTGTTGAAAAATTTCATGATAATTTTAGGATGAAGTTCAAGTCTTTGTCAGAGGGCGAACTTATGAGCCATTTGCTGAAAGCTATGCAATGGACCAATTGAACTGAAAGTTGATATCATTCTGATCTTAATTTGACAACAAATGGCTTATTGTTACGAAGAATAATTAAATGATTTCTAATGTTTTGAAAAGGGTATTACTGAATTGTTGTTCTGCTTTATGTCAATAGGTTCCGTAGGTTTCTTTATCAAGTGCAGGTTATAACTTCTCAATAAAATTATCTCAGAATTCCATGCTCTCCACGATCTTCCTCAAAAACATTGAAGCAGCAATATTCACCAGGAATGCTAACATTAATCAATTATTTCTTATTCAGTCCATACGGCTTCCGATTAACAACGCAAGAATTATTATTGACCCACGAACGATATCAAAAGTTTGACTTCCATTGATCAGCCAAAGAGAAATTTTCAACACATGCATATTGATTTGATTTCAAATGGAAACCACTTGTGCCGAAGAAAAGTCTTAAAGCCTACAGATTTTCAAATTATTTTAAAAATCAATTGCACAATTTGAGGATCTATAAAATGATCAGAAGAAAAATTATTGCGAAATAACCATTAATTTCATTGGACCAATGAGTAATTCCAGCAAATCCTATGAGAAAACATGCTACAGTGTAACCATGCGATTGTCAGCTGAATAGGAAATCATTTACTGATTTACGTTGGTTGACAGTTCATAACTTTTGGAAAACAATATCGGAGAAGACCATGCAAAAGCCAATGATGCCAAAGATTATTTACTCTCATCAAGTTGCAAGGATGAGAACCCATTCTGAAGAGAACAGTTACAAATGTCAGTTATGTCAGAAATCATGTACTACAGGTAGTAATCTAAAAAGGCATATGAGAACCCATACTGGGGAGAAACCATGCAAATGTCAGATATGTGAGAAATCGTTTGCTGAAGTTGGTCATCTGAAAACACACACGAGAACCCATACTGGAGAGAAACCATACAAATGTCAGTTATGTGAGAAATCGTTTGCTGATGTTGGTTATCTGAAAACACACACAAGAACCCATACTGGAGAGAAACCATACAAATGTCAGTTATGTCTTAAATCATGTGCTAGAAGTGGTGATCTGAAAACACACTTGAGAACCCATACTGGAGAGAAGCCATACAAATGTCAGTTCTGTTTTAAATCGTGTGCTAGAAGTGGTGATCTGAACACACACATGAGAACCCATACTGGAGAGAAGCCTTACAATTGTCAGTTATGTCAGAAATCCTTTACTGCAGGTAGTAATCTAAAAATGCATATGAGATCTCATGCTGGAGAGAAACCATACAAATGTAAGTTATGCCACAAATTATTTACTCAAGGTGGTAATCTGAAAACTCATATGAAAACCCATACTGGAGAGAAACCATACAAATGTCAATTATGCCTTAAATCATGGACTAGAGGTGGTGATCTGAAAAAGCACCTGAGGATCCATACGGTGGAGAAACCATACAAATGTCATTTTTGTCAGAAATCATTTACTGAAGGTAGTAATTTAAAAAGACATATGAGAATTCATACTGGGGAGAAACCATATCTGTGTCAGTTATGTGAGCAATCGTTTACTCAAGGTGGTAATCTGAAAACACACATGAGAACCCATACTGGGGAGAAACCCTACAAATGTCAGCTCTGTCACAAATCATTTGCTCGAGATGGTGATCTGAAAGTGCACATGAGGAAACATACTGGTGAGAAACCATACAAATGCGAATTATGTCATAAATCGTTTATTAAAGGTTTTGATCTGAAGACTCACATGAGAACTCATACTGGAGAAAAACCATTCATTTGCGAGATTTGTCATAGCGGATTCATTCGACTTGGAAGTCTGAAGAAACACAGGAAATCTCATACGAATGAGAGGGAACCCACACGCGTTAAATCTTATTGTAAAGGCAGTTCTTCAACTAAGCAGATTAAAGTCCACTCTGGAATACATTCACAGTATGTCAAAACAATGAAAAGTGAATCTTTTGGTGACCTATCTGTTCAATTCACAGAAATACGTAGTGTTGGTTTTATTGATAAACCAAATGAACGTTTTTCATGGAATATGCATCGTGATTCCAAAGAAGCATCACGTTCTCTGCTAAGAAATAGCAGAATCAGATCACCTGGTAATAGAAATCCGTACCTGGAAAGACCTTTTGGCTGTGGGATATGTGGTGAAATGCTTGATATGGAGAAGGAATTTCTTGAGCATTGTTCCAGGCATCGCTATTCTCCACCTGTCGACTTATTTATTGACCTGCGCTGATTTGTAATTCTCAGCACGTGTGCTTGAAGATTTAGGATTGACAACTTCGCTTTTCTCCACCTGATGACTTATTTATTGACCTTTGTTGAATTGTAATTCACTGTAGCGAATTATTACTCTTATACAGTCAACTAATCAAATTGCATGTTACAGTAAACTAATTAAGATTGTTTGTTAGTAGTAATTCTAAGTAAGATTTAAGATAGACAATTTAGTTGGTGTTTCTAGATTAATAATTTGGCGATTAGTGGATTAGTAACTAGGCAACACAAATCTTGCGTAAATGAGCGAGGCAGTCATGGTGACGTCTAAGCTGTTACTACGGACGCTACGTAAGCGAAAACATTTGCATCGACGCGCAACCAATTAAAAAGCATCGAAATGAGCGTAACGGTCAGAATTGAAAGGAAACAGCCACGTCATTGAGATTCGACAGGGACGGTTGATTCCCTGTGTAAACGCTGAGAGAAATGGTTGCTCAGTTGAGGCTAGCAGATCATTTGAAGTTTATTCAGCGGGGGGAGGGGGTTGGGAATTGTGCACGATCTCGTTGTAAAACAGAACGTTGCATCCGTGTGAGAGTAGAGGCGATTTAGAAGTTCAAAGTTGCGAGCTCTAACGTCCGTGAAGTCTACATTGTGTTTGGAACGGTTGGAGAGACATTATTTGTGTGCTGAGAAACGATATTGGTGCTCGTTTTCTTGGTGACTTTCAAGGTCGTATTTTCAATTGGGAGAAGGATTTTTCTCATTGACTGGAGTGTGATTATTTGACGGATGTATTGACTACTGTCTCGTCTGGTATTCGATCTGGATTCCACCGCTTGGCAGTATCTCATCATCCTCTTCAAATATAGCACCGGGTTGCTTATCTTCATACAGTGAATCTACAGAGAATCTACAGAACTACTTCAAGGCCGATTTACACTACAGAAACGATGGGGCGCGGACATTCCCCCCCTGGACAAAACCCCCGGACAAAACCCCGGACAAAACCCCCGGACAATTCCCCCCGGACAATTCGCCCCTGATTTAGCCTAGGACATTAACCCCCGGACAATTCCCCCCCTTTGCTTCCATTTAGGCAAAAATGCGTTTAATCCAACTTCTATTTAAATAACAATTATTTTGATCCATCCAGCTCCAATTTAAGCAAGAATATTTTCATCAATCCAGCTCCAATTTAGGCAAGAATATTTTCATCAATCCAGCTCCAATTTCAGCAAGAATATTTTCATCAATCTAGCTCCAATTTAAGCAAGAATATTTTCATCAATCCAGCTTCCATTTAAGCAAGAATATTTTCATCAATCCAGCTCCAATTTAAGCAAGAATATTTTCATCAATCCAGCTTCCATTTAAGTAAAAATTATTTTGTATCAATCCGGCTTCTATTTAGCAATATATCTTTTCATCAATCCAGCTTCCATTTAAGTAAAAATTATTTTGTATCAATCCGGCTTCTATTTAGCAATATATCTTTTCATCAATCCAACTTAGGACACTTAGGACCGCCGTTTTATAGTAATACCACTTACACGCACTATGTTCGACAGGGGGGGGATTGTCCTACCCTGGGGGAATTAATAATAATAATAATAATAATGACGACAATTTCTAAGGCGCCGTAACGCGGCCATGCTGCTACAAGGGCGCCTTGACAACGACAAACACCCATTCAGAGACAAGCAATTGTCCGGGGTTTTGTCCGGGGGTTTTGTCCAGGGGGGATATGTCCTACACTCGAAACGATGTACCGCAAATCTCATCTGTGGAGCACAGATAAAAGCTAATATAATCTAAATCAGTGAAACGCCAAATAAGTAGGCCCTAAATAGGATTTTCATTGTGTGATTGTAAATACACATGTTTTGATTAACAATATATCTTTAATATCAAAAATACTGGTTCTTTGATACAGATCATCATATGCCTAGTTATCACTTCACTCCGGACCGCGACAATATGTACTTAATAGGCTACAGTGATCCCGGAGCATATGCTTAATCCCGAGATTCCGAGATTATAAATAAGTCAATCCCGGGATTGGCTTATAATGGCAATTAACAAATTCTCAGACGTAGTATAAAATTATTAGGTTAAATACAGTAAAGCTTTCTATTTGCTTTAGGTACTTCAACCTCGATCAATTATGATTCACAGCAAGGGCTTTAGTATGTGATCCTTGTAGTTTGTTTGAAACTTGATAGTGATAGGCCTACGACCAGTGGCTTCTATCCCCACTAAACAACCAAGTTAGACGCCTCTCCTCCCGCGCCCTAGCCTGCCCTCCCGTGTCTCTCCATTGACCTATATTGCCGTGAGTTTAGCTCATTTCAGATTCCCCGGTCTTTAACTAGGCTTAAGTTACCATACCTCTGAATAGGGTAACAGCCATTTGCATATGACGACCCGAATTAGGTCAAATGAAACGAGGTGACCACTGACCAATGCACCGACCGACCACAGCGCGAGGAACAAAACAGGTAGCAGGCTAGCCAAGATTAACTAGTGAGTGACTGATCTTGCAGGCTAGCCTAGCTGCAGGCCTCTGGTATTAAAGCAGCAAGAGCCCGTTTGTATGCTGTCCAGATCTTCCACTCACAAGTCGACGCAATTATAGGGGCGGGGCAGTGTCATCGGGACCGTCAATAGGAGTTAGGCGCTGCAACGTCCCAGGCCTAGTCGGCCAGCCCTGCAGGTATCTGACATCTGTTTATGTTCAATCGGTTAACTGAATGGTGTGTGGGGCCACTGGTGTGTTGCAGAGCCTATAGTCTGTATACATGAACCAAGCAAGGAATGGGAGGAAGCAAACCTAAATCCGCTGCGTGATCACAGAGAAGCGCCTACCTCCAGTCACCCCTCTGGGGTTTCTACTGGACGCCAGCTAACCTTCATTAGGGCGTCTGCTTACATGTATCTGTCGTTTGGCGTCTATTGTACAAGGAATTGCTGCAAAATTGGTCACGATTGGTCAAGTAATTTAATATAAAAAATCCAAATTTTCGGTAATCCCGAAAAACCGGATTCCATGCTTGTCAATCCCGGGATTACGGAATTTGTAAAATGTCCGGATTCCGGTATTCGGGATCCCGGGATTACATTCCCTAGCGGCCGCTGCCCCTTGGAGGTGAGGCCCATTTTGTTTGGGGACAACCTTATCGCCCTGTCCAAAAAGGTAGGTGGCCTCAGTCCCATCGCCATCGGCTACGTTACCTTATCGCACCCACATGTGCGAACAGGTTTGCAGTGGGCAGACTGGCATAGGCCTACTTTTTTGTCCCGCATTGCCACGTCTGCTGGTATTTACCCAAATCCCAAGCCGTATAGCATAGCGAAATTAGTTAAAACATGTTTTAGTCATTTTTCATCGCTCATCCAATGTATAATGTATAACAGTTTCGTTACTCATCAAACTTCTACTAATGAGCGGAGTTTATCAGGGGCTAGGGGGCTGAAGCCACCTCGTAGTTAGGAATGACCGAGTCTCTGAGTAGTATTCTGAAGGGGCACTATAGCATTTGATCATACATACATACAGAAATAGCCTAAGACAAAGATATACAGTAAGCCCACCCGTTACGAAGTATATTTGGAGGAGTTGTATTTAATATTAAACACAATGTTGTCAGATGACGAAATCCAGACTTCACTGTGTCTTCAATAAATATAGAATAAAAAGTTCATTCTGATAATCTTCAGCAATCTTAGTTTAACAATAATGTAAGTGGATGAACACACTTTAGTTGACTAAAAGAAAGTACTGTTTGCTTCTCTGCATGAGAATGCCTGCTGTCGACGTATTCTGAACAAAGTGGTACAGTTCAGCTATGTAAGTATGTTGTCTCTCAGAACTGCCATAAGAACGACACTGTTCTTTATCCTCTGACAGTGCCAGTCTCAAACCTCGAAGAAGGAGGAGGGCGACAATAATCATCTCTGTAATGGTAGTGTCGTTATATAGCAACAAGAACTTCTATAACATCTTTACATCATCTCAAGTTAAAAATGTTTTGATCGCAAATATCTGGAATCATAAATCAACACAGGTCAGCAGCTAAGTCGTCAGGTGGAGAAAGTCGATGACTAGAGCAATGCTCTAGATAATCTTTCTTTGTTTCGAGCAATTTGTCACATATACCACATCCAAAAGCGTTGGACAAAGACGATTTTCTTTCCACGATCGATTTGAATTTGCTAATATGCAGACATTCACCATCGCTAATTTTTGTTAAAAGATGTCGAAATCCGCTGGAATCCGAATATATGCTGTTTGCGAAACCTTCATTTGGTTTGTCAATAGCAAATTTAGAACTACTTGTGTTGAAATTATCCGATCTGAGAGCAATTACTTCACTTGACATATGAAGAGCATGTGTCTGTGTTCCTTCCTTGACTTTGTAATGCTTTGCTGAAGAATTGCTCTTTGTATAAGGTTTCTTATGTACATCTTGCTTATTGGTTGCATGAGTTATCCTGTGATTCTTTAGATTTCCACTTATTGTAAATCCTTTATTACAAACCTCACATATGTATGGTTTATCTCCTGTGTGAGTCCTCGTGTGTGTTTTCAGATCATTCGATTTAGCAAATGATTTCTGACATAACTGGCACATGTATGGTTTTCCTCCAGTATGGATTCTCAGATGCTCCTTCAAGTTACATATGTGGGTAAATGATTTCTGACATATCTGGCAACAATGTGGTTTTTCGCCAGTGTGGATTCTCATATGCGTTTTAAGATCACTACCTCTAGAAAATGATTTCTGACATAACTGACATTTGTATGGTTTCTCCCCAGTATGAGTTCTCATGTGACTTTTCATATTACTAACTTGAGTAAATGATTTCTGACATAACTGACATTTGTATGGTTTCTCCCCAGTATGAGTTCTCATGTGACTTTTCATATTATTAACTTGAGTAAATGATTTCTGACATAACTGACATTTGTATGGTTTCTCTCCAGTATGGGTTCTCATGTGACTTTTCAAATGACCAACTTGAGTAAATGATTTCTGACATAACTGACATTTATGTGGTTTCTCCCCAGCATGGGTTCTCATGTGACTTTTCAAATGACCAACTTGAGTAAATGATTTCTGACATAACTGACATATATGTGGTTTCTCCCCAGTATGAAATTTCATATGCCCTTCTAGATTACTACCATTAATAGAGGATTTCTGACATAACTGACATGTATGTAGTTTCTCCCCAGTATGGGTTCTAATGTGCTTTTTCAGACAATCACCTGTAGTGCATGACTTCTGACATAACTGACATTTGTATGGTTTCTCCCCAGTATGAATTCTCATGTGCGTTTTTAGATCACTACCTGTAGTAATAGATTTCTGACATAACTGACATTTGTATGGTTTCTCTCCAGTATGGGTTCTCATGGTATCGTTTATGATTACCTTCTATAGTAAACGATCTTTGACAATGCTGATTATTGGTGTTTCTTCAATATTGCTTTCAGTAAATTATGTGCTGTCAATTAAAGCATTTCAGTAAATGATTTCCCAAAATAGTTGGGCATCACATGGTTACACTGTAGAATGGTTCGTCATAGGAGTTGCTGGAATTTCACCTTGGTCCTATGATGTCCGACAAAGTTTTTTCGTTTTTTGACACCAAGAGTGATATTTACGAGTTTTGTAAATCACCAGAATGTGCAAATGACTCTTTGCATAATTTGAATATAATATGTAGGTTTAAGACTTCTCTTTGACACACAGTTTTTTCCATTTGAAAACAATACGCATGTGCAGAAAGCTTCTCTTTGGCTGATCAAACCAAACCTTTGACGTCTTTGGGGGGTCAGAAATAATTCTGCTGGAATTTTTTAAAGAAATATTCTTCACACAAAGAAATTGTCACTTGTGATGATATTTACAAGCCTTTAAACTTTTGTAGAATAGGACACCCTTGCGTTGTTAATCAGAAGCCGCATGGGCAGAAGAAAAAATAGTTGATGATTGTTAACATTCCGGGTTAATATTTTGACCAATGTTTTTTTGATGAAGAACATTGAGAGTAACGATTTCCAAATAACTCACTGTGTTGCATGTCAACGTGCACTTGAGAAAAAGAACTTCTGGCATCTAATAAAATAAAAGCAAAGCAACATCTCAGTAATAGATTGTTTCGAAACATAAAACATCATTTAATTATTCTTCATAACAGGAAGCTATTCTGCATTCGAATTATTAAATTAAATTCACATTAAATTCAAAATGATTGCAACTTCCTGTTCAGTGTATTCATTGCATGGCCTTTAGCAAAGGACTCACAACACAAAACCTCTGAAAAAGACACGATGAACTTCATACCAAAATTATTATGTAATAGCATGTAGCAACAAACTCGCACATAAGTGCCAAGTAGCCATAATATGTACTGCCAATATTGTTAATGCACACCTACGACGGTCTGCCTGACGTTTTCTGGAAATAAACGAATATACAGGGTGGGCCAAAAAAACCTAGGTTTTTTGCTCATATCTTGACCAAAAGTAAGAATTTCGAAATGAAATTTTACAGGCTTATAGACAATTCATATTTACACATGATGTCCAGATTTCATCAAAACATTTTAAACAGAACAAAAGTTATATCACTTTTAATGAGGCCACCCACCGTTTTTTCACGATTCAAAAACGCGACGCAACAAAAAGTAACATAAAACCGATCTAATTATTCTGGCCAATATCTTGGCCAGAAGTAGGAATATGGAAATGAAATTTTAGGGGCTTAACAACAATTCATATTTGCATATGGTGGCCAGATTTCATCAAAATATTTCAAACAGAAAAAAGTTATGCCACTTTTAATGAGACCACCCACCATTTTTTGACGATTCAAAGGTGTAACGCAGCAAAAACACAATTTTATTACGTCTCCTCTCAAATAATTATTATTGGAGCTGCATTGATGAAAATATTCTTGTTTAAATTGGAGCTGGATTGGTCGATATGTTTTTGCTCAAACTGGAGCTGTATTGATGAAAATGTTCTTACTTAAATTGGAACTGGATTGATGAGAAAAGCTCGTGAAATGGAAGCTGGATAATGGTATTTTTATATTTGAAATAGAAGCTGGATTAATGAATAGAATGCTTGATAAATGGAAGCTGGATTGATGATTTTCATTCAAGTATTTCAGCATGCATCCAGCTATCATTTCTCAAGCGCCGCATCATTAATCCGGTTTCCAGTTCTCAAGCGTTATTTCTGGCAATCCAGCTTCTATTTCACCTATAAGGAACCTTCATCCAGCTTCCATTCACCATTTGCCGGTGAGCCAATAATATTTAGCAACCTCAGCAACCTTGGGAAATGGCCAAAATAATTTAGCAACCTAAACTACGGTTTAACCATAAATTAATAGCTGACCAGTTATCTGCGGACACTCGTTATTTTAGCCTTTAAAATTTTACTTCTTTAAAATACTTTTTGTTTCATGTAATAAGTAGCTGTGTGTCAACTTAGTTTTTCTTGAATAAACGAAGTATATATAAAAAATATGTTTAAACGGAAATCGGACACTACCTTCCATTCGTACAAGATGGCGGGCGAATGCGGATGAAAACTTATAGCTAATAGAAACTGGGTTGAGAAGTATTGTACCGCCATCTACTGAATATTGGAGATTCGAAATTAAAAATTTAAAACTGACAGTATTAATTTACACCGTCGTTGTAATAAAGAGGTTTCAATGTCATTTTATTAATTTGTCTGAAGAAACCACGTGCAAACGGCTGCAAGGCTATCTATTCATCAATATAACCAAAATTTTATTTAAAATCACTTCTGTCTCTTAAGACACAAAAGGTCAAAGGGCGCAATGTATGCAAAAAATACAAATCTAGCAAAATAATTAGTCATGGTGAAGTCCCCAAAGACGATTCGATCTTCAAGTGCTTTGGCAGGCCTACTTCGAAACCTGCTTTGAGGGCCTCATGAACAAACTTATTTCTCGACATACACGCCACCAACCTTAATAACATCTAGGCCTACTCTGCCACCTCTGATTCTTTGGAAAGCGGACAACGACTTCCCTTTCGTTAATCTTTTGGACAACCCTTCTGACTAATGTAAATGTAATGTAAATCTTCGAGAATTTCTCAGCGCCCACAAAAGCCACGTCAGGGAGACCAGCTTATTTCACCGGCGCTATATCAAATCAAGTCCGCAATAGCCAGAGCTGCCGTTTTCGTTCCGGTGCCAGGTCAAAATCCGGGGAGGTCAAACCGAGGAGACAGCGACTAGACAAAGTGCTCGTGAATAAGACGTTGCCCTGCGCTTGGCTTTCGAGTGGCGCTCAAGAAATTTGGAGATCACAATTTGTGGATGTAGCAATCTGCAATATTCCCTAGATGGCAGAATGATACTTTGTGAAGACAATTTCTATTTCCTTTTGTGCAAGGCTCTGTAGACACGTTTATCCAAGTCTTTCGATCGGTCGCCATTTTGTACTGGCCTGGGACCACTGTTTGTAGTTCTTGTAATTATTCATTGTATGCAGTTATGCCTGAAAGTTACAATGCAAATGTTGGTCATTGTTAGTTTTAATAATTTCATAGGTCGAGTTTAAAGGTGAGTCTGTATCTGCACAGTGATTGATAAAAATAGTAATTATCTTTATAGAAGTTGGGGACGGGCATTAACCTCGGACAAACCCCAGACACCCCCCCCCCCCGATTTAACCTCTAGAGGGTAAAGTGTATTTTAGCGTATTTGGTAAAAGTGCATTTTAGCGTATTTTATTATTCCGAATTCGATATTGTGCATTTTAGCGTATTTTATTATTTAGCGTATGTATTTACATATTTCGTTGATTAAAAAAAGTTACAAACAGACAAAATTGAGTGATGTTGAAAGCTGGATTTGTGAAAACTTCTTGGTGAAATAGAATCTGAATAGATGACCTTAATTAAAAAGAAATTAACAGTCAGTTTTGAAGTGATTAAATCATTTTTATATCTGAATAAAAATGTCTAACTTAGATGTACATGTCATTCATCTTAATAGGCGCCGCAACATCGTTTTGCAAGTGCATGAAAATGAACATGTAGCTTCATGTGAGAACTTCTCAGTGCAGCAAGTTGAGTAGGTCTACAGTCATTTATCTGCATCATCAATAACATTGGAGTTGCAAATTTTATGTAAAACTTCCAAACTATAGATTCTTTATTTGTCTGTTAACAGTGTAACTGAAGAAGAACACTTATTGTGCACTTGTGTATGCAGATTTATTGAGCTCAATATTTCATCCCAAATGATTATTGTTTCATTTTTAATATTGCAGAAACTACTAACTTGAATCAACCAAGTCAGAAAGTATCTGCTCATTTAGGCATTATTTATTTTAATTTGGATACTATTGATGCTGAAGAAAGGCCACAAAAATGCAAAGCATGCTGAGAATCGTTTGCATATCCGGGTAATTTTACTAGAGCATAATTATGGAAAACGATTTTAATGAAAAACACCGGAGCATCAATAACTTGAGAAATGCTACAATCTGACAGATGCAGTAAGAGCAGCCATGCAAATCCCAGTTAGGTTGGAAATCAATTGCTGAATTACGTTGGTTGACTGCGAATATGGAAACACATACTGGAGAAAAAGCATACACATGTCAGTTGTGTCGGAAATCATTTGCTCGTAGTGATGAGCTGAAAGTACACATGAGAATCCATACTGGAGAGAAGCCTTACAAATGCGAAATATGTCAGACATCATTTACTCAAAGAGGTTATCTGATGGTTCACATGAGAACCCATACTGGGGAGAAACCATACAAATGTCAGATATGTCAAAAGTCATTTTCTGAAGGTTGTAATCTGAAAAGGCACATGAAAATCCACACAGGGGAGAAACCATACAAATGCCAGGTATGTCAAAAGTCATTTTCTGAAGGTTGTAATCTGAAAAGCCACATGACAATCCACACTGGGGAGAAACTATACCAATGCCAGGTCTGTCAAAAGTCATTTAGTGAAGGTGGTAGTCTGAAAAGGCACTTGAAAATCCACACTGGAGAGAAACTATACCAATGTCAGGTATGTCAGAAATCATTTACTGAAGGTGGTCATCTGAAAAAACACATGAGAACCCATATTGGGGAGAAACCATACCAATGCCATGTGTGTCAGAAATCATTTACTGAAGGTGGTAATCTGAAAGTACACATGAGAATTCATACTGGGGATAAACCGTTCCCATGCCAGCTATGTCAGAAATCATTTAATAAAGGTTGTTATCTGAAATCACACATGAGAAGCCATACCAGAGAGAAACCATACAAGTGTCAGTTGTGTCAGAAATCATTTTCTTCAGCTGCTCATCTGAAAAAACACATGACAACCCATACTGGCAAGAAACCATACAAATGTCAGTTATGTCAGAAATTGTTTACTCAGGCTAGTTCTCTTAAAGTACACAATAGATCTCATACAGGCGAAAAACCATACACATGTCAGTTGTGTCAAAAATCATTTACTGCAGCTGGTCGTCTGAAAAACACATGACAATCCACACTGGCAAGAAACCATACAAATGCGAATTATGTCAGACATCATTTACTCGAAGAGATCATCTGAAGGTTCACATCAGAACCCACACTGGGGAGAAACCATACAAATGTCAGATATGTCAGAGGTCATTTATTGATGGTGGTCATCTGAAAAGGCACATGAAAATCCACACTGGGGAGAAACCATACCAATGCCAGGTTTGTCAAAAGTCATTTACTGAGGGTGATGGTCTGAAAAAGCACATGACAATCCACACTGGAGAGAAACTATACCAATGCCAGGTCAGTCAAAAGTCATTTAGTGAAGGTGGTAGTCTGAAAAGGCACTTGAAAATCCACACTGGAGAGAAACTATACCAATGTCAGGTATGTCAGAAATCATTTACTGAAGGTGGTCATCTGAAAAAACACATGAGGACCCATAATGGCGAGAAACCATACACTTGTCAGTTGTGTCAGAAATCATATACTCAAGACAGTGTTCTGAAGATACACATGAGAACTCATACTGGGGAGAAACCGTTCCCATGCATGCTATGTCAGAAATCATTTAATAAAGGTTATGTGAAATCACACATGAGAAGCCATACCAGAGAGAAACCATGCAAGTGCCAGTTGTGTCAGAAATCATTTACTCAAGGTAGTAATCTGAAAAGACACCTGCGCATCCATCCTGGAGAGAAACCACAAAGGTGCCAGTTAAGTCAGGTATCATGTAAGTTAGACACTGATCTAAGTCGTCATACGGGAACCCTTGCTGGAGAAAGACCATACATTTGTAAAGTTGGTGATAAAAGACTCAGATCACTTATAGATCTAAATCAACACAGAACTCACACAGATGAGATGCAACACATGTGCAGTAAACTTTATTGTAATGGCAGTTCTTCAACTAAACAGCATAAATGCCATGAGTTAATACAGCGAAAGGATGATAAATTGGAAAATGAATCAAATGCTAATCTATCTGTTCCATTCATTCAGTACAGTGATGATTATATTGATAAACCATTTGAACGCATGCAAAGAAAATTGCCTCATGACTGCAATGAAATGGCAATAGCTCTAGCAAAAAGTCGTCATCGAGAATGTGATTTCATTGACAACATCGAATCACCTGAGGATGTAAAACCGTTTGTGGAAAATTCGTTTGGATGTGGTATATGCGGTGAAATGTTTGAAATTGAGAAGGAATTTCTGGATCATTGTACTAACCACCACTTTTCTCCAGTTGACGAATTATTTGCTGATACTTGCTGATTCGTAATTAAAAATAAATATATGAGGTTGAATATTGAGAAAAGACTGAGACACTATGTCGTGATATAAATTAGATGTGCTATTACTGTGCCGAGATGCTAATCCTGGATGACCTCGAGAATCTTATCCTTTGAGTTCCTCATTATAGAATGAGTCTCTATCAATTGTTACCAACTCAAGTTTAGCTATTTACCTGCTTGATAGTACTCTTTGATTGTTCTTAACTGATGACACAGTCATACTTAAGTTCTTTCCATGAAGGCTTTATTACTGCCGATTTACTATTGGTTTGAGTTTACATTGTATTATTGCTGGCCTTGATAATAGGCATGTTCGTGACTTGGTCTTCTGCGTTTGTGCACATTATATTACCAGTTTTTTTTGTGTGCACTATTTGATGTCGTTTAGTCATGTTTAGTTTTTATTGGTAATGTTTTTCTCACTGGACTTTATCTAAGTCTATCATTATAGTATGAGTCTTTACCATTTGTCGCCGACTCAAGTTCAGCTGTTTTTACCTGCTTGATAGTGGGTTTATATGCCTTCGTATGCTCTTTAACTGCACTTGGTCGTTAACATATGATCATACTTAAGTTTTTTTTGCAGATGCACTTTTTGTGCCACTGTTTGTGATTTTTTGTGCCACTGATTTATTATTGGTTTGAGTTTACATTGGTATTATTCTTACTAGACCCAACTGACTTCAATTATTGGCCTTGATTAACATGACTTGGCCTTCTGCGTTTGTATACATTATATTCTCAGTTTTTGTTTACACAATTTTGTTGACGTATAGTTATACTTAGTTTTTTAATTATTATTATTACTATTATGTCGAGATGACTGATTGTCTGTCGCAATGTTATGTTGTTTACTACTTTTGTCGATATGTAACCTGTGACTTATCAATGGCCCCATAAATGTCTGAACATATGAACATTCACAAAGTAGGTTATCACTCGCCATTTTGTACGAATGGACGGTATTTAGATTTATGTTTAAATACGGCAATTTGTCAGTTCTTATCGTTCATTTTATATTGTTTTGTCTTAAATCTACAACACAAATTTCGGTTATTGTTGGTGTTTCAAATTTAATGGTTCTAGCTTAAAGTTGAGTCTACGTTAGTCGCAAGTTCTTCAGACAAGTAAAGTAAGTAATTTAATTAAGTAAGTAAGTATTTTTTCAATATAACCAGGTACGAAACAGCACTCTGATGAACAAGTATCACATATAAAAATTCACATAACACACCATTAACGGTAATTTGGGACCGGAGTTCGGAGGTTTGCCGAAACTTACTGGTGGCGTTATCGATTTTCTTGGATGGCAGAAAACAGGTAGTTTAATTGGTGGAGGAGAACGGTGTTCGGAGCGCAATTTGGACGTTGCGTTTAAGCCAAATCTATCATTCAACACATTAACCTTCTGTCATGATCTTCAAACTACCAAACTAATCTATCGCTTTAGCGTTCAGAATTAATCGCCATTGCACTGGTTTTAGCGTCGCACACAAGGTGAATTGTCGGATTGATAAAAATAATTATGCTTCGCCGGGTTAATTATTCGGAACGCTAAATCGATAGATTACGGGAATTAATTTAACCTAAGCAGAATACTTACGGTCTTAGGTAGGCTACCATGCAGGAGGTAGGAAACATGTAGCGTTCGGGCCTAGTCTACATCCGGATAATTTTACCGCAGTTTCTACTCTTTATAACCCCACTTGGGCATTTCAGTCACACAACGCCGAACGCTGTTCGGAGCGCAGTTTGGACGTAGGCCTATGTTGCGTTTAAGCCGAATCTCATTTAACACATTAACCTTAGAACTGTCCTGATCTTCAAACTACCTTAGCCTTTATATTCTGAGAATTAGAAATCGCGTTTCCTTTCTATCCTGATTTGTTTTGCCATTTTAAAGATGCTCGTAATAATTGTGAGCCATCTGCACAAAACCAGTCGTAGGTTGAATTTTGAGTTTAATAGGCTATACCATTTTAAGTAGAAACAAATTCTCTTTAGAATGTTGCCAATTTTATCATTCTATCTTGATCTGGCCTAGTTAGCTATACCGAGAGCGAGAGCGGCATTCGTCTGTTGGTTGCAACGGACTGCGGTTCAAGCCCCGGGCTGGGAGTTGACATTCAGAGATTTAGATATCTCGGGCTAGCACGCATGGGACGCGGTGGCGCAAAGCTGCTGCGGAGCGACCTTGGGCAAGTTGCTTACCCATCATTGTCTGTGGGGAAGGCAACGGGAAACCACCTCACTCATCTCATCCCCAGGGGCGTAAAGCCAATGAACCTGCCTTCGGGCAGAGAACCAGCATCATCATCATCTTGATCTGAAGTGAATTCATGGAAGAAAAACTAATTGCATTAATGGATATTATTTATTGACAAAAATGCATCTAAGTTGATGATGATGATGATGATGATGATGATGATGATGATGATAGTGCTCTTACCGGTGTAGCTAACTAGGCCAGTCCATCTAAGTTGGCCTAATGTTATGTGTGTCGTAATTAATTGATTAGTTAATTTCTACTTATTTTCATGCTGAATGTTAGCTTTTAATCAGTTGTTATTGCTGCAAAATTGTTTGCAAAAATGGAAGTTGGATTGCTTAAACTCATTATTTGCGCAAGTAGAATCTGAATTGGTGGACATCACTGTTCCCATACATGGAAGCTGGCTGTAACTAAGTCTTTGCTTCAATACAAGCTGGATCGATGGAATAATTTTTACCTAAATCGATATGGATTATGAAAAAAAATTACTTGAAAATATAGGCCTATAATAATAATAATGATAATGATAATTATAATTAGGCCTATATTTAATTACAATTAGGCCTATAGTTATAATAATTATAATAAGTATAATTATAATAATAGTAAATTAATAATAATAACAATAATATTATGCAACAAATCTTTCAAGCAATCTCTTCGAGAGAAGATCAGTAAGATCAGGGCACGGGTAAAATGCTGATTTGCTGATTGCTGATTTGCTGATCGGCCGGGGGTAAAATGCTGATTGGCCAGTGCTGACTGGTCAGCATTTTACCTACCAGCCAAATCAGCATATCGGTGGGTAAAATGCTGATTGAAGAATGCGGACAAATGTAAGTAAGTAAGTATGTAGTATTTAATAGCATTTATTCATTTCAAAAAGCCAAACTCTCGGTATTAATGTTTAACAATAAATATTCTTTGTAATTGTAATTGAGTTAAATTTCGTACCAATATTATTCATTCATGAAAAGATTTTCTAATAATTATAGCGTCTTACGAGGCCGTCGATCCCCAGACAGCCTGCCTCATCGCCCCAATGGTGGACCACTAGCGGCACTCGTCTCATATACGCAGGCATCGGCCTATCATGTTTCTTCCTCAGTTTGCCACCATCGCAGTGACTGTCGAATAATTCCCTGGGCCATGAGCTTGCCGATGGGTAGCCAACGAATTTCGTTGGCGACAAGCTGGGCCACCCGCTTTCCAACGTGTTGCGCAGACTTAACGAAACTCGGTCCAGTCAGTCACAGTCTGCAGAGTGGGAGGTTTGGAGGGGTAGGGCGCTGCCGTGAATACAAGAGGGAAACAAAGAGGGGAGGCGTGAGGAGGGGAGGCGTGAGGAGAGGAGGTCGCAGCGCAGCCCGGGTTTCAAATTCATTGGGCTCAAACAATGGGATCTCAGAAGGCTATATAGCAATGGCTTTTCTTGCACGTGCGCAGCAAGGGTCATCTTGGCGCCAACGACCTCTTATTGGTGCGTTGTCGGTTAGTTATTGAGCAAGTATATGATGCATACATGCGCACTTGGCATATGCAAATAATGACCATTTCTTTGCAGGCATAATTAAAATAAATCAAAATAATTTTATACAAAAAACACGGGCCTACATTGCTGGTTCTGGTGGCATAGGACTATGTCCGGTGCCTTGGAGCCGGAAGGTGGCGGGTTCGAATCGACCTCAAGCCGCCGATTACATACATACATACATACATACATACATACATACATACATACATACATACATACATACATACATACATACATACATACATACATGCATACATACATACATACATACATACATACATACATACATACATACATACATACATACATGCATGCATACATAAATACATACATGCATACATACATGCATGCATACATACATACATACATACATACATACATACATACATACATAAATACATACATACATACATACATACATACATACATACATACATACATACATTCAGGCAAACATACATACATGCATTGCATGCATATATGCACGCATACCTGCATGCATACATGCATGCGTACATGCATACATACATGCATCATACAGCCATACATGCATGCATAGGCGGCACGAATTGTAACAATCACCGCGTTACAGTATGAACGGGTAGGAAAAGACAATTAAGAGCTAATGAAATGGCAGAGAAATGCACTAACTGAAGAATTTCGATATCGGAAACACGTTTCAGATATATCGAGCCCTTCGAAAAACCACATTTGGCATGCTTTTGTCCTTGACGTACAGGCCTAATTATTACATATTCCATCTGCTAGCATTGTCAGAGCTGCAAAAAATGCGCTCAGTATCATGCTTAAGGTTGATTTGACACTGTTCTGAAAAGTCGAGAGTAAAAATTGTAAGGTTTTAATTTTAAGGTTCTGCGCAAAACAGCCTCTTATTTAGAAACAAATTTTAGCTACACCTTCAGCATAGTGAAGCATCATCTAGGGGAAAGGGCAATGTAGATTGTTCCCATAATTATCGTTCTTTACCGTAATTAGTAAAAAATCAGCGTGTAAAATGCTGATTTCGCTTGCGTTTAACGAAGCACCCTTACATACTTACTTAAACGAGCGCGCATGCGTGATAAATTGATAATGGTGGAATTCGCGCGTAGCGGGAAATATATATTTTGTCTAGATTAAAGATTTCCGTGGACCGTTTTTGTTTGCCTTGGTAATATAGTCCTTTAAACCGGTGAGTTAATATTTCGTTTATTTTTCTTTGTTGCATAAAGATATCACTTTTGATGTGTATCTAATGATGACGCACACCTTGAACCTTACCGACCCTCTCCACGCGGCCCAAAACCCGAAAATTGAATCCTCGAAGGCACACAACCTAATGATTTTTGGTTTTTTACACACTAAACTGCGTTTTCAACAACACTTAATAGGTCGATTATGGGATATATTCAGTTTGGTAAAACTTCATTTTAGGTGCGTAAATTATTTCTCCATGTATACGCTTTCTTGATGAAATCGAAACTAGATCGTTGAAAATAATTACCGCGGGAGTAACGGAAACCGTAATAAATATTGTTACACATGAAATAGTAGCTAGATCGACGAAAACGTCTTGCTTAAATTGGAGCTGGATGGAGTAAAATGTATTGCCTTAAATTGGAGCTGGATTGAATAAAATATTAAATTGAATATTAAATGGGAGCTGGATTCAAAAAAGCTTCAGAAATGGGGGCGGGAGGGATCAATGTATTTTTTATCTTAAATAGAAGCTGGATTAATGTTTGATAGATCTTAAATAGAAGTTGGATGAATGATAAAACGCTTAAGAAATCGAAGCTGGATGAAGGTTTTATATCCATGAATTTGTCTTCCGCAACCGATTCCGTCATGAGGACATGTTTCTTACAGTGTTAACGATAATTTCAGACAACTATCCGGTTAAAGAAATCGTGAGAAATAATTTACGCACCTAAAATGAAGTTTTACCTTCAGTTTAACTCAGAATAATTTTGGGTTCGGCCGCTTTCTACTAAAACGCTGTTTTCGGGAAATCGGATGCTTGTGTATTTTTAACGTTTTGGGGATTCTGGTTTCGGTTATATTCTATAATGACTCGGTAGCATATAAATTTGATGTAAAATATTTCCTGACGAAATTGAAGCGGGATTTATCGTGTGAGGGTCGGTTAGGCCTCAGGTTAGGCGTCGTGAGGGTCGGTTAGGGTTAGTTTTAGGGTTAGTGCAGTCATTCTGAAGCTGGATTGATGAACAATAATTTTCAATGAAAATTGGATGAAAAATATTTGCTGACGAAATAGAAGCGGGATTTATCGAACAAAATCTTGCCTAAAGAGAAGCTGGATCGATTAAAAGGATTCTCGGCAAACTAGAAGTTGGATTTATTAAAGATAACAACGCTGCAACGTTAGTTCTTGGTGTCTACTGAGTCATTCTAGAACGTCTACCGAGTCATTATAGAACTCTACCCTGGTTTCGGTAAAAGTGTATTTTAGCCTATTTAATTATTGGCTCGAACATTATTATTCTTAATCACCTTCTAGTTTGACAAGGATCCTATTGATCGCTTTGGCAAGAAGGTAAACGTGGCAAGAATACGGCAAGAATTAGTTTAATCAATCCCGGTTCTGTTTAGGTAGGCATTATTTTTCATAAAAATCATGTACATTTATTTTAAAATTATTGTTCATCAATCCAGCTTCCATTTCAGCAAGGTTGTTTTAATAAATCGGTAATCCCGAGGACTGCGTGTTTGTATACAAAACAATAATTATGGTTGCCAACGACTTAGCTAAAAAAAGATCGCTGCGACTTATCAGCTGCATCCCATAATACAATGCGCTTAGTAAGTACGTAATAAACGCGAGATTAAGTAAAACGGCCATGTTAATAAAATTAGAAATGAGGAAAAATATGCAGTAAATGCGAGTAAATATAAAATTCGAAGCTATGGCGCAGCACTCTATTTTAGCGATTTCTTGGGCGGTCTTATTGTTTACATGGACAGGCGCACAGTCTTCGGGATTACCAATAAATCCCACTTCTATTCCAGCACAAATTGTTTTTAATAATTCGACTTCTTTTTGCAAGAATTCTTTTTGTGAATCCAACTTGTCTAGAGCTGATAAACACTGAAACTCATGCAGAGGTGAATAATTAAATATGCTAAATTGTACTTTTACCCTGGTTTCGAGATTCAGGTTGACCCCTAAATGCCAAACCTTGCTCTCAGTCTTACCGGTGTAAAGGTTTCAGATTACCCCCTCCTAAACATTACCCCCTTGCAAACTGCAAATTGCATCAATAATCGTATTTATTGCACTAAAAATATCAAAAAATTCATCCCGCTTCTTGTTTTGAGCTGAAGATTTTCATCCGTCATCCCACTTCGCGGTTTGTTATCAATATTTTCATCTGTAACTAAAATACTATTCGACGCTGAAGTTTACATGGAGAAAATGGCTTCGAGGCTATTATTTATTTCGGATCAAAATATTGATAGCAAACCACGAAGTGGGATGACGGATGAAAATCTTCAGACCAAAACAAGAAGCGGGATGATTTTTCTGATTTTGTTAGTGCAATAAATGCGATGATTGATGAAAATCTAGTTTCCGGGGGGTAATCTGAAACCGGTTTCAAGTTACCGGGGGGTAATGTTTGGGAGGGGGTAATTTGAAACCTTTACACCGGCCCTCATGATATGACGTAACTCGTGAAAGTTATCAACAATGTTCATGCGCCGATGGTTGCACAGGGGCAAAAGATTTCACCGCAGAGTTGTGTTGTATATATTGGCCTACTTCTTCCAATTATAGGTTGGCCTAATATAGCATTTTAGAGGTCTAAATTATTTGTCCAATGCAGCATTATTATTTTTTCATCAGTTCGACTTCTACTTTCCGCCAATCCATCTTCCACTTTGGCAAGAATTTGTGTCATCAATTCAATTCCATTTAAACAATGAATTTTTCTGCAATCTAATTAATTTAAGCAAGAATCTTTTCATCAATCCCATGGTAAACGTGTATGTTGGCGTCATAAATTATTCGTCATTGTATAGGTCAGCGTAGGTCGAATACAAGTCGGATTGACAAAAGAGTTCTTCTTAAGTAGAAGTCGGATTGGTAAAAAAAATTATTTGAAAAGAAGAGCCATTTCTGAAAACAATCTACCTGAAATCAAAGCTGGATGGGTGAACAATAATTTTAAATGAAATGGAAAAGTTGGATTGATGAAAAAATTGCTGCCTAAATGGAAGCACGATTTCAAGATGAAATGAGTTCTTGCCCAAACAGAGGTTGGGTGGAAACGAAAGTTCTTGGCAAACTAAAATTGATTAAAAATAATAGTGCTTGCCAGAATGCTGTGACAAACGAATAATTTACAACACTAGAATATACGTGTACCACTCCCACTTCTATTTAGGCAAAGCTTATTGTTTTAATTGTATTGTATCTATACGTCTATATAGCACCTCTTGCAGAATAACTATTCAGAGTCATTCTCAGCTCGAAAACTATGGGGTTGCATCAATTATAGATTTACAATTCTGATAATGGTGACTGATATTTGGATGACTGAGTGTTTGTTTTCTGTTTTTGCATGTTGATCATTGTTAGGACGGTCATAAATTATGGGCCTACAGTGGATAACTGTCAATGAAAGGTGTACTTTGCCATGTTTTTCATTGACAGGTGGCCTGTTCCAACATTGCCAGAAGGCCTTGTCCTACCAATGGACGGTATGAGAGTTGTCCACCACATGGCTGGCCGACTCGTGAATGTGAAGCTGACCTGAAGAAAAATCTGGTAATCTGTAACTTATTCAAATCAATATCAGTAACCTAAGATAAAAATGGGCAAGTAATCTAAGATCAGAATGGGAAATCTTAATGCATGTTCAGTGGCCAAGATGGATGTTTTTAATGGTTAATTTCTTGTGGATTGTTTGAACTTGTGGCACGGGTGCCTGTAGATATTCAGAATTTCATTTAGAAGAGCTCTTGGTTCTCATGCCTTCTATTTAAAATTTGTGCCATTTTTGCTCGATATTTGCAATCGAACCGGCATATTTTAATCAATAAATTCACTGAAAAACAAGCAATTTTTGAAAAATACAGATTATTTACGCTGTCTAAACTGCCTATTCAATGTATAATGTCATCACACCCCACGGGGAAAAAAATCAAGACTTACAGTGAATCTTTAATATGTATTTATAGTTTTTTGTGTGAAGGTGTCAATTTTGGCCAGTTTTCATCAAACATCTATTGATATCGACATACAAACAGTGCACAAAAGAAATAATTATTTCCATTGTTTTGACTGTCTGTGTGTAATTTAATGTCACCACAATAAGAAATAACGCTGTGGATCAGTATTTGCAGTGATAATCTGTGTTTTTAATAACCATTTGAATGCGCTTCAGCATCAATTGGGCCAGTTTTCGGCAGAACTCAGGTTTATCTAACGCACCACACAGCCTTAATCCAGTTGAACAAGTCAGCCTCAGAATTTGGATCATGAAGAGAGAGATTCTGCTTCTTCATGTGCACTGTTCACACATTCTCAATAATGTTCAAGTCTGGACTTCTATAGGGTCATGGTTCCAGCAGTGGAATGCCCTTCTGCTTCAGGCAGGATTTGTCGCCCTTTGTGTCATGACACTGTGCCCCATCCTGCTGGACTGATGTTTTCGGATGAAAGTACATTCACTGTTTGGAGCAGTTTTCCAGACCATGTGAATAACGTGCCATCTCTTGAGGTATCTAAGTGGTAGTAGTAGCCATTTATTGACGGAGCATCAAAGAAATCCAAATAAGAGCAATCAGTACAAACTCAATGACTTTCAAGTGATTGGTGCATAAGCCAAAGGATCAATCCAAAAAGGTCGCATGGACCCGCTAAGGCTGGATTGATCTTTCCTTTCTCGATAACATTTGACTGTTTTAAAACAGTAAAGAACAACACGTTATACATGAAATGACAACAAACTGAAACGAAATAACAAATTTGAAAGAAACAAATTATGGCCAATGGTTTTAATCTAGTAAACAGAGATTAAATAGTCTTTGATTTTTTCTTAAACATGTTAATGGTGGATATAAGTGTAGCATACTTTGAAAGATTATTCCCTATCATAATGCCAGAACACTTAATCAAAAATAATTTCCATTATAAATTCTAATTTCCATTATAAATTATGAATCAATACTCAAGGCGTATCTGTCTAAACAATCGTATAACTACCATTAACTTTTTGAACTCGTGTACTGCGCCTTTTCCTTCGGCTGAGCTATGACGCTATATAAATCGTATTAGTATTATTATTGCGATCATTTATAAACGTAACATGTTTTGCAAGAAACAGCACAAAAGTTCTTTGTTCAGAAGTTAGCGGTCCTCATCACAGAGCAACTGCGTGAATGTGCCTCAAAATGCCACAGCATTATATCTTTGCTTACAGATTGAGAGCCATTGGAAAAGGTGCATGGTTTCGAGTGGGTTTCCAGTTAAAACTGTCAGACGTCGGCCTAGTTCAGCTAAAAATTCAGTGCCTGATTTCAAGTGATTTGTTAATGGGACCAAGTGTTTCAAGAGCAATAGGGATAAATTCATGTGTTGCGGAGAGGTTCATATACTTCACATTTTTTCATGTTGTTGCCACTCCAGCCGCCCCCGGGTGTAGTTGAAGTCACGTGGTTGTATGAGGCGGTGCAAGTGTGTATGCTAGTGGCATCCCAGGCAACGTATTTGCCTCGCGCCCACGGTATCAGAGTCGCGCCATTAGGCCGTTTGTCGTCGGTATGGAACAGACTAGGCGGTTCTTTTGTGCTTAAAGTATCAACTCTCTGGAGGGCCCTCCAAATGATATCATTAAGTGTGAAGTGTCTGGTGGCCCAGATTGTTTACAGACTAGTCTGTGGTGTCCTCCTTGATCGGCCAAATCCCCACACTGGCACTGATGTGGCGCCTTTCAGATTTAGACCCTAGCGCAAACCAACAGCCACCCTTACGGCCTCGTTGCTACGACCCAACCCACATGATATTAAGGGTGCAGTAGCCATCCAGTGCCCGGCGTGTAGGTATGTCACCGCTTCAAGTCGGGCCCGGTTGAAGGGGTCGTTGGGTGATGTCCAAACATCAGATTTGTCTTTGTCGATTAATGGTCTGTCCCAAACCTTCTGCTTAGGCAACGCAGCCTCAACTCCACTTCACCACAATGTGAAGTGATGCGGGCCTGTAAAATTACCTCCTATTTATTTATTATTATTATTAAATTATTATTATTATTATTATTCACACAACTGAATGGTTTCGACAATGTTACAGTTCCTGTTGGTATGCGAGATGATTGCCTAACCTAAGGCATATTCCCAAGCATGCCATACTGATGGTCAGGCGGACAGTGAAGGTCATGGTGTAAGAAGTAGTGCTGGTTGCTGGAAGGAATGGATTTTAGATAATGCCAGAGTGCCAGAGAACACCAGGATAAATGGAGCCGTGTATCGTAACATTTTAGAAGAGAAACTGAAAACCTAATCACCATCCATAACATCAGCAACTTCCTAAAGGATGGGTCACCTTGTATTGGTACAAGGGCCGTCAAATCCTGCCTTAAGCAGAAGGACATTCCACTGCTGGAGCCATAACCTGGTAGCAGTCTAGGCTGTAATATTATTGAGAATATGTGGAGCAGGTGTCTGCTCATAAATGCCACTCCTATGGCTGACTTGATCAACTGGATCAAGGCTGTGTGGTGTGTTAGATAACACCTAAGTTCTGCCGAATAATGATCCAATCAGTGCATTCAAACTGTTTTATTAAAAACACAGCTTATCACTGCAGTTACTGACCTTCAGTCTTAGTTCTTATTGTGGTGACATTAAGCGATTCACCGACAGTAAAAAACAATGGAAATAATGATTGATTTCGGACATTGTGTGTCGATATCAGTCGGTGATTATTATTCAAGTTACGAAGGAAACTCACCAAAATCGAGACTTTCACACAATTAAACTATAATTATTGATAAAAGATTCAATTGTAAGTGTTAATTTTTCTGCAGTGGTGTGTGATGGCATTATACATCAAATAGGTACTACAGACGATGTAAATAATCTGTATTTTTCAAAAGTTGCTTGTTTTTCAGTGAATAATATCTTCGGCAACTCTGTTGTTCCACCTTGGGTGTTCAGCTTCGATCCATCTTTCAATTGGTGAACCAAGCTGAACTTCTGGTTCCCTGCTCAAAGACTGCTATATATCCGACGGCGTCGTTCATTCTCTGTTGCTGGTCATACAACCTGGAATGGCCTCCCAGTTACACTACGCTTAGTTCCCAGGGGTCACTCCACTCTGTGCCTTAAGAAGCTCAAAACTGTCTTATCTAGCCGTGGTTGGGTTTTGAGCGCTTCTGATTAGCCTACCATGAAGAGACGCTATATAAAATTTCTGAAATAAATATTTAGTTGTTGACGTGCAGTATTACAGAGAAAAAAGACAAATGCAACAATGGAAAATAGAAATTACGGTTGGGAAAGGTGTGCTATAAGGGGAGGAGTCGGCTGCCAAAAAATGGAATTTAACTCTGAATCTTAATATTTATAAGAGAGTGATTAAAACATTCTCTTGAAATGTTAGAAATTACCTATAGAAAACTTGGTGGAATTCTTAAGTCATATTTCTGTGGCCACCCTGTATATTTGTTTAGTATCAGTGTATATTTGGGTGGCGCATTGGATAACACATTGGCGTGAAGATCAGCGAGCATACGAGTTCAAGTCTCGAAGCCCCCCCCCCACCCATTGGTTAGATGTGCCTTGTTGGCTTGCTCTTAGTGCCATTGCAGGCTGTCTTTTCTGTTATTTGAAATTGGTGTTAATCTCAGATCTTTTCATGTAATCATACTGCATTTGCCAGTGTGAATTCAATAAAGAAAATATTACATTTTTGGCCACCCTGTATGTGTATGTATGTGTCTAAAAACTTACTATGGCAACCTTTGAGCACCTCAAGAAAGTGTTGTGATGGTTAGACCAGTATAGGTATTGGAGCACTTTTTGTAGAATAATAATTACATTGCTCATTTTGACCCAAAGAAAGGTTAAATTGTTTTAACTTGTGAACTTGCTTTTGTCGTTACTGCTGTAGATGCTGTTTACATGAATGATCCCGCTGCCTCTGCAAATCACACGGCAGTGAAAGAAAAGATGAAATCGTGGTTTCTAAGGACAAGAGCTGTTGGAAGGAAAAGACGTTATGAAATGTCGGTGTTAGGGCGGTCATTGGTTGATGATGGTTTAACACTTCCAATGTGATCTTGAAGTGGAACAACGACGCCCATTGAGCAACGAGGACCTCTACTTCCGATGATCATCGAGACGCAGGAGAGGAACGTCGAATTCCTATCATCCCCATTTCACATGGAGTGGCATTATCTTCCAACCTCGGACCAAACCATCCATTATCCCCTCAATTCCGATGCCCTTGAGAGCATAAACGCCTGATGCACAAGGCAGTTATTGCTATAATGCTCTCCTGCATTGGTATTCCTAGAACATATTAAATGTGGGCGTGTTACAGCATGGAACTTTATTCTCTGTACAGACTGTTTAGTGAAGTTATAATTATATCTATTTTAGCTGCGTTCCAATAATCTATTGTATTATAGAATATTATGGCTCATATCGTCTTGTTTATTTTAATTTTCAAATATTTTAATTGTGTATGGATATATGTATTTTGTCAATTTCTGTACGTGTGTATATATTTGTTTAATATAATAGGGAGGCGCTTAGGGTAATGGTAGCACTCTGGCATGAAGAGCGCATGGACGCAGGGTTGCTCCCCTCTACCCTTCTAAAAGGTCCACTCAACCTTCATTCGGCAGATGGCGTAATTAAACAGCGGTTAAAATCGACTCCTGAAATAGCTTTTTTGTTATTCGCTCATGCTATGAATTGAAGGGCTTGGAGCAATAACAAGGTATGTCGAAAATCATGAATGTTGGGAAATCGACTTCAAAGATTTACCATTTCAAACAGTCGTATATAAGCCGTTTGATAACAAATCGACAAGCTGTTTTAAGCAATATGTACCTTAAAATTGTCTTTAACGAAATTTGTAAATGTTTCAATGCGAAAGATGAAATTATTATTATTTTTTATACATTTTGCATCATATCGGGTTATTGCAACACGAACACTTAATCATCAGTATCATTTCTGGTGCAATAACAGGTTATGTCGACAAAGCGTTTTTTAGCAGCTGCAATATCACACATGTCATCTGGAATAAGTGAACATACCTTATTATTGCACTGAATTGTCTCTATTACACAGTTCGAGAATCGTGCAATAACATGGTAACTCATCATAACTGTAGTACTGTCGATATATTTGATACGTAAAAACAGTGCAATAAGAAGTTTTAATGACATAACTGTAGAAATTGCATCCAATTTAAACGAAAGTGGGAGCAATAACAGATTATGTCAAATAACCTCATTGTTGCACCGGCTTCAATACAAAGTTTGTAAGAAAACACGGCAATGTATGTCGTCATACCGGGATATTGCAGTAGAATTATGGTCGAACTCTGACGAGTGCGCAATAACATGTTATGTTGACATAACGTTTTTTGAAAAACAGCGCTCAAAACTATTCAGATCTGTACCAAATTTACAGAGTTGATAGATTACCATCTTCCGCTCACGGTGGCATACTGTTTCGCAAGACATAGGTATGTCGACATACCTTGTTATTGCTCCAAGCCCTTCAATTGTAATCACAATGCAGTTTGGTTAAACGAAGATCTTAGATATTTTATTACTTCAAGCTTACTCCGCAGTATGATTGAAGTTCATTGTGTGAATTGAAATAACGATCACAAGTTAGGGAAGTCAAATTTAACGCAGTCATGCACGGCTTTATAACGTCCTGCTCATTTTACCAATGCACTGCCCAATGTAAGGCTGAGCTGACCCTTGGATGGGTAGCGGGAAGCTATCATGTGTATGTGCACTCTTTATGCCAGAGTGTTACCATAGGATATTCTAAAACCCCTCAACTGGTTTTATTTATGCAGTTTAATATTTCAGTAAGAACCAGGTTTTTCATTGTTTATGAAATTGGTGCGAAAGTTTCTCAACGTGTAATGATTACGTTCTGCAGTTATATAAAATTATGACTACGTTTTCACAGGACTAATATTGTTAGCTTTTCTTTTTTATCCATTTAATGTTCTGTTCTGTGGTTACTCGTTTCATTTTAGTTGGGACACGTATTTATTATGATAGTGTTATTGCCTATGTTTGTGTTTTTATATCAGGCTAGATATTGTATTGTATTGTATTTATAAAGCGCCCCTCACAGTGCACACCAATCAGAGGCGCTCCCAGTACGTTAGACCAAGAGAGAAAAAAGTAGTCTTGAGACACCGAAATGAGGCATTAGGCCCACCAGTTAATATGGAGGAACGAGTTGAAGGAGGAAGCTGGTTCCACCATCTGCTTAGATTGCAAAGGTGCTGAGGATTTGCTGAAAATATATTTCAGAGGAAAATTGTATTTTTTTGCAATCAGTAAGATGTTGCTTTAATCGGAATTATTATTCGTTATATGCTGGTGTCTTTAAGTCAGGGTATTGTGATAACTAGAAATAATATTCAATATAATATCTTGTTAGGGACAAAATGGACATTTAAGAGTGGTCCATGGGCGCCCGCAGAAATGTTTGCAGGGGGGGCAAACAATTTTGATGATCGTGGTTAAATGTTTTAGTAGCAAGAGCAAGCATGGAGTGGTCCGCTAAGACATTTTATTCGTTTATTATTAGTGTTCAAGAAAGTTCAGACCATGCGGTCACATTAAATATAACAGTTCAGACCGTGCGGTCACATTAAATATAACAGTAATAGAGAATATTAGAGATAGAGTTAAACATAACCCAGAGTTAAGATATAGCCCTAATTTAACTAGCTATAAGGATTTTTTTAACTGCATTGTCTAATTTGTGTGGTTATAAACAAGGCAAATTAGCTTTTTCTGTAACAGCATTGTTCTGTGTATGTAGTCATATCTCGAAAACATTTGAAATTTAATATTTGACGTCATTTTTAAGTAGATTGATTCATTAGGTTTTTCAAGTAAAAACATGCAAATAAATTTGATTTTCACACATCATTTTTCATTCAATGTTTGATAATAATTATAAAGATGGTTGTTTCCTACATTTTAACACATGGATATTTTGTTCTATGACTATGTTTTGATTGCATTTTATTGCTTCTAAGATTAATTATATTGCCCTAATTTAGCTGAACTGCATTCTGTAGATTAAGCTTTTGCTGCAATAGAATCTGTGCAATTTTCTCTGAGTGCAACGTTGATTTCAAGGTCTCTTTTAGAAATAAATGATTGATATTTTGGCATTTCATAAGTCTTAGTGTTGAAATATAATTGAACTTTATATTATAAATTTAGCTGCAGAATGTTTCTTTTTACATTTGTATGAATTTAGTTATTTTGATAATTTATTGTTACTGTCATAAATATTGTTTTTATTTCCAATACAATGAATGGTGTGAACTTTGCTAAAATTATTTTCATGGAAACTTGTGTTTTATATTTCATGTAAGAAGTATAATTGGAGCTCCTGAATACAATCTCAGAAGTGTGCATTCTTGTGGGATTAATTTTGAGATTGGAAATTGCAGATATGTAGAAATTCATCTGAGAATCTGTTACAGCCACATTTGTAGGTTTACAACTGGGCCTCATATTTGTAGTGTTGTTTTCGTTAACGAAAACGAAAACGAAAATGGTAATTAACGAAAATGAAACGTTTTCGTTAACGAAAACGAAAACTAAAACTAAAACACGCTGACAACGAAAACTAAAACGAAATATGCAGCAATCAAAACTAAAAGTAAACGAAAATTGATCAAACGAAAACTAAAACGATATTTGGCCAAACGAAAACTAAATAATTTGCTCCTAATTTCACCTTACTTTCCTTATTTGTGCGTATTGTGCAAATGGCCTATTTTAGTATTGTGAGGAAGGAGATTACTCACAAGTGGGTCGTTTTACCTGTATACCCGGGGTCATAATTATGGCTCTAAACCTGTCCAAACCGGTTTGGGGATTAGGGGCTATTAATATGCAAATCGGAGTAATGCATGACAGTGATTGTCTGAGGAAGCCTTGCAGGGCCGACAGGCAGGGTGACCAGTGGAGTTAGGTAAGATATGATTGGCCAGTGAATAGGGAGAAACAATGGTGAGGTGCGTGAGAGTGAACAAAGGCTGTCCGCTGGAAGGAAGACTGTCTTGCTGTGGCTGGGGATGAAAAGTATAGTCGTCTCTGGTGTAGATAAGAGCCTACTCAGCCTAGGATTGCCCTTCGAGAGAGAAACCAAGAGAAGTCCCTGGCTAGGGTCTGATTATATCCAGGGTGAAATTTATTAGTCTAGGAGAATTTCTGTAGCAATATATTTTGAGGCCAAACAAGGAAACGGACCACTTTGTTTGACCCGAGGTAAGAGTAAGTCTTAGATTTTACAGTCATAAAATATTCTCATTGATATGCTTTGCCTGTGACCTTTATTTAATTATGTAAAATCCTGCTAGAACTGCGTGAATAGTCGCACAATATCATATTATTCTCATTCATTCACTTGACATTACAATTTCCATTTGGGATGTTTAGTTCGTTGCATTCATAATATCCAGACTAGTGTTACCAAACGTTCTAGCGCGTGATAGACTGTGGTCTTTGGGATGACATCGGGCATCTACCCTGCATCCTACATTGTATACCTGCTCTACACACCAGTGATGCTATCATTATTCTATGGACTCCACATGCTTAGCAGAAACAATAATTCCCTCGGAGGCTCGGCCCGTTACCTGGGATATCAAAGAGTGATAAAAACTGACAAGTGCACGGATAGGTAAAACTATATAAAAACTGTAACTGGAAGAAGCAAAATTATTTTAGAACTAGAAGTAGAAGTAAAATTGCTTCAGGCAGAAGTGAATAGGAACTAGAGGTGAAATTATTTGAGAACTAGAAGTGGAGGTAAAATCACGTCAACAGAAGTGAATAAGAACTAGAAGTAGAATTAATATAAGAACTAAAATATCACTGAGGGACACTAATATTATTTACATGTACGATCAGGGTTGATACGTAATTTTGACCTTCCTGTGGTGAGCAGGATATATCGTTGTCGTAAAATGTTATATTAATTCAAAAAAAGTTATGAACTGTAATGTTGAGGTATTTATCAATTGGGCAGCAAATGACATTTCACACAATGATCACGTTTTATGTTCAGCACATCTTCGTATTGATTTGTATCAATATAGTTTATTCAAGGAACGAAACGGTATTCACTGCTAACGAGTGTGTAGCCCCAGATTATTAAAACTAAAACTAATATTGGCATACTAATACTAAAACTAAAACTAAAATTGGCATACGAAAACTAAAACTAAAACTAAAATTGATCCATAAAAACGAAAACGAAAACTAAAACTAATATTCAGCAACAATTAAAACTAAAACTAAAACTAAAATTAGGACTAACAATCAAAACTAAAACTAAAACTAAAATTGGGGCAATATTAAAACAACACTACATATTTGCCATTAGAGGCGTTGTGAGGGCAGAATGGTTGGGCTGATCTTGCCATTAGAGGCGTTGTGAGGGCAGATGGTAGGCAGAATGGTTGGTTACACGTAGTCTCCAGTACATCCAACCTCGTAGCGCCCACATCGGCCAATGATTTGCCAATAGCAGCCCTGAAGAGGCAGTGTCAGAGTAGACTGAGGAACAATAGGCGGCCCCTCACAAATGCGAATGCCTAGCCCACCGCTAGCGATGAATAGCCAACAGCGGTCCTATACAGACGCCATTAGAGGCATATAGTAAGCGTAGACTGTGAACAATAGGCGGTCCTCTACAAACATTCATCCAGCTTCCACTTCTTTATCGTGCTATTCGTAAATCCAGCTTCTATTTCAAATCGATGAAAACGTGTATCCAGCTTCTATTTCAACTACTATTACAGAACCTTGATCCAGCTTCCATTTCTACGCGATAGTTACCCCGTTTGGGACTTCCTGGAGGTTTTCAAGCACACATTTTATGATTTCCTCAATTAAATATGTGTTATTGTATATGTCTTTCAGTTATTATTGCAAAGAAATGGTCAAAATAATTTGGGACGCTAAACTACCCAATTACCCGTTTCACTTAGGCCTAATATTTAGATAACAATTATTTTTCGTCAATCCAGCTCCAGTTAGCAAGAACATTTTCATCAATGCAGCTCCAGTTAGGCATGAATATTTTCATCAATCTAGCTTCCATAAAAGTAAGTTTTTGCAAACATCCGCCAGTGAACGCGATAATTTAAACGCTGAGAACGGCTCAAAACACGGAGCTGAAAACACGTAGTATATATTATAGGATGCTACATTGAAATGATTTCGGACGCTAAAGGCAAACATTACCGTTTTTCGTTATGTATATAGGGCTGCCAACCGTCCCGGATTCGCCGGGACAGTCCCGGAATCGACCCTGTGCGTCCCGTGTGGGCCGTGTCCCGGATTGATCTCAAATTGTCCCTGAATTTTTTCCAGATCGAGATCCACTTAGCACAATTATTGTTTATATTGTTTTTTCTTACTAAACTCGATGATTTTTATGTTCTGCTTTCTATCAGACCTATACATTAGGCTACATTAATAATTATTGTTGGCTGAACATCGGAGTTAAAGTCTTCAAAACTTTACAAATCACTGATACTCGGTTTTCGGTTTAGCATAATATTATTGTGTCCAGTTTTAATGCTTTTGCGAGAGAGCCTTAAGCATCTTGAACGATCTGTTGTCTAACTATTGCATTTACCTGAGCACCAAGAGTTCACCAGCTTATTAAAGCACAACTATTAGCATGACATGTGCTTATTTCTGCGACTTTGTGCCCTGTGTTCTGGAACTGCACATAAAAATAAGCCCTATAAAAATGTTAGTATAGGCCTTAAGTTTAATATAATTTCTGGTCTCCGGTCACAGAACTTTCCTCAATTTGGGCTCATAGGTCTTACTCTAATAAGCCTATTTGACTGGAGTTTCAAATGCTTCTTCTTGAGGTTGATTCTTGTCTTAAATTTAGGCCATAAAATTATGTCTTTTGATGATTTATCTGAAATTATTAAGAACTTTTTAGTAGATTGTAGATGTAGAATGTAGATTCTATACTGGGCTGACACAACTTTGTTACATTATGCGCTTCTGTAGGCCTAGATTGTGTAAATTGGTAATGGCACATCGAGAGGCTGCAGTGAAGGCGTCCCGGAATGGCAAAACCAAAAGTTGGCAGCCCTATATGTATATTCAGTTTCATGTAATGAACTGATAGCAGTTAGTTATAACCTGGGTTAAGCCGTATAATTATTGCGTTTCTGGGTAAACTCTCGTTTTAGCGGAAAAACATTATTCGCCATTGCATGGGATTCAGCGTTGATGGCATTCAAGCTGGATTGACGAAAAAAATTCTTGCTGAATAGAAATCGGATTGATGAAAATAATTTTTACTCCGATAGAAGTGGTGTTTATGAAAACAATATCGCTAAAATTGGAGCTGGATTGATTAGAAATAATTGTTAATTCTTGCTTAAATTTAGTTGTCTAATTAATAAGAACGATTTGTGCCAATTGCCAAAGTTGCCTGATTGTCGAAAAATAATTATCCTGAACCAGTCATTTTTTATATTTTATTCCAGTTAAATGATAGGTAATGTCTTCAATGCCGTATTTGATATTGATAAGCAAGAAGAAGTTCTAAGTCATGCGATCTGAAGCATAGAGCACACAGCCTTCGAACAATAGGTGGAACAGGCATCGGAGTACATGATTTAAGTTCAAGATGGCCGCCTTCAAGAACCTGACGTTTGCTCCTCAATCCATCTTTCATTAAATGAAAGAAACAGTTTATCAATCGATGTCCTGTTTAAGAAAAGAATTATTACCATAAAACCAACTACACTTTAGCAAAGATATTCTTTCGTCAATTCAACTTCCATTTAAGTCCATTATTTTCCATCAAAACCACCACAATGAATTACAAGTTTGGGGGAACGGACATTTCCCCCCTGGACATTCCCCCCCGGACATTTCCTCCCTGGACATTTCCCCCTACCCTAGGACATTCCCCCCTCCGTATGCGGAAACCATTGTTTTTGTCGTCTTCAACAATTTAAACCAGAATATTTTCATCAATCCAGCTCCAATTTAAACCAGAATATTTTCATCAATCCAGCTCCAATTTAAACCAGAATATTTTCATCAATCCAGCTCCAATTTAAACCAGAATATTTTCATCAATCCAACTCCAATTTAAGCAAGAATATTTTCATCAATCCAGTTCCAATTTAAACCAGAATATTTTCATCAATCCAGTTCCAATTTAAGCAAGAATATTTTCATCAATCCAGCTCCAATTTAAACCAGAATATTTTCATCAGTCCAGCTCCAATTTAAGCAAGAATATTTTCATCAATCCAGCTTCCATTTAAGTAATATGTTTGTGCGTTTTAAACGCATAGCTATTTAAGTGGATTTCTTAGCATTTACTTCAAAGGAATCGTTGTAAAAGTTTCAGATTTAATTATACAGGCCTAGGCGTAGGTCTAGAATTCAGGGTAGGACTTGTATGGTCATTTGAGGTGGTATACACAGAAGGGGGGAAATGTCCGGGGGGGGTAAATGTCCTAGTCGAAATCAGGGGGGGAAACGTCCAGGGGGGAAAATGTCCAGGGGGAATGTCCAGGGGGGGGAAATGTCCTACACTCACAAGTTTGACTCAATGGAGCTGAATCAATTTTAAGTGTTTTGCCTAAATAGAATTTGACTTGATGGAAAGATTCCTGTATGGATAGAAGTTGGATTGATGATAAATTCCTGGTTAAATAAAGTTGGATTGATGCAATATTTCTTGTTTTAGCAGATGTAGCGTATTGACTTGTTATTATCCCTCAAACTTATTTGTATAATTATTAATTGTTAATTATAGGTAGGAGTTAAGTTAGACAATGTAGTAATGGCGATGATTTAACTAGATAATCAATTGGCGTTGTTAGAAATATAAATATTTAATTAGATGATCAGCAATCAAAACACAGAAGTGTTAAAGGAATGCAGCATTGACGAAGTAAAAATTAATCGCTATGGCAACTACGTCAACAGAGACGCCGTTACGTTGTGCGAGCCAATTAAAACACTTAAAACGGACTAACGGAAAAATACACGTCATTGACAATAACGGATAGGATTCGATTCCTGCAGGAGAAGCTAATGGAGAGAGTCATTTTGTTGCGACAAGTGAACTCTAAGTTAATATTAGCAGCGGGATGAACTGTGTTGTGCACTTGCGATACTGAAACGAAGTGTAGCAATCGGACGTTAAAGTTACGGGACAGATTAGCGATTTGAAGCGAAGTCTGGTGGCCTGTGTAGAACTTTCGTCGTGTGTGAAGTAATTGGTCGTGGATTTGGATTTGGTGAAGATTGGGGAAAGTCGTTGGTCGTAAATCACTTGGTTGATTTGTCTTCTGGTGTGCTCGCTTAAGCTCGACTAAAAAAATGGCCATCATTTTTTCCTGGCCGAAACGAAACATTTTTTACGGCTCCATGCCTTCTGGACTAAATTTGTAGCCCCCCCCAAAAAAAACGGAAACCAAACTCCTGGATCCCAATGGCTCCCATGATCCAGGATAATTCAAGCCAACGCACTCACACCGCAAAGCTGCATTCATTCTTTCATTCATTCATTGTGATGATTTGTATACTTCCAGCATGGCCAAATAAAAATGTCTTATGAAATGAAATGTCATTCATTAATACATTCACCACCTATTCATTCTAATGAAGATAGAAATCAAACTCACCTTAATGAAACAGATATTAAGCTTCATTTATAAACATTGATGAAATAATGTGTATGTCTTAGCGCAAGTTCTTACTAAGATATTCATGTCTTCATATTAATAGGTGCCGGATATTCGTTTTGCAAGTGCATCATGATGAACATCTGTATGTGACAGCTTTTCAGCATGCCTTCAATCAATGATCTGCATCAATGACAACATTAGAGTGGACAACTTTATCTACAGTTTCTAAACCATGAATTCTTTCTTTGTACATTAACATTGTAACTGAATGAGAACACCACAGTGTGATAATCTACGCATATTTATGACTTCAACTTTTCATTCCAAACGATTATTGTTTCCTAGATGGGTAATTTTTAATTTGTTACAATAATTACTTGAATCTACAGCATAAGAAAGTAGCTACAAATTGAAGCATAATTTCTTTTCATATGGATACTATTTTAAAGAAAAAGGCCAACAATGCAAATTATGCCAAGAATTGTTGGTATATGCTGGTAATTTTACTAGAGCATATGGAAACCAGTTTTCGTGAAAAAACACAGGAGCATCAATAACTTGAGAAATCCTATGATGACTGTGACAATCTGACAGCTACAGTGAGAGCAACCGTGCATATACCGGTTATATTGGAAAACAATTGCTGAATTACATTGGTTGACTGCGAATATGGAAACACATACTCGAGAAAAAGAATAAAAATGTGAGTTATGTCGGAAATCGTTTACTACAGGTACTCATCTGAAAAGACACATGAGAAGCCATACCGGGGAGAAACCATACAAATGCAAGGTGTGTCAAAAATCATTTACTCACAGTGGTAATCTGAAAATACACATGAGAAACCATTCTGGCGAGAAACCATACAAATGTGAGTTATGTCAGAAATTATTTACTCAAGGTTGTCATCTGAAAGTACACATGAGAAGCCATACTGGGGAGAAACCATACAAATGCAGGGTGTGTCAAAAATCATTTACTGGCAGTGGTAATCTGAAAATACACATGAGACACCATTCTGGCGAGAAACCATACAAATGTGAATTATGTCAGACATCATTTACTCAAGGTTGTCATCTGAAAGTACACATGAGAAGCCATACTGGGGAGAAACCATACAAATGTCAGATCTGTCAGAGGTTATTTACTCGAAGTGGCGATATGAAATCACACATGGAAACCCATACTGGTAAGAAACCATACAAATGCAAGGTGTGTCAAAAATCATTTACTCACAATGGTTTTCTGAAAATACACATGAGAAACCATTCTGGCGAGAAACCATACAAATGTGAGTTATGTCAGAAATTATTTACTCAAGGTTGTCATCTGAAAGTACACATGAGAAGCCATACTGGGGAGAAACCATACAAATGCAAGGTGTGTCAACAATCATTTACTCACAGCGGTAATCTGAAAATACACATGAGACACCATTCTGGCGAGAAACCATACAAATGTGAGTTATGTCAGAAATTATTTACTCAAGGTTGTCATCTGAAAGTACACATGAGAAGCCATACTGGGGAGAAACCATACAAATGCAGGGTGTGTCAAAAATCATTTAGTCGCAGTGGTAATCTGAAAATACACATGAGAACCCACACCGGGGAGAAACCATACAAATGTCAGTTATGTCAGAAATTATTTACTCAAGGTGGTGTTCTGAAGGTGCACATGAGAACCCATTCTGGGAAGAAACCATTTAGATGTAAGTTATGCCAAAAATCTTTTTCTTGCATTGATTATCTGAAGACACACATGAGAACCCATACTGGGGAGAAGCCATATGGATGTCATTTATGTCAGAAATCATTTACTGATATTAGCAATCTGAAAAGACACATGAGAACCCATACTGGAAAGAAACCATACAAATGTGATTTTTGCCAGAAATTATTTGCTCAAAGTGGTCATCTGAAACTACACATGAGAACCCATACTGGAAAGAAACCATACAAATGTCAGTTATGTCACAAATCATTTACTCAAGGTGGTTATCTGAAAATACACATGAGAACCCATACTGGAAAGAAACCATACAAATGTCAGTTGTGTCAGAAATCATTTACTCGAGGTGGATATCTGAAAGCACACATGAGAACCCATACTGGAGAGAAACCATATAGATGTCAGTTATGTCAGAAAACATTTACTAATGTTGGTCATCTGAAAGCGCACATAAGAACTCATCCTGAAGATGAGATGCAACACATGTGCAGTAAACCTGATAATGAGGGAAGTTCTTCAACTACACAGCTGAAACTCCACACAGGAATACGGTCACAGGATTATAAACCTGAAAAGGAATCTAATGATAAACCATTTGAACGTCAGATGTCAAGAATAGTGCTTTATAAATGCAATGAAATGACAAGTCCACTTCCAAAAAGTCGTGTTCTTAAACGTGTTTTCGTTAACAAAATCAAATCACCTAAGGATGCAAAATCCTTTCTTGAAAAATCGTTTGGATGCGGTATGTGTGGTGGAATGTTTGAAATCGAGAAGGAATTTCTTGAGCATTGTTCTAGCCATCGCTTTTCTCCGCTTGACGAATTATTTACTTTTCGTTTCTGACTTGTATTTGCCATTAGCATAGACACGAAAAAAGACTGGTGAGGGCTTTGATAATACCGACGGTATTATAATTATGGTTGTGAGACTTGGACAATGACCAAGAAAATTGGAAAAAGATTAACGCTTGTGAGATGTGGATTTGGAGGAAGATGCAGAGAATATCTTGGATGGAAAAAGGAGAAATGAATGGATACGCATAGACATTGGTATTGAAAACGATGAGTCGTTACAAAAAACAGTGCTAAGAAGAAGGGTTTCTTTGGTCATGTTATGCGCTCAAATGGACTGGAAAAAGATATGATGTTGGCATACGGAAAGGGAAGAAGAAAACAAGGGCGGTCGAGGAAAAGTGGCTGGATGAGGTTCACGAAACAACAGAAATTAATTTGGAAGAACTAAGGGAAGCAACATTAGAAAGAATGCAATGGAGAAAACTGATCGTGACGGTCGCTAGAGTTCAAGGAACTGAAAGCACAAGGTGTTAAGGTGAATTCCCAATAAATATAAGTAGTTGACGATTGGTGAATGACGGAGACACTTTATCGTGATTTTATGTAAATGAGATGTGCTGCTCCTGTTCCAAAAGAGGGAACTGATATTAACCCCAGGACCACCCCCCCCCCCCCGATTTAGCGTAAGGAGAAAATCCCCTGAACAAACCACCTCCCATTTTGTAGTTAATTGATGAAACGCTTATCAACAATCCAACTTATATTTAAATAGCAACAAATATTTGTATGGATCTAACTTCCATTTGAATAACAATTATTTTTCATCAATCCAATTTAAGCAAGATCATTTCCATTAATCCAGCTCTAATTTAAGGAAGAACATTTTCATCAATTCAGCTTCCATTTGAATTGTTTTTATCAACCAGAGTTCTATTTAGCGATGATTCTTTTCATCAATCCTATTTGTGTATGACCAGCAGATGTGCTTCGAACTTAGGACCGCCTTTCTGAGGATTGCCTCTTATACACAGTTATCTTCTACCCGGGGAAGTGGGATTTTAGGGTTTAATGTCCTACACCCCTTCTGTTGGATGTTCACAAGGTACCCATATAAAGTGCTTGCATGGTGACAAAGACACCAAATTAAAGTTGCATTCATTGTGACAAAGTAGGCCTAACTCTTAGGGCTACGATTTACTAAATACGAATTGAAATGTCAACATATGTTTGTGGACATTAATATATTCAGATCTGAGTGCAACTGTTTGAAAACTGAATCGCTTCTTCTCCAATGTAGTTTTATGAACAAGATGACATATACATAGTCGTAGTATATAGATGTACGAATCTGTTCGATGCACATCAATTTCCGATTCCATAGCATACCTTACCATGTTATTCATATTGTGTTTGCATTCGCATATAGTTTATTGAATAACAGTCTGTTTGTTAAATAACGTATATTATGTGCAGAAGTTCTATTTTCATTACGAATGATGAATTAGTGTGAGTCACTGGACAATTCGAAGCGGAATGACGATTTTGTATTAAAAAGATTTTGTTGATGAAAATAGTGTTTCTTAAATATAAGCTGGATCTGCGGCAACAATTCTTGGTTTGATAGAGTTACAGTATTGACTAAAATATTGCGTTCTAGGCTTCTTTTGAATTTTTGTTGACTATTACTTAAAATATATAGGCCTGAGTAATTTCCGTTTAGCGTGAATGTGAAAATTCAAAAGAGACAATCATATAGTTTATTTTGAAACCAAAGTATAATCCTACATGTCACGATTTACACATCTTGCAAATTGGTTACAACAAAGGGCGGTATATAGTGGAAGCCACTATCTATGGACACCAAATAATCAATTGAATTTTACGATGTCAGGTGGCCCTGACTAAAGTTAGCAAATTTAACGTACAGGGACAAAGCAAAATAATCCATTAGTGCCTACAATCCCATTCATGGGATGATAAAGAAATTGCTAATATTGTCAATTTTTGCCAGCACAGGTTCATCGGGGGTGCAGTTTGCACCCCAAATTATGATGTTGATATCATGAAGAAATTCCGGTAATTCGTGCTAATTACTGCAATAATTTATGTTATTAAATTTTAGAACACGTTCTGATATTAATTTGCCATTTTTAGAAGTCAGCAATTTTGTTTTACTTATAAGCTACATTTCAAGTATTACAAAATAAATAACACAATGGCTAGGTATTCCACAGCTGAAATTCTTCAACTGATTATGGAAGAGGATACATGAAGTTGATGAAGACAGTGTAGCTGAAGGTGATGCCGGTGATAGTGAAGATGGAGATTATTTACCTGAAGTAGGTACTGCCTCTGATAACGAAGATCATGTGTTCGAGGAATTCGACGAATCAGAAGATGTTAGTACGTCTGACGAAGAGCAGGCAAATGAACGCGGAATACAAGAGGAAGAAGTCGTGTAAGAGCTGTAACTGCAAGTGGAATTACAAGAGGGAAGCAGAAACTTAGATACCAGCTAAAGTGAAGAAGAAACAGGAACGTTGTCATCTGTGCCCGTGGGAGTTTGACAGGAAGACGTGCAAATTCTGCGATAAGTGCTGTAGACCTGCTTGTCCGACACACTCTGTCATTATATCAAATATTCTGTGTGACAAATGTATGCCTAATAGCCTATGTAGCTGAACGATATAGATATGTCATTTGCAGAAAACATTGAACAGTATGTTTATATGAAATATGTGATATTCGATTACCGGTAGACAGAGCGTATCCTTGATTTATATTCTGAAACAAATAAGGGGTGCACTTTGAGCCCCAAGGACCTGGAACGCAACTTCCTAACATGGGCCCATTGACGGTGAATTAAGAACACAGGGATATTTTGGCAATTGGCTGAGTAGGATCTGGATTCATTGGTTCTGCTAAAAATTATTTATTAAAATCTAATATATTACAGAAGAGTTGCCGGATAATGGAGCTTAGAACTATCAATTTTACTGCATCTTTAGCCTATAGTAAAATAATTAATTTTGATGATTTTTAGCATAAATACATTGATCATACAATCGTGCAAGAAAATAACAACACCAGAAGAAACACGGACACTTTGCAACAAAACTCTTTAGGCATTCCAGCGAAGTCGCCTCAAGGTCATCCAATGGAAGTTATTCGGCAGGTTGACTAAATTAAATAAAATTAAATATGAAGAATATATTAAAAAAATACCCAAAGAAAATTTCAAGTTATAACACAGGTCTTGATTAAAATAGGCTGTGGTGGTGCCACTGAAGCAAAACTAGCACAGAGTAATAATATAGGTCCATCTGTCTCTGTACCAAAGCAGTTCAATTGGCAATTGCATATTTCATCACAATATTGGAAACAAAGATTCCTTTGTTTTCAACTGTAAGTATGCTGAAACATAATTCAGCAGAGGTCAGCGACAATGTCGTTAGTAGGAGAAAAACGATGAATAGAGCAATGCTCCAGAAATTCCTTCTCTATTTTAAACAACTCGTCACATAAGCCACATCCAAATGATCTTAACAGAGACGCTTTTTCATCTACGGGAAATTTGAACTGGCTATAAAGACATTCTTCAACTTTCATGTTCACCAGAGGACCTGCAATTCCACTAGAATCCGAAAATATGCTCTCTGAGAAACGTTCTTTTGGATTATCATTTACGCCTGTATTAGTATGTGTGATGAAACGATCAGACATCTGTGTTGCTATCGCAAGAATTTCCAATTTTATGTCCTGTGGCTGTACTTCTGTGTCAAATTCAAAAGTTTGCTTTGCTGAAGAACTGCTCTTGGTGTGTTGTTTATCGGTTTCATGAATTCTTCTGTGCTTCTTTAGATGACCATTAAGCGTGAATCTTCTGCTACAAACCTCACATATGTATGGTTTCTCGCCAGTATGGCTTCTCACATGCCTTTTCAGATGACTATGAATAGCAAATGTCTTCTGACATAATTGGCACATGTATGGTCTCTCGCCAGTGTGGATTATCAAGTGTGCTTTTAAATGACAATGACTAGTAAATGACTTCTGACATTCCTGACACCTGTAGGGTTTTTCACCAGTATGCGATCTCATATGCTTTTTCATAGCACTACCATCAGTAAATTGTTTCTGGCATAACTGGCATCTGTATGGTTTTTCACCAGTATGGGTTCTCAAATGTACTTTCAGATAATTAAATTGAGCAAATGTTTTCTGACATAACTGACACATGTATGGCTTCTCTCCGGTATGGTTTCTCATGTGCGTTTTTAGATTACCAACTTCAGCAAACGATTTCTGACATAACTGACATTTATGTGGTTTCTCTCCAGCATGAGTCCTCATATTATGCGTTTTTAGACTACCACTTTGAGTAAATGATTTCGGACATAACTGACATTTGTAGAGTTTCTCTCCAGTATGGGCTTGCATGTGCCTTTTTAGATTACTTCCTTGAATAAAATATTTCTGACAGAATTGACATTTGTATTATTTCTCTCCAGTATGAATTCTCATATGTTTTTTCAGATGACCAACTACAGAAAATGATTTCTGACATAAATGACATTTATATGGTTTCTCTCCAGTATGAATTCTCCTATGTTGTTTTCAGATCATCACCTGTAGTAAAGGATTTCTGACATAACTGACATTTGTAAGGTTTCTCCCCAGTATGAGTCCTCATATTATGCGTTTTTAGACTACAACTTTGAGTAAATGAGTTCTGACAAAACTGACATTTGTATGGTTTCTCTCCAGTATGGGTTCGCATGTGTCTTTTCAGATGACCAACTTCAGCAAATGATTTCTCACATAACAGACATTTATGTTTTTTCTCCCCAGTATGAGTTCTCATATGTATTTTTAGTCTACTACCTGTAGTAAATGATTTCTCACATAACTGACATTTATGTGGTTTCTCCCCAGTATGAATTCTCATATGCCTTTTCAGATCAGAAGTTTGAGTAAATGATTTCTCACATAATGGACATTTATGTGGTTTCTCCCCAGTATGAATTCTCATATGAATTTTCATATCACGACCTGTAGTAAATGATTTCTCACATAACTGACATTTATGTGGTTTCTCCCCAGTATGAATTCTCATATGCCTTTTCAGATCAGAAGTTTGAGTAAATGATTTCTCACATAATGGACATTTATGTGGTTTCTCCCCAGTATGAATTCTCATATGAATTTTCATATCACGACCTGTAGTAAATGATTTCTCACATAACTGACATTTATGTGGTTTCTCCCCAGTATGAATTCTCATATGCCTTTTCAGATCAGAAGTTTGAGTAAATGATTTCTCACATAATGGACATTTATGTGGTTTCTCCCCAGTATGAATTCTCATATGCCTTTTCAGATCACGACCTGTAGTACATGATTTCGGACATAACTGACATTTGAAGGAATTCTCTCCAGCATTGATTCTCATAGTTGCCTTTGATGAGAGTAAATAATCTTTGTCATTGTTGGATTTTGCATGGTTTTCTCCAGTATTGTTTTGCAAAATATATGCACTGTCAACTAACGTATGTCAGTAAATAATTTCCTATACAGCTGACATTTGCGTGGTTACACTGTAGCATGTCTTCTCATAGGAGTTGCTGTAATTACACATTGGTCCCATAATTTCCAACGAAATTAATGTTTTTTTTCTTTTTTTCACCAAAATTGGTTCTTTGCGATCTTCTGTAAATTGTAAACCAGTGCAATTGATTCTTCGCATAATTTGAAAGTATGTAGGTTAAAGGTTTTCTTCGGCACGAGTGGTTTCCTTTTGAAAGCAAATCATTGCGCATGTGCAGAAAATTTCTCTTTGGCTGATCAGTGGAAGTCAAACTTTTGACATCGTTCGTGGATCAATAATAATTCTTCCGGAATTTTCAAAAATAATTTGATCATACAGAAAACAATTGTCATTTATGCTGAAATATGCAAACCTTTACGCTAGAACAGAACATCTCTGCAGTGTTAATTAGAAGCCATACGGATTAAAAAAGAAGTAATTGATCATAGTTAAAGTTCCTGGTGAATATTTTCGACTTCAATGTTGTTGATGAAAATCAAAGTTCGTTGAGAGCAAGGAATTCTCAGATAATTTTCATTAAGAAGTTATAACATAATGTTGCTTGTCATCACGCACTTGATGAGAGAGAATTTCCAGCATCTATTTAAAAATCAGAACAACATCTCAGTATAATAGAAGAGCTCACAATTTCACCCTGCACCTAATAAAGACTCGATGAACTTCATCGTAAAATTATAATGTAATAATTTGTAGCACCAAATTCAACCGTGGTCAATTTTGTTAATACATACCTACAACGTTTTCCCTGTCGTTTTATGAAAATAGACGAATATACATGCAAAGCTTTTGCTCACACCTCCACTAGACAGAATCCTGTCAACTCACCATGGTGCTGCATTCCGTTTACAGGACCTTTCTGAATCATCCCTCTCTCATCTTAAGACAGTTTTATTTGACCACAGCTGGATTTGTAAGGGATTCAAGTAGTTCCCTTAAGAGGCGCTAAACAAATTATTGCAATGAATTAGTTAATATAGGTATTTAGGATCCTTCGGGATTTCTATTGCTATAAATCATGAAAGGAGGACGTTGGTAAACGTGTATTTTAGCGTCGTAAATTATTCGTAATTGCACGAGTTTCAGCATTGGTCACATGCACGTTGGCCACAGCGTTTGGTGTCAAACGAGGAGGTTCTACAGCGAGTAGACGAGGAAAGAGCAATATTGGATACAATAAAGATGAGACAAAAGAAATGGATAGGACACATCCTGAGAGGAGAATCCCTTCTGAAAGTGATCATTGAAAGAAGAACAGAGGGGAAAAGAACAAGAGGAAGACCGAGACATAAACTACTGGACTGGATGTTGGTTGAAGATTATGGGAAACTGAAAGAAAGGCTCAACACCGGGAGGAGTGGCGCCATCAGAAGTTCGAACCTGCCGTGGGGCAGAGAACATGAAGAGAGACATGCACGTTGGATTGACGACAAGAATTTTTGATAAATAGTAGTTGGATCGATGCAATTATTTTTACCTTTCATTGGGGGGGGGGGGTAATAGTAATAGATAACACGCTGGCCAAGAGTGCGAGACGTGACGAGTTTCAATCCCGTTGAGCCGACAGCTTTGTAGGCTGCTATTAGCGCCGATTATTGCAGGCTGTCTGTTCTGTCAGTATAGTTAAGATTTATGTATTCTGTAATCTGAGTTCATGTAAATTGTTTCAACTGCATAAAGTGTACACTGTAACCGGTTGCGTTCTGTCAACCGGATTGGTGAATAAACGAAAATTAGTTAACTTAAATAGAAGTGGAATTTATGAAAACAATCTGTCTGAAATCGAAGCTAGACTGATGAAACATTAGTTTTTAAGTAGAAGTTGTATTGATGCAAAATATTTGCTACTTAAATAGAAGCGGGATTGATGAAACGAATTCTTGCCTGCACAGAAACTGGCTCGATGAGAAAGAATCTTGCCAAACTAGAAGTTGGATGGATTAAAAATAATAATGCTGCAAAGAGCGAATAATTTACGACGCTGAAATACACGTTTACCAGGTTGTCTTACTGAAAAGTTATAAGTGATCGATTGACGGCATAAAGGATTTTCAACAGCGATTTTTTAAACGCAAATTTCAAACTGTTAGATTAGCAACAGCAACTGTTACAGCTTTGCAGTGTACACTTTATCAGATAGTAAGCCTAAGGCACATACATGTAATTTTACAGCTGACCAGTTATCCTAGAAATTGTGTTTAATGGAAATCGAACATCACCTACCATTCGTAGAAAATGGCGAACGAATCTAGATGAGCCCTCAGACCAAATAGAAACCGGATGAGAAAGTACTGATCCGCCATCTAGTGAATTTTGGAGATTCTGCATTAACACTGTCTTGGATCAGACGTTGACAATAATTACACAACGACATAGTAAAACAGGTTTTGGTGAGGTTTCTATTATTTTGTCGGAAGAAAGTACGAGCAAGCTGCTGGAAGGCTTACTTTTCTTTGCCTCTAATCAAAATGCTATTTAAAAATGACACTTGCCTTTTTAAATTCAAGCTTCTTAAAACGTTTTTGTTTCACTGTGGTTGGACGGGGGAGTGCCTCTGAGTGGAGTTCTTGAAGGGTCGCTACTTATATTATTCTTGAAATGAATTAATGAATTAATGAATTAATTAATTAAAAAGCAAAAAGGGCCCTAGAAGTGAAAAATGCAACTCTGGTAAAAGAATTTGTCAGAGGTGGACCTGGAAGCCGACCCCAAAAGGTCTGCCCCAGTCGACTTGGCCATCCCAAGTCGAGTCCAGTTGTTTGTGTGCTCACCGCAACTGAAACCAAATCGAATTTTGTAGAGATACAATCATGTGATTAAGTCGAAGTTATTTGCCTACAATAGCTAAGGGCCTAAGGCTTATTATATAGGCCTATCTAAGAAATAACAAACTCTATCCATCGCACCTCGGGCCTCTCATTCGAAACTGAAGACAATTCTTTTCCATAACTCCTGCCCTGTCTCATCTGATCCTCCACCCTCCAATTCCCGTCAGACGACACCCGCCTTTGTGGCTGTTCCGCCTCGTCTTATCCTATGGCAACTCGACCCGGACCACCACGGACTACTCTTAGGGACAACCCTTTTGACTCAACGCAGCGCTCGTGAATAAGCTGGTGCCCAGCGCTTGGCTTTCGAGTAGCGCTTTAGAAATTAATTTTTGATATTAATATTACGATTACGATGATATTCACCATACGTTTAAAGTCAGTTTCCATTACCAACAAGCACTCATCTGTTATCGCTCGCCATTTTGTACGAATGGACGGTAGTGAGATTTCTGTTTAAATACATTAATATAAGATGACAATTGGCCATTTCTTATCATTCATTTTATATAATTAGTATAAAGGCTACAACAGAAATCTCGGTCATTGTTGGTGTTTTAAAATTTTAATGGTTCTAGCTCAAAGTTGAGTCTACACTAGACGATTAAAGTCGCAAGTTCTTCAGACAAGGAAGCTATTGTTTGTCGTTGGATGCAGTTTCATGGGAACAGATAAGAAATGCTGATTTGCTGCTAGGCCAGAGGTAATATTCTGGGTAAATACGCACACTGCATGCCCGTACTCCAAACAATATGGCTGCCAACGAATGCAATAAATTAGAGCGTGGCCACCTAATCGACGACTTCGCAACATGCATCCCAACATGCAAAGCGCTCAGTAAGTAATCTATGCAAGTAGCAACAGTAAAAATTAAATATATAAATTCGATGAAAAATATTTCCTGACGAAATAGAAGCGGGATTTATCGCGCGAGGGTCGGTTAGGGCTCAGGTTAGGCGTCGTGAGGGTTGGCTAGGTTTAGTTTTAGGGTTAGTGCAGTCATTCTGAAATTGAAGCTGGATTGATGAACAATAATTTTCAAAGAAAAATGTATGAAAACTATTTGATGACGAAATAGAAGCGTGATTTATCGAACCAATTCTTGCCTAAACAGAAAGCTGGATCGATTAAAAATATTCTCTGCAAACTAGAAGTAGGATTTATCTTGCATGTGGGCCATGAGTTGGTTACTTACTTACTGAGCGCTTTGCATGTTGGGATGCATGTTGCGATGTCGTCGATAGGTGGCCGCGCTCTAATTTATTGCATTTGTTGGCAACCATATTGTTTGGAGTACGGGCATGCAGTGTGCGTAATTACCATATTCTGATTATCTAATGCTGCTTGGTCTGAATTTCACGTACCAGCTAAATCTGCAAATCAAATGCTAAAATGCTGCTTTGTAAAATAGGCAAGTATACCTAGTCATCAAATAAGACGGTACAATGCACCTAGTTGTTTTCAATATCGTCTTAATTGGTTGAAGTCCAGGCAAACATTGATCATAGTTGATGATACGCTTTGTTGTTTTCAATATTGTTTTAGTTAGCAATTTATGAATTGGTCAATTTAAAGACTGTGGTAAGTTGTCACCAATTGCATTGTATTGCATCTATATATTTATATAGCGCCTCTCAAAGAATGACTATTGAGAGGCACTCTCTGCACGAAAACTCAAGGGGGAAAGAAATGTCCTTAGAAAGTGACAGACAGATGAGAAAAACTGATCTCATTTATTCGTTTGTTCGTTCGTTCGTTCATTCAATAATTACAATGATTTGTACAGCGATTCGTCCGAACCCAGCGTAACCAAATAAAAATAAATAAAACTGTCTTACGATGAGAATGGAATGAGAAGTAATTCTAGAGAGTGAGCAGAGCATGAAGATTAGGCGAATCCAGGTCTATGGAGCTACCATAGGGTGACCATTTTCTGGCCATCAAAAACCGGGACACTTTGGAAACTATCAATAACTTAGTTCCTTAACTTCGGGACTAGTCTATAGGCCTACGATCGAATGCCTATCCCTATAGGGTACTCCAGTCTTTTATAGGCTATTGTTGCTTATATATAGTGTAGCCTAAACTGCAGACCTAAGTTCTGTTCTGCGAACGTTGTTCGATCATAACGATGCATGCGGGTGTCATCACAATTAAATTATATTGAATCGATTATGAGCATTGACTTCATGTGTAGAAATCTCAAATCTGCTCTAGTAGAGTCAGTGCACTGAGTGCAGTATAGGCTTACTCTTATCATCGAGAATATTCGGCGCACAGTAGCCTATGTAATCAATTATAGTCCAGAGAAAGATTTAAGGTTTCTATATATATATATATTCGTTTAATAATGACATTCAATCTGACAAACCGCAGAATGATTACAGATACAGGTTATGCGAAATACGGCCCGCTTCGCACGACACGCAGGTCGGCTACAACGGGTTCGGTAGCTTCAGCTGCAAACGCACTCTGAGTTACAAGCATATAAAAACACGATACATAAAACAAATACAAGACAAATATATGGCAGCCTTCAACGGCGCCAACTAAGACATAACATACAAAACAAATACAATTACAAAGCTGGCAGCCAGGAACGGCGCCCATCAGAAACTCTAGTCTACGATGTTAGAGAAAGTCACTACGACAGACAGAGTCATCTCTGGGCAAAGACGACGCCCGAAAGCAAAATCGAGTCATCACCGACGAACTCCAATGCGCGTATATTATTATGAGTCCTGCCGATAATTTCTCCTCTGATGATGAGTGGTAGACCGAATTTATAGAGTTCTTCGCTAGATGTTGACAGTAGCTGCAGCGTCCCATCTCTCTTGTCCCATCCATGTATGAGGGAACGGCAATCATTCGCAGGGTGGCGGAGGTGTTGTGGCAACCTGGCATCCCTTGTGGGTGGTTCGCAATGGATCCGTCCAGTGGCGATCATCGGTAGCGTGGTCCAGGCCAGACTTACGAAATGAATTTTCATCCAAAACATCCACGAATCGGAGTCGAAAAAGTCGGGAGCGCAGTCACGATTTAAGAAGTCATCTATAAATTCGGATGCTTTCGACCGTCTATCGCTCAAGACACAATAATCCATCGTAGAAGCTCAGAGACCAAATCGGCGACCAACATGGCCGCCTACCACAGAGTGGAGTCAGTGGGGCGCACAAGGCGGCCGGCGGAAAAGGGTTTGGGGAGGGAGTGTGCCCCTCACTGTCCGAAAGTTTTTGAATTTCAAATTGCAATGGCAACATTTTAAGTTGTTGAAAGAAATTGGTAAAATTTCAGTGCTGACATGAGTGGATTAACTGATCCAATTACGAATTTACGACCCTGGCGTGACCTCTGAAAATCCCGAAATCGATGTAGATCTGGCGCCGTCATTGAAATTCTGGGCAATTATGAAAACTGTCTCGTTACGTCATGATAATTCTCTAAATCTATTAACTAAGCACACTAACCCCGTATATGTAATTATAAGCTAAATAGTGGGTTTCAATAGTTTTCAAGATCCGACTTTCGTCCTTGTAAAAAACCGGGACAATTCTGCCATTTTGCCTAAGTCGTCGGGACACCGGGACGCACCACAAAAAACCGGGACATGTCCCGGAAAACCGGGACGTATGGTCACCCTAAGCTACCATGAATAAGACACTTCTGCTATTGTATGATTCGTATCGCCACAGGAAGAAATGACATTTTGGTGTCACTCACTGACAATATTACCATCCATCCACTCAACTAAATTATACAACTTCAAGAAGAAAAGCAAAAATTGCTGATTAAGAAGTTAGCAAACCAGAATCTTGAATGAAGAAGTTATTCTTGATCAATGCTTCAACAACATATTTAGCGATGACCAATCAGCAAATCAGCATTTACCAATGCCCAGTTTCATGTTATGAACTGATATCAGTTACTTATATCCTGGGTTAAACAGTAGTTTACATTGCCAATTTATTTTAATATGTTCATTGCTGTACTTTATGTTCACACGTAAACACTCTGCTAATATGCAGGACAATAATGTCATCAATCCAGCTTCCATTTAATAACATAAATGCTTTATTGATAAAAATTCTGTTTAAGAAAAAATTCTGTCATCAACCTAATTTCTGCTTAGCAGCAAATTCTGTCATCAATCCAAATTTGATTTATGTATGAATTTTCCCCATCAAACCACTGCTTTCTATCCATCAAAGGATGTCATTGAATCAGATTATGCTGAGCAAAGACTTAGTTTCATCAATCCAGCCTGTGTTGGGGGAACAAAATTTTAGTTTCATCCATCCAGGTTCTCCATAAGAAAGGAATTAGTTTCATAAGTCTAAGTTCCATTCTTGCAAACAATTATTTTCAATGAAGCAGCTTCCACTTGAAATTGGCAATGCAGAATAATTGACCAACCGAAATGACGGTTTTACCATTAAACCTGATTGGTGGAATTTCAGCAAGGAAGCGACTTATTTTCGTATTTTATGTTGCTAGATTATTGACATGGTAAATTTTAAATGGAATTTCGATCGATGAAAATAATTATTCACAAAAATAGAAGTCGGATCAAATAAACTATACCATTGCTTGCATTAGGGCTGCCAACCGTCCCGGATTCGCCGGGACAGTCCCGGAATCGACCCTGTGCGTCCCGTGTCCCGGATTGATCTCGAATTGTCCCGGAATTTGGTCCAGTAATCCACTTAGTACATTATATATTGTTCCTATTAATTTTTACTTACTAAACTTAGCCATTTGTATGATGATTTTTACGTTCTGCTCTCTATCAGACCTATACATTACATTGTTGGCTGAGCATCGGGAGTTAAAGTCTTCAAAACTTTACAAATCACTGACACTCAGTTTTCGGTTGAGCATAGCCTATTGTGTCCAGTTTTAATGCTTTTTTGCGAGAGAGCGTTCAGCATTACGAACGATCTGCTGTCTAACAATCGCAATTACATGAGCACCGAGAGTTCACCGACCTTATTAAAGCACAGCTGTTAGCATGGCATGACTGTGTTGATTTCTGCGACTTTGTGTTTAGTGTTCTGGAACTGCTTAACGCACATAAGTAGGCCCTATAATATATCAAGTATAGACCCCAAGTTTAATATAAATTATGCTCTCCTGTCGCAGACCCATGAGCCTACGCTACCTACGAACTTCCCTCAATTTGGGCTCATAAGACAGTCTTACTCTGATGAGCCTAGGTGACTGGAGCTTGAAGTGCTTCTTCTTGAGGTGGATTCTTGTCTTAAATTTAGGATATAAAATTATGTCTTTTGATGATTTGTTTGAAATTATTCAGGATGTTTTAATAGACTGTAGATGTAGATTCTATACTGGACTGACACAACATTTGTTGCATTATTCGCTTCTGTGGATTGTGTAAATTGGTAATGGCACATCGAGTGGCTGAAGGCGTCCCGCAATGGCAAAATCAAAAGTTGGCAGCCCTAGCTTGCATAGATGCTGGTTTGGTGAATATCACTGTTTCTGTAAGTAAAATCTGAGCTGATGCTATGTTTTGCCCTGAATGTGACTGAATTAATTAAAAACGTTTTGGATTTTAAGTTCAGTGCTAACAGCAAACCACATATTCATCATGAACATAATTGAGATGCATAATACATGCACCACCTGTTCATTCTAATAACATTTGATAGAAATCATTCTGACTTTAATGGAGCAGAAATTAACCTTCAAGCATAAATGATTATGAAATAATTTCCATGTTTAGGCCAAAGCATCACAGTCATCCGGCATCACCATCTCCGATTTTGATGAAAATTGGCAAGACGGTAGATTCTAACCCAATGAAATACTCTCAAGACAAAAAATTAGATTTTTGGGTGAACCGGTTTCCGAGATTTGAATCATTCAACCTCGACCTAAATGGGTTGGTAGCTAGAAATGACTATTTTGTGGAGCAAAACATGTATACAACTGCAACCTAGTAGACCTGAATCGGGTCACTTTGTACTAAATTAATTTAATATCATTCTTGCCATTCAAAGATCTCACTGTTCTAAATAGTTGGTGAAAGTTTCATCAAAATCTTAGATGATTTTGCCAAATTTTTTTCACAACTGTGTTGATTTGACATGGAACGACACGATTTAAAGCAAGGTCTTACAAAATGTTCATGTCCTTCTTCTTTGCAGGTGCTGGAAGTGCTTTTATTAAAGAGGCGCACGAAGATGAACAGCTTTATTTGAGAACTTCTTAGTGCAGTGATTTGAGTAGTACTATTCTGATCTACATAAAAAAACATTAGAGTTGACATATACTTATCTACGGTTTTTAAAACCATCATCTGTTTCTTTGACTGTTAGCATTTCAGATAATGGAGAACACAGCAATTGGCGTGCTATTATACATAAATTTATGTCTTCAATATTCCATTCAAGAATGAACCTGTGAAGGCAATTGCTACTTTCTTACAAAGGAACTGCCAATGATAAATGAAAATGTGAAAGACTGCAGTTGATCTACCAAAGGCAGAAGCTATCTACTAATGCGTAACATTCCATAAAATGGATAATGTTTGTGCAGAAGAAAAGTTACTCTACTGCAAATTGTGCTAAGAATCATTTGCATATTTGGGTAATTTTACTAGAGTGATAAAGGTAATTTTTGTGAGTAGGCACAAGATAATCAGTTCCTTGAGAATGGTCATGATCCTAGGATGAAAATCTAAAGCTACAATAAGAACACTCAATTGAGAGCAGCCGCGCAAATGCTGTTGATGTGGGAAACAATATTGATGAATTGCGATGGTTAACTGTGCATAATGGAGATCCATACTGGAGAAACACCATGCAAAAGTCAGTTATCTCAGAAGTCATTTACTCTTAATGGTAACCTGAAAGCACACATGAGATTACAAACTGAGAATGAATTGACACAGACTTCAATGACAGCTTATGACGTCAAAAGCCCTTGCCATGGACAACAAATTGTACCGAATGAACTATACAAATCTGAGTTAGGTCAGGAGTCATTTACTCATGATGCTATTCTAAAAAACCACACGAGGATCCATATTGGAGAGAAATCGTACAAATGCCATTTATGTCAGAAATCATTTACCCAAGGTAGCAATCTGAAAAGTCACATGAGAACCCATACTGACGAAAAACCATACAAATGTCAGTTATGTCAGAAATCATTTACTCAAGGCAGTCATCTGAAAAGCCACATGAGAACTCATACTGGAGAGAAACGATACAAATGTACGTTATGTCAGAAATCACTTACTACAGGTGGTATTCTGAAAAACCACATGAAGACCCATATTGGAGAGAAATCATACAAGTGCCATTTATGTCAGAAATCATTTACCCAAGGTAGCAATCTGAAAAGCCACATGAGAACCCATACTGACGAAAAACCATACAAATGTCAGTTGTGTCAGAAATCATTTACCCAAGGTAGCAATCTGAAAAGCCACATGAGAACTCATACTGGAGAGAAACCATACAAATGTCAGTTATGTCAGAAACCATTTACTATCTACTTTTATCTGAAATTACACATGATAGCTCATACAGGAGAAAAACCATTCAAATGTCGGTTATGTCAGAAATCATTTGCTCATGGCTGTCATCTGAAATTACACATGAGAACCCATACTGCTGAGAAACCAAACAATTGTCAGTTCTGTGAGAAATCATTCACTCATGGTGGTGCTCTGAAAAGCCACATGAGAACCCATACTGGAGAGAAACCATACATGTGTCAGTTATGTGGGAAATCATTCACTCGGGTGGGTGATCTGAACAGGCACATAAAAACCCACACTGGAGAGAATCCATACATATGTGAGGTGTGTAATAAAGGATTCAGCTTGCATTGCAGTCTAAAGCAACACAGAAGATCTCATGTGAATGAGAAGCAACAAACCTGCAGTAGACCTCATCATATGGTCAGTTCTTCAACTAAGCAGATCACTGATAAGCTCCACACAGCAATACAGCCAAAGGATCATAAACTAACAAATGAATCAATTGCTGAGCTATGTGATCCATTCGTAACCTTAGTTAGTGCAGGCGCCTTTGATGTACCACGAGAACGCTTGTCAAGAAACGTCGACCATGATTGCAATGAAATGTCAAGTCTGCTTCCAGAGCGTAGTCCTGGAGAATGTTTTCTCAATAGCAACATCAAATTGCCTGTGGATGCACAAGCGGTTGTGGAAAATCTTTTTGGATGCGGTATATGTGATGAAATGTTTGAAATTGAAATGGAATTTCTAAAGCATTGTTCTCCATCGCTTTTCACCGCCTGATAACTTATTTATTGCTAACGAAAAACACGTAAAAACCCAGACTGGCAAGAAACAATGTTAATGTCAGTTATTATTTACATCAGTTCATTTTCTTCATTTATCTGTTTTCGATTTATGATGAGCTCTTTTCTTCAAATCCAGCTTCCGTTTTAGCAAGAATTTGACTAATACATTTGCAGTGAACATTTTGAAGACTTTGTTGAGCCAATTATTATTGTCCTGAACGAATTGTCGTAAACCAGTTGTCAGTGAACGGATTGTCCGTGTACCAGTTGTCGTTGAACTAGTTGTCGTGACACCGTCAACAAGAGATTCGAACATCGGAGATTTAAACGGGGCCACAGCGTTTTGAAGCCGACCACGCCGTGCCATTCGCCGACCTGTTCATTTCCAGTTAGGATCTTGAAGCTGACGGCGCGCAAGTCTGCGCGCAAGCATCTTCCTCTGGTAACTTAAAAGCCACATAACCAATTTGGAAAAAAAAACTGCAGAAGCATCAAGTCCACTTCGTCCACGGTGCACAAGTCTTCCTCGGCGCACAAATGTTTCTCGGCGCGAAAGTCCACGCGCACAAGTCCGTCTTCTACTGCGCGCAGGTCCGCTTCGTCTGCGCGCGCACGTCTTTCTCGGGGCGCAAGTCCGCACGCGCAAGTGCACACGCGCACAACTTGACGGGGCATACGTCTTCCTGCTCTGCGGACTGAATGCTGCGAGATCAGTTTTGCTTCAGAAACTTTCCATGATATTCGTGTTGAAAATGGACGGCGCCATGCACAATGACATAACTATTTATTTCGTGACGGACTTTCTATGCCTGTGTGAAATGAGACACTTTGTTTGGGTGGTCATAACTTTTCATGTAAGATTTTGATGAACAATGGACTGTGATATCGTTAATTTAGCTTTGCGTTATGGACTGTAATGTCTCGAGATCGCAATAACCTAGCGCGCTCCTTTTGTGTTTGTAGCACGAAAATGGTTTTATTTAACGTCATTGCTAAACTTTTGCCTCGTAACGGACGATATTTTGCATGTTTAAACTTAATTTTTGTGTGAAACCGATGAACAGTGGACTGTGGCGTAGGCCTACAGTTATTAGTTTTGCGTTATGGAGAATTATGTTCCTTCCAAAGTTGAATATCATGATCATCAGTGACATAGTTGCTCGTGAACAACGCCCCCACTCTGTTGCAGCCAATTTAAAATTGGATTCAATGAGATGGCAAATAAGCTTAAGCAACGAATAAAGGTATCGATACACTTGTTCAACGAACATCTTTCAGATTGGAGGCTGCAATCCTGCATGCTCAAATCCGTTTAAATTTCTGGTCTGATACCTGTCTTTCTTTCAATCAACGCCTTATCATTTTCCGACATTTTGCATCAACTGATTCTGCCATGTTCTAAAGTTCAGCCAGCGTGCATGTAATAATTATGTCCATTGATGAAAACAAGCATAATTAGCTGTCAGAACAAGGTGACATCAAGGGGAGCTCTGCAGTTCATGACTAAACTGATAATCTATAGTAAAAGTGGTCTATTTCTAAGTCTGTTGGATCAACCGTTGCTAACAACTTTGAAACTGAAGCTAATGATGAAGCGGATTAGGCAGACAGTTTGTAATGTAGAAGCTAAGGAACTTGATGACAATTAATGGTGTGCATAAGATACTGTATAGTTGACAAGACCAGACACAGCGACAATGATATGAGGATTCAGCACTCAACTGACTGTCAAACCTTTTTCTGTTTCTTTGCCAAAGAGAAGTTCATGTCAGCCAGAAGACGATGATAAGTCAAGTTGGTGACATGCTGTCAACCCGTTCTCACGGCTGTGAACCAATATGGCCGACAACATAAGCCACGCCCTTTAGCAATAACTGAATAGAGGGAATGTGGGGCTACATTGTCATGCTAAATAATTTGTCTTTTCATAACCGGAAGTGCTCAAAATAAATTAAAATGTGTGAAAATAGGAGACTCATAAGATTTCCATAACGAGAATTTGTAACTTGCTCAATCATTTTCACCAGTGGCGTAGCCATGCAAAATTAGGGGGCTGCACTCTCGTAAAAAGTGTGGAGTTTTACTACACATTTACCTCCACACCTGTGTGTAGCTCTCACTCTTCCACAGAAATGTGCAATTTAGTGTGGAGTTTTTCTACTGCACACTAAATGTGTACCGTAACTACACACTAAGAGTGCACTTATAACTACACATTGGGTGTGCAGTTGTGCACTATTGCTACACACCAGGTGTGCATCTTAGCTACACACTGAGTGTGCACCCATACCTACACACTAAGTGTGCACCATAACTACATACCTACACATTAAATGTGCACTATAGCTGCACACTAAGCGTGCACCATAACCACACACTAAATGTGCTCTATAGCTACACACTAAGTGTGCGTCATAACCACACACTAAATGTGCTCTATAGCTACACACTAAGTGTGCGTCATAACCACACACTAGATGTGCTCTATAGCCACACACTAAATGTGCACTATAGCTACACACTAGTGTGATCCATAACTACACACTAAATATGGACCATAACTACACATAGGTGTGCACTATAACTCTACAGTAAGTGTGCACCATAAGTAAACAGTATTGTGCCATTATAACATACATAATAATGTGCAGCCTTCCTTCACACTAATGGTGTGACTTTGACTACAAACTAAATTTGCATTAAACATCACTGCATTTTGCACCCATTAAGTGAATTTTAAAAGTAGAGCATTGTGTGCTGAAGTCCACCGGAATGTGTACTTGAACTGCACACAATTATAGTGGATATACATTGCAAGCATTATTAGTTGTGTGTACATGTGAAATCCAGATTTTGCTTTCATTTAGAATAACTTATTATTCTAATTCATGCATAAGACATAAATATGCTAAATTATTACAATTTATTATAAGCACCCCAATAGTCATAATATATATTCATATTTATTGCATGATTAAAATCTGAGAACACAAAACTTGAAATGTCACATGTCTTATAAAGTCCACACTAGACTACAATGTCCATTGATACAGCAGCTGTGAGACAGAATTTTTGGGGAATGCTTGAGATGTTCTTTCGAATGAGGTCGGCCTCCTTGATACGGTTTAATGCCACAGGAAGGCCTGAAAAAAACGCCAAAGTTTTTATTAAAATTACTACTACAAACAGCTAACTTAATTTCCAACAACACTGATAACTATAATTAAATATCACATGTAGAGGGATATGTTGTGTGATCTCTAGTGTAGAGGTAGAAACTCATTTTACAATAACCTTCGTAAGCCCCTTTGAACTCTGCAGACTGTATAATAATACCTTCCTGATTTATGTGCAACACTTGACAGCAATTTAACGTCCTATGCACATCTTCAGACCCAAAAGCGTTCCTGCCACTACCAGCTGAGCCACCGCCATTGGAGGATCTGTCTGATTCCGTTTCATAGCCCTAGTACATGCTTTCGTGTGATGTCTCATTGATAACAGTACCGTTATTCATTACAAGCCGTCCTTCGCAAGATACGAATGCGTTATTATTAGGCCTATTATTATAATTATTACTAGCTGGGGTACCCGGCGTTGCCCGGGAAATTTAGGATTCGATCCGATACGGCCACAACCCCACCCTACCACACTCCGACCTCTACCGGTACGCGACCCGAGAAATTTGGGTTTCACGAAAATTTCCACCCCCATCCGACCCCCACCCCAACCCATCCACCCCACCCTTCCACCCCCAAACCACCCCATCCACCCGAACTCCCCACCCACCTCCTCCCCCACCCCACTCCCACATCATCCCAACCCCCAACCCCACACTCACCCACCTCCAAACCCCACCCCTCGACCCCCCACGCCATCCCACCCCTCTCCCGGTAAGCGACCCGTGAAATCCGTATTTGCAAAAGAGCTAACGTTAGACACCTTTAAAACGGTTAAAATCAGTGTCTTTATACGTGGCAAGCGAATGAAAATTTATAGCGAAAATTAGTGTTTTTGACCCCCCCGCACCCCGACCCCCATGGTGGTAGAGATTTGCCAACCACTGATCCGGGTGGTTCTGATGGACCTCTACCTATGAAAAAAAATTCAAATCAATAGCTGCGTTTTTTGGAAAAAAAATTGGGGGGTTTCGCCCCCACCCTGGCCCCCATGTTGGTAGAGAATTGCCAACCCCTCGACTTTGCGTCTTGTGCCGAGACCTACACAGTAGTGAAGGTTTGGAGTGAAAAGCTCAAAAACTGTGAGCGTGCATTCTGGACAAAGTCACGCACATACATAGCCAAGTCCTTTCTTATAGATATAGATTATTATTATTATTATTATTATTATTATTATTATTATTATTATTATTATTATTATTATTATTATTATTATTATTATTATTATAAATACATAAATTTCTTACGCGCGCAAGGTCACACCGAAATGTGAATCTGAGGCGCGGATAGTCAGCCACCAGAGGAAGATGCAATTAGATAGTCAAGCACTTAAAAGCCAAGGAGAAATAGTAATTTTTGAGCCGTTTTTGAAGGTAAGGAGTGAATTTGAGCAACGAAGAGTGGAAGTAGATTCAATTCCTTGGGAGCAGAGGCATCGAATGCACACAAGCCCATAAAGCTCTACATCGAGGCTCAGCTAAAAGACCCATGCTTGATGATCGCAGGCAAAGAGAAGGAATGTAAGCAGTAAGCAGTGACTGAAAGCAGAGAGGTGCTCCGGTGTAGAGATATTGTGTGGATTAAACAGGCCAATTTAAATTTTATCCTCAACTCAACAGGAAGTCAATGCAGCTGATGAAGTAAGACTGAAGAACTTGATCGTAGTTGGATGCGCAATACAACAAGACGAGCTAAGAATTTTGGATACGTTGCAGCCTATGTAGATTCAGTCTGAAATGCCAAAAAATCGCATTAGCATAATCAAGGAGAGACGAGACAGGCTAAAGTCTTCGACATAACTTTTGTCAGAGCTGACATAATGCGGCGTATTGCCATGATGTGATTAAGGCAAGATATACCAAGGTTAGTTACATGCATCCGAAAAGTAAGCATACTGTCCAGGGTTTTGACAGAACCTGCTATTGGTACCGTAGAGCCTGCGAGGTCGATACTGGAAAGTGAAGGAAAAGAACGTAGGCTTTGGTGTGACCCGAACAAAATTGCCTCAGACTTTCTGGGTTTATAGCCGTTAAAACAAAACCGGGCATACAAAGATGAAAGGCACTCCTCAAGTTTAAGTTTGCCAGACTGATCATTGTGTGACAGAGCAATATGGAGCTGAGTGTCGTCCGCATACTGCTGTAATTGGACACCAAAGTGATTAGCTATCAGACTAATTAGGGAGGTTAAGACTGCAAATAATAGAGGACAACATACAGATCCCTGTGGAACTCCAGCAGTGCAAACAGTGGGTTCAGACCCAGGGGTGCCGATGCCCACCTACCGATTCCGGTCTCCCAGATCAGACGCTAATTAGTTTAAGGCTGCACCAGAGACACCGAAGCTTTTGGTGAGTCTTTAAAGAAGTAGTTGATGGTCGGATATATACGTCGTAAGAATTCGCGACACACCATTTCTTCCTGACACCAACAACACCATGTTTACGCGACACGCTGCGGCACTGGCGGTCAATTCGCGACACAGCAGTGTGTCGCGATTCGCGACACACCAGTTAAGAACCTCGGCTTTAACAGACACGGATCTGAACGACAAGTAAGAGTGGAACCACAGAAGAGCAGTCGAGATCGAGATGTCGAGGTTGGAAGAGCTGGATTGGATGAGTAGTATTTCTTCATGGCGAAGCAATGAGTTTAAGATAGCGCAAGGCGCCTATAGAAGGTTTGTAAAGCCTGGCGGTAGGAGAAGCTGTGTTTGGTGATGAGTGTTGCATGGATGCCAAGATCGGAAAGAGAAGAATTGTAGCAAGACAGAAGGTCATCAAAAAGAGGAAGGATTAAAAACAAGTCGACAGTTTACGGATATATTTGACGAAAGGTTGGTGGTCGATGGACCTGGTGCAACGGAAAAAATGAGTGGAAGGGGTACGAGAAAAGGGGTCCAATCTCAAGGTTAACCATGAGAAGGTTATGACCAATTATGTTTAGAACAGAGTATGATAGATTGAGAGATAAAGGGGAGGCGGCAGAAATAATTACAAAGTACAGGGTGTCATTCTTGATGAGTAGGGGAAGCCGACGTATTGAAACAGATTGTCTATGAGTGGAGGTCCAGAAAGTCAGATGCAAGAGGTTAAGAGATTGTCGACATGGATATTGAAATAGCCAGTGAGCAAGAATTTGTTGGGAGGAGTGGAAAAAAGTGAGAAGAAATTAGTAAATTAATCAAGAAATACTGATGACCTGTACGAATAGGCAGACGAGGTAGGGGATGGTAAATAATCAAAAACTGAGAGTAGATCCAATGCAAGTCGGAGTGTTGTGGAACAGCTTTTGAAGAAACTAAAAGTGTGGCGATAAGAATTTAGAATGGCAGCAGGTACAAGGATCACATGAAACTGCATCCAACGACAAACAATGTACTCCTTGTCTGAAGAACTTGCGACTGTAATCGCCTAGCACAGACTCAACTTTATGCTTGGGCTATTAAATTTGAAATACCAACAATAACCAGATTTGTGTTGTAGCTTTGAGGCAAAACCATATAAAATGAATGATCAGAAAAAGGTAAATTGTCGTATTATAAAATGTATTTAGGCCTAAGCAGAAAATGACTCCCATCCGTTCGTACAAAATGGCGAGCGAGCATTTACTTGGTAAATGTTCATTTGCAATGAAAACTGGCTTTTAAAAGTATGGTTTTGCCATCCAGTGAATATCAGAGATTCTATGTCCACAATATGATATAGGCCTAATATGGGCCTAGACGATGACAGACTATGCATAATATTATTGACTTGACTCTTTGAAAGGGGAAGCATTATTGGGACGTTAGAGATGTGCAGGGGGCATTTCAATTGTAGTAAAGGCGTATCAGAGGTAGGAATATTTAGGCTAACTAGTAAAAACACTTCCAAGTGCTTCAAAAACGTACGAGCATACGCGTTTGCTATACGTGCGGCAACGCGCCTTGGATAAAGCGACACTTGTAACGCCACTGCTGTCATCTGGCGAATATAAATAATTTAGCCAAGTTTGAGACGTAAATGAGGCCACCATTGTATTTCTTACATCATGGTTTTGACACCTCTTGCAAAACTTCTCCCTATTTACGAAGACCGCAAAATCTATGACGTAAATTAGCGCCATTATGGAAAATCATCGGTAAGATTAAAATAATATTCTGTTAAAAGATGCAGTTTAGGCCTAATTAAAGTGTTTTATCTTGAGACAATCATAATATTCATAACTTCACTGGCCTATCAACAACTGACTATTGGCTCTCAAGTCTCAACACAGTCTGCGATTGATTGTTAATGGAACTTCCGCAAGTCTTAATTGTAACTGCAATCTCTGACATTGCTCTTCATAATTATGATATAGTTTAGGTTATATCACAGTATAGGTGGCAATCTATCTTTTTAGCGGAATAAATTATACCAATTTTTTGGGCTGGCGCAGCATCATGATTTTCAACAATCCGGCTTCTACTTTGGCATGAATCATTCTCATCATCCAGGCTTCCATTAAGGAAAGATTTAATTTAATCAATCCAGCTTCTATTTCAGTAAAAACGGTTTTAATATCAATCCAGCTCCAATTTCAACAGTAATGTATTCGCAAATCCCACTTCTATTGAATTAAAAATTATGGTAATCTATCGTTTTAACGAAATTAATTATTTGCCATTTTGTCCACTATCGTTTTAGCGGAATTAATTATTCGCCATTGCATGGGATATAGCAATGATGGCATACAAGTTGGATTGACGAAAAGAATTCTTGCTAAATAGAAGTCGGATTGATGAAATAATTTTTCACGCAATAGAAGTGGGATTTGCGAAATCATCATTGCTGAAATTGGAGCTGGATTGATGAAAAATAATTGTTATTTAAATAGAAATTGAATTGATAAAAACTGTTATTGTTGAAATATCTTATCTTATCTTATCTGACCATTTATAAAGCGCTTCTCGCAGCAAAAGCCTTTCAGAAGCGCTCCCAGTGCGTTTAACTCCGAGAGAAGTATCAAAATCCGAAGAAAATCTCGAAACTTGTCGGAGCTGACGCACTGGCGTGTGCACACGATAAACGCAACGCACTAATCAATAGTCAAATAATTAATCAATCAACTAATCAAATAGAGGCTGGATTGGTTAAATGAAATCTTGACTAAATGGAAACCTGATTGATGATAATGATTTATGCCAAAGTAGAAGCCGGAATGTTGAAAAATAATGATGCTGCAACTGCCCAAAAATTCGTGTAATTTATTCAGCTATTCCGTTTTCCGAAATGAGAAAAATAATTAATTCCGTTAAAACGATAGATTACCAAAATTATTTTCATCAATCCGACTTCTATTTAGCAAGAATTCGTTTCGTCAATCCAACTTGTATGCCATAAACGCTAAATCCCATGCAATGGCGAATAATTTATTCCGCTAAAACGATATATTACCGTATATGTCCTAAATAAAAAAAACAGTATGTCGACTCCCTGTGTTAAAGTTTCAAATTACCCCCGTTTCAAATAACCCCCTTACACTATATTTGCATAGATCATCGCATTTATTGCGCTAAAAAAAATCAGAAAAATGATCCTGCTTCTTGTTTTGGTCTAAAGATTTTCACCCGTCATCCCAATTCGTGGTTTGTTATCAATATTTTGATCGGAAAAAGTAATAGCCTCGAAGCCATTTCTCCATGCAACTTCAGCGGCGATTAGTAAACTGTAATTTGCATCAATCATCGCATTTATTGCACTAAAAAATATCAGAAAAATGATCCAGCTTCTTGTTTGGGTCTGAAGATTTCATCCGTCATCCCAATTCGTGGTTTGATATCAATATTTTCATCTGTAGCCTAACTAAAATACTAATTTCGGCTTTTCGGCAACCCTCCAACCCACCCCGCTTCCCCCAAAAGGCCAAACATGACCCGTCCATGAGTCGCGGGTGTGTGTGCTGACTGTGGCCTAATACAATTATTGCATGCTGTCTGTTCCGTTAGTATAGTTAATATTTCTGTGATCTGCGTATTTTTGTTTCAACTGCATAGCCTAATTGTACACTGTTACCGGTTTCATCCATCATCCCACTTCGCGGTTTGTTATCAATATTTTCATCTGTAACTAAAATACTAATCGCCGCTGAAGTTAGATTAAAACAAGAAGCTGGATCATTTTTCTGATTTTTTTAGTGCAATAATCGCGATGATTGATGCAAATCTAATGTCCGGGTGGTAGGGCCTAATCTGAAACCGGGGTAATTTGAAACCTTTACACCGGTCTGTCGGGATATGTGGGTGGGGAGGGAAATATGCTCGACACTGAGCAGATGCATTGCCATCAATTGCCAGATGCAGAAGAACAGTTTTGTCAGTCTTCACATTAAAAAGATCATGCAGGCATGCATACAGTATAGGCTATAGATAAACGTAGATGAGTCAGTTGTAAATGTGAATTTAAAACAAATATTAAAATTTATTTAAACATACATTTTAGATAAACCTTCAGCCAGGCTATTATTTGCAAAGAATGTAAGAAACCATGCTCATAACCTTCGGGTCTCAGAATGTCAGAAGTCATAAAGAAACTCACCATGGAGAAAAAAAAACCATACGTTTGCAAGGTGTGTCAAAAAACATTCTACAAACCTTCTCTTCTGCAAATTCATAGTAGAACCCATACTGGAGAAAAACCGTTTCAATGTTATTTGTGCTTAAAAAACTATTCCCAATCGTTTGGGCTACAATATCATCTTAGAGCCGTCCATTCGGGAGAGAAACCATTTGAGTGTGATATTTGTAAAACATCGTTTCAAGAGTCTTCCAGTTTCGATTTCCATTTAAGAACTCATACTGGAGAGAGGCCTTACCAATGTCAGGTGTGCAAAATGTGTTTTTTCCAAGCCTGCAATCTGAAAGATCATTCAAGAATTCATGCAGGATATAGGCCATACAAATGTCAGTTAGGCGCATTTGTAGCTAATCGTAAAAACCATTTAAATATTAACATTGGAACACATACTGGAGAAAAAGGATATCTTTGCACGGCATGTCAGAAAACATTCTCATGTTCATCACGTCTCAGACGCCACGGAAATGCTCACTCTGATCAAAATACGTACCTTTATCAATTGTGTCAGAAAACGTTCCTCATTCCTTCTAGCCTGCAAAACGACATTAGCATACACACTGGCAAGAAGCCATACCAATGTCACCTGTGCGCACAGAGATATTCTCAATCTTCCCGACTACAACATCATGCTAGAATCCATTGTAGAGAGAAACCATTTAAGTGTGAAATATGTAAAAATGCATTTCAAACGTCTTCCGATCTACGGGTCCACATTAGAAGCCATGCTGGAGGGAAGAAGCAATTTCCCTGTCATGTTTGCCGGAAAATGGTTTCTTCTCATCTAACAGAGCATGCTAGAATTCATACTGGAGAAAAGCCTTACAAATGTCCCATATGTGAAAAAAGCTTTGCCTATTCTTCCGTTTTGAGGAAACATGCAAGACTTCATACCGGAGAAAAGCCATACAAATGCCAGTTGTGTATGTTCAGAAGTAATGAATGTGGTAATTTGATGAAGCACTTGAGAAAACACACTGGAGAGAAACCATATCGTTGCCAAGTGTGCCAGAAAACATTTAAATTCAGTTCTAATCTACGAAATCATGAAAAAACGCACTCTGGAGAAAAACCACACCTTTGCCAGGTATGTCAGAAAACATTCGCACGTGCTTCCGGTCTGAGAAGCCACGAAACCACTCACACTGGAGAGAAAGGGTATCTTTGCCAGGTATGCCAGAAGACATTCTCAAAGACTTCAGGCTTGATTCGTCATGAAAAAACCCACTCTGGTGATAACACATTCCTTTGCCTGGTATGTCAGAAAACCTTTTCATCCACTTCAGCTCTGAAAACCCATGGAAGAATCCACACAGGATTAGAAACCACATCTATGTGACAAAAGATTTTCAAAGTCTTCACATTAATTTTGATACATCATAAGAAAATCCACTCTGTATAGATAACATTAGTATCAATACTGTAAAATAATTGTGAATATCATTGAAGAGTTCCTATTTGAGAAAAGTTAAGCTGATGACTGTCTGTTATGCAAGAGAAAATGTTCTTGAAATTCTGTTCTGTTTGTTTTAAAAAGAACACACACAAGACTGGAGCCATGCAAATGCCAGAACCAACAAACCAGTAGCAGTGTCATGTCTATTACATGTGATGTCTGGACTTCATTAATTTTGTACTGCATTGATATCAATCAGCAGCATAAATGAGTTCCATGTATGAATGCTGTCTTATTATTTTATTCTCTCCTATACGTGAAGCTGCCTTTTATCGCTAATGATGAAAAAACGTTATCATGAATTCATGATGTTTCTTGAATTGATAGATGATGGAGAAATAATACTGAATTGGCCTAGCACACTATAATTAATATTTTTATTTTTAAAATTTTTTAACCCAAAGGCCTAGATGATTAAGGGTTATTTCAGAATTGCGTAACGCCGAAAACGACTGTTTTTGACCCACCCACCATGTAACGCTTCGTAACGTTTCCCTTAACACACTCTCCCCAGCGTTACGTAATATTGCTAAGAAAACACCATTTGAGATTTAGGCCTATGAGAACGTGTAGGCTACTGTTATTTCGTAGCGAATTTAATATATAGTATTTGAATTATAACTTGACTGGTGACGTCATATATATTTTCTTCAACGGCAGAAAGCAAGATATGGCCTAATCTATCGCTTTAAAAAAGCTTTGCCTATTCTTCCGTTTTCAGGAAACATGCAAGGGTGTGTTAAGGGAAACATGCAAGAATTCATACCGGAGAAAAGGCATACAAAAGTTTGTCAATTGTCAATTTCTGTAAGAATCAATTTCAATATGCCTATGACAAAAGTAAATTATAGGAAACCGATTGAACATCAGCATTATTCATCTGTTCTAAGTGCTAGATTTTTTAAAGAAACACTGATACGCTTAAAGTGAAACGGAAAACAAATGAATGCAGAACAAATTATGAAATGTAACAGAAACATTCCAAGCAGGCTACGTCAAGTGTTTTCCAACAGTTGGTATTCTCATACAAAGCGAATATTAAATTTAATATGCAATAATCCCACAAAGTTTCATTTGCTGTCACACACGAGACCAGTAGGATGCATGACATGTATAACTCAAACAGTAATAATTTTATTGTTTCTCGCCGGAACGATATTTCACCAGGCTATTTTTGAATGGCATAATACCAACACGGCTGAGCAGATTTCACACATTATTTTTGCAAACACTAATGGATTATCTCCCGTATGAATCCTATTGTTTTCCGTTTGTGACTTCTTTTGTCTTTCCATAATATTTAAAGTGCTCAAGAATGTCTTCTGACATGCATTGTAAAGGTGCGGCTTCTCCCCATAATGGGATTTTTCATGAATTCTCATACTCATGTTGCATGAGAATTTTCTTCTGCCATACGCGGCTGACGTATGGTTTCCTTCCTATAGGCTATGTGTCCGAATTGGATTCTCTAGAAGAATTTTCGGATTAGTTTTAAACTCACAATATTGAATCGAATGCGGCTTCACTACAGTATGAATTCTTTCATGACCTCTTAGTTTAGAAGAGCAAGTGAAACTTTTACTTCTTTGGCATAGATAAGCTTTGTCTTCGTTATTAACTGTAACATGATATGCAACAGTGGAGTTACATGAAAAACTCTTTTAACATGTTTCGCATAGGGAAAGTCTTATGCGAGTCTTGAAAACCGACAGGTGTGCGAATGCTTTCGAGCATACCGGACACTGTTATTTCTCGCATATGGATTATTTCTCACCTGTGTGGATTCTAATATGTACTCGCACATGAGAGGATTGGACAAATCTTCTTTTACATGACTGACATTGGTATGGTTTCTCTCCGGTATGAATTGCTCTGTGAACCTTCAGGTGTGAATCGAGTGTGAATGATTTCTGGCATAAATGACAATGAGATGGTTTTTCTCCAGTATGGATTCCAATATGTCTTTGTGTATGCGCAGATCTGCAAAATGTTATTTTACAATCCCGACACAGATATTGTTTCTCTCCACGATGGGATTTTTTGTGAATACTCATGTAGTCTAATGTCGTAAGAATTTTTTTTCACATACCTTCTCTCCTATATGTGTCATAATATGATTCTTGAGGATTTGTTTCCGATTAGTTTTAAACTCAAAGTTCTGACATTAGTGCTGCTTCTCTCCTGTATGAATTCTTTCATGATTTTTTACAGTGGAAGAACAAGTGACACTCTTTTTACATACTTCGCATAGGTAATACTTCTCTAACATGCTGTGCAAGACTGGAGGAATTGCAAAGACTATTTTTACATGTTTTGGCATGTGAAAGGTCTCTCACCGGTATGGATTCTCATGTGATTCTTGAACTTTCCCAGGAATTTAAACACTTTTGAACATAGTTGGCATTCGTATGGTTTCTCTACAGTATGGATTATCATGTGAGTCTTCAGACCCGTAGTGCGTGTGAATGCTTTCGAGCATACCTGGCACTGGTATTTTTCTCCAGTATGCATTCTAGTATGTACTCCCAGATGAGAGGATTGGGCAAATCTTCTTTTGCATGTGTGACATTGGTATGGTTTCTCTCCAGTATGAGTTCTTTTGTGACACTGCAGATGCGAATGTTGTGTGAATGATTCCTGGCATATTTGGCATAGGTATGGTTTTTCTCCAGTATGTATTCTAATATGACCTCGCAGATCTGCAGGTCTTCTAAATGTCTTGTTACAATACCGACACAGATATTGTTTCTCTCCAGAGTGGGATTTTTCATGACTTCTCAGATCTGAAGTGATTGAAAATGTTTTCTGACATACCTGGCAAAGGTATGGTTTCTCTGAAGAGTGGTATTTTTTATGATTTCTCAGACCGGAAGCACATGAAAATGTTTTCTGACAAACCAGACACAAGTATGGTCTCTTTCCATGATGCGTTTTCATGTGCTCCCTAAGATTGCTTCCAGTAGTACAACATTTTAACTCACATACCAGGCATGTGTACGGCTTTTCTCCAGTGTGAATTCTTATATGGCATTTTAAATTACCAGATGTGGAAAAGCGTTTATGACATATCTGACATTCGTAAGGCCTCTCTCCCGTGTGGGTTCTCATGTGATTTGTTAAAGAACAAAGATAGGCGAACGCTTTCTGACAAAGCTGGCATTTATATGGCTTATATCCACTATGGATTCGATCATGAATGTTTAGCCTATGTAATCCTGAGAAACGTTTTTGACATGCCTTGCATTGGTAAGGCCTCTCTCCATGATGAGCGCTCATATGAGTCATGAATTTAGAATGGCATGCGAACGCTTTCGAGCAAAGTTGGCAAAGGTATGGTGTTCCTCCGTTATTGGTTAACAATTGTAACATGATTCCGTAGACTTGACGTTGAGCATTTATTTTGACATACGTGATGTGCAAATGTTTTTCTCTGATGAGTCCGGTTATGCATATTCCGATCTGAAGAGTATGCAAATGAATTATGACATAGGTTATTAAACAAAAGAGTATGGTTGCTCTCCAGTAAGCCCTATAATATTAATTCTAATACTCATTACTCATGATCTACGACACGAGAAGATATTCGCTTACATATCTGATATGGTTTGGTTTCATCTCAGTGGGGATTAGACCTCTTTCTTTTGTGGAAGTATACTAAATAGAGATTAGGGTAATCTATCGTTTTAGCGGAATAAATTATACTAAATTTTTGGCCTGGCGCAGCATCATTATTTTTCAACAACCCAGCTTCTCTTTGGCATGAATTATTCTCATCAATCAGGCTTCCATTTAGGCAAGAATTCATTTAATCTGTCCAGCTTCTATTTTAACTAATAACTATTTTTATCAATCCCATTTTTATTTAAATAACAACAAATTTTCATCAGTCCAGCTCTAATTTCAGCAATAATGTATTCACAAATCCCACTACTATCGAATTAAAAATTATTTTTCAATCCGACTTCTATTTAGCAAGAATTCTTTTCGTCTTGTATGCCATCAACGCTAAATCCCATGCAATGGCGAATAATTTATTCCGCTAAAACGATAGATACCAACCTCATAATATTGAGACTACAGACCTGGCTTCAAGGTAATTACCTTTTTCCATGGACGCCAATAATTTATAACGGAGCGTGGTGCTTCTGAAGCCGAAGATTACTTCACGCAACGCACGCGGAAATAATATTTTCTGCGGCGAATATGTTCTGCATTTATCGGGGAACGGACATTTCCCCCCCTGGACATTTCCCCCCCCCGGACATTTCCCCCCCCGGACATTTCCCCCCCCGGACGTTTCCCCCCCTACCCTAGGACATTTCCCCCCCCCCGTATGGGAAAACCATTGTTTTTATGGTCTTCAACATATGAAAAAACGCAAGTTAAATAGAAGCTGGATGAAGGCATTTTTAGATCTGAAATAGAAGCTGGATTGATGAAAAAATGCAAGTTAAATAGAAGCTGGATGAAGGTATTTTTTGATCTTAAATAGACGCTTTATTGATGAAAAAACGCAAGTTAAATAGAAGCTGGATGAAGGTATTTTTTGATCTTAAATAGACGCTTTATTGATGAAAAAACGCAAGTTAAATAGAAGCTGGATGAAGGTATTTTTAGATCTGAAATAGAAGCTGGATTGATGAAAAAATGCGAGTTAAATAGAAGCTGGATGAAGGCATTTTTAGATCTGAAATAGAAGCTGGATTGATGAAAAAACGCAAGTTAAATAGAAGCTGGATGAAGGTATTTTTTGATCTTAAATAGACGCTTTATTGATGAAAAAACGCAAGTTAAATAGAAGCTGGATGAAGGTATTTTTTGATCTTAAATAGACGCTTTATTGATGAAAAAACGCAAGTTAAATAGAAGCTGGATGAAGGTATTTTTAGATCTGAAATAGAAGCTGGATTGACTTAGGGGGGGGGAAATGTCCGGGGGGGGAAATGTCCTAGTCGAAATCGGGGGGGGAAACGTCCAGGGGGGGAAATGTCCGGGGGGGAATTGTCCGGGGGGGGGAAATGTCCAGGGGGGAAATGTCCTACACCCGCATTTATCCGGTGACGATACCAACCCTAATCTAAACCTTATTATAACTCAACGCTTCACAAACTGAGGGTCGCCCCAAAAGTGGGTAGCGGGGTTCTGTCAAGTTTGTCGCCATGGTTTTACGGGAGATATTTATTTTTGCGTCATTCATTCGTAATTCTAAAATGCATGCTATTAACAGCTAATTAAGCAAGAACATAATTTGAATATGATTGGGCCATGACTGGCTGTCGTAGTTGTGCCTGAGTTTAATTAAATGTTTCAAATATGAAATTTTTAAACGGTGTCCGTAAATCAGTATGTGTCTATATTCGAAGCAAATTATAGTACACGATGTTTAATTTTATTCAGTGCTTTTTGATACCAGTACAGCTCGATATAGCCTAAGAGAATAGTTAAACCACCTGGACAAAAATCTAATCAAGCCAAGCACCTACTATTTACATAGTTTTCACATATATAAAAGATGTGAGAAAAAATCTGACACAAAAAAATGTTGCGAATAACCATTTTACTGAAAAAATGCAAGATGGCCGCCAGCCGAAAGCAAAAATTGTCTATTACTACTAATCAAATTATTCCTACATGTTTTACCTTTCAATATCCATCTAAGTTAAAGTGTTCTGCTGCTCACTGCATCTGCATAATCACCCAGACACTGATATAATACAGTATGAAAGCCGAAAACAGTACAGGGTGGGCCAAAAAAGACACCCGAAATACGTTTTTTGACAATATACTGACCAAAAGTAAGAATTTCCAAATGAAATTTTACAGGCTTATAGACAATTCATATTTACACATGTTGGCAAGATTTCATCAAAATATTTCAAATGGAACAAAAGCTTATATCACTTTCAGTGAGGCCACCCACCGTTTATTCACGATTCAAAAACGCGACGCAACAAAAGGTAGCATAAAGCCGATCTAATTATGCTGGCAAATATCTTGGCCAGAAGTAAGAATATCGAAATGAAATTTTAGAGGCTTAAAGACAATTCATATCTGCATATGATGGCCAGATTTCATCTCAATATTTCAAACAGAAAAAACGTTATGCCACTTTTAGTGAGGCCACCCACCGTTTTTTGACGATTCAAAGACGTAACGCTGCAAAAAGTAGCAAAAACACGATTTTATTACGTCTCATCTCGAATAATTGTTATCAAACAGCCTTCATATAGCCAGATGATCATTGTTATCACTATTTAAAAAAGAAATAGGGTACCAGCGTAACTGCACGTCACTGAGAAGTCACTTAGCACGATGACAATGAAGTTGGCAAATAAGGAATCTGTCAGATTATTAATTTTGTTATTGAAGCAATGCAAATCAAATTTCTTTAAAAAAAATGAAAATGGCCAAGGTGTCAATGACAGACAAAATGTGTATTCAGACTCCTCTTGAGCAAGGTCCTAGAGATACATGTATATTGAGCAACGTTTACTCTGATAAACAGTGAGAGCGCAAACATTAAGAGTTGAGCTGAGAGTTGAGAGATTTTCCGTGAATGAAAGGAGATCGGCTTGATTGTTCTGGTTTCATTGAGAAAGGCAATGGCCCCAAATCTCTGGATTTGAACCCGATGGATTGATAATCAAATGCGGAGAGCTATGCTGAAGAAATATCAAAATCTGCAACCAAACCAAGAGCGGTAAGAGAATTGATGGGCGCATTGGAGTTAACATGGGAAGATTGCGTCCATTGATTTCAGAGAAAAAGATATGTTCTCCATATCTATCCTCCAACTTCCGCTTCAATTGTTTACTAGAATAAACCGACTCAGAGTTGTTTGACAATGTACCCATCTTGTCTTTCAGTTGTTCATCCAATGTGTGCAGCTCATTGTCAGAAGCCTCGAGCCAACTGCAGAGTTTCTCAAAAGCACCACACATTTCTGGGTCAACAGGCCAACCAAACCTTGCACTAGAATAAGGAAATCCTTTCAAATTATCGACCTGTTTCTAACCTGTCATTCATCTCTAAACTAACAGAACGTGTTGTACTCTCTCGGATCAATGACTACCTGACTTCAAATTCACTCCTTAACCCAAACCAGTCCGGTTTTACTAAGAAGCACTCAACCGAAACACTTCTCACTTCCTTCTACAATAAACTTGTCTCTGCCATCTCTCATCAACAAGTCTCCTGCCTTTGCCTCCTTGATGTTTCTGCAGCCTTCGACACCATCGACCACAACATACTACTCCAAAGACTGTCTTCCTGGTTTGGCTTTACCGACACTGCTCTCCTTTGGATTCAGTCTTATCTCTCTTCACGCTCTTTCTCAGTCAAAACACTTGAAACATTATCTCAATCATGCCCTCTCACCTGTGTTGTTCTGCAAGGTTCTGTCCTCGGGACCCTCTTGTTCATCCTCTACACCACTCCACTCAGTTCACTCATAAAGGCATCAACAGTCGACCATCATCTATATGCTGACAATACCCAATTATTCATCTCTTTCTCTCCAAGCAGCTTTTCTGACTCCATAGATAATCTTCTCTGTGTGGTCACCCAAATCACCTCCAGGATGACCTCAAATCTCCTGTGCCTGAACCCTTCCAAAACTGAATTTATTCTTATAGGCCTGCGTGAGCAACTCAAGAAAATCCCAGATCCCTCTATATCCATCAACCTTGACTCTGCATCCACCCACACATTTACTCCAAATTCTCCTGTCAGAAACCTAGGTGTTATTTTCGATCGAAGCTTGAGCTTCTCTGATCACATCACCCAACTCTCACGCTCTTGCTTTATGCATATCCGCGACCTTTGAAGAATCCACCTTATGCTTGACGTCAAAACTGCATCCACAATCGCCACATCTATAGCTCATGCGAAACTTGACTACTGCAACTCTCTCTTCCTAAACATTGATATCACCCTAATTAACCGCCTCCAAGCTATCCAGAATGCCCTCGCCCGTGCTGTCACTAAAACCTCCAAACATGACCACATCACTCCTGTCCTGAAATCACTTGAACGCTGGCTCAAAATACCTGAACGCATCGAATACAAAGTCCTCTCACTCACTTACAATATGCTTCAATCATCCCAGCCGTTCTACCTTCGTCAATTGTTCACCATCCAGCCACTTCGTTCAACACGGTCCTCATCCTCCATTACACTGCTTCGCCCTCCCATCACTTCATCACTGAAATTCGCAAACCGCTGAATAGCCATTGCCGTTCCACCTCTTTGGAACAAACTTCCGCCAGCACTACGTCAAACTTCCAACCCATCCTACGAGGTCACCAAAACTCCACCTCTCGCTATCTTCCCCCAGGTATTTCACTCAAAACTGAATATTGCTCTTTCACAAATCCTATCCTGATTCTTCCTCTACTCCTCACTTCCCTCGTCATTTCAACTCTAAATATCACCCACCTTAGCCGTCTATCTATCTGCCTGCCTGACTCTTCGGACTTGACCCGCTGCCTATCGATTTTGTTTTGAATAAGCGCCTGTGACTTGGCTTTTGTGGGCGCTGTAAAAGTCTCAAGATTACGATACGATTAGAACTAGTGTTTGATGCATTATCACTGCCCAGAACAGAAGTTATTGGTTTCAAAACAAATGCCTGATAGCAAACTCTATGGTAAAATGCTTCAGCTGCAACCAAGTCACAACAAGTTTCTAACCGACCTAGGACTGCAGTTGCCAAAGGGTCACCTTTTTACGGCAATTCTCAATTAATTTATCACGAAAGGGAAGGGTCATAACGGCACTTGTGTCTCGCTTATCTGGCTTGCAGCAAAAGAAACAATGTTGCTTCCAATCAAAAGCAACTGGTACTACAGACCTAATATCCTTTGGAGCTACACTACTTTCGTCAGACAGTACATGCCTTTCTTGACTGTCACAAAATTTCTTATTTGTGTATTTTTTCCGACAGCTACTGTGAACACAAACAAGGCTGGGCCTCCCTCGTAAATACTGGGTCAACTCTCCATCATTGTGTAACTCACTGTACTCGAGGAGTGTTTCTATGCCTTTGTCAGACATTGTGACTTTGATATCACTCGCCTTACTTTCATCAAATAAAACTCGACATATCACACACAACTTTTCGTTGTAGTAAAACATACGGCAAACCTGGTAATGGCGGTCCCAAATTATAGCATTAAGGAAATCGAGATTTCGTGAAGGCTATAAACTTGACACGTGGCAATAGTGCGGACTAATGGATTGGCGCTGTGGGGGTTCTTGTTTTTTTATCCGACCACCAAAACTTATAAATTCGATGAAAAATATTTCCTGGCGAAATAGAAGCGAGATTTATCGCGTGAGGGTCGGTTAGAGCTCAGGTTAGGCGTCGTGAGGGTCGGTTAGGGTTAGTTTTAGGGTTAGTGCAGTCATTCTGCTGAAATTGAAGCTGGATTGATGAACAATAATTTTCAATGAAAAATTGTTGAAAACTATTTCCTTACGAAATAAAAGCGGGATTTATCGAACCAATTCTTGCCTAAACAGAAGCTGGATCGATTAAAAGGAATCTCTGCAAACTAGAAGTTGGATTTATTAAAGATAACAACACTGCAACGTTAATTCTTGGTGTCTTGGTGGTCGGATAAAAAAAAACAAGTACCCTGTGGAGATATAGTCACAAGTTGCACGTGTTCGGAGAATATTTGAAGTTGCTGAGTGAAAACTATGGCATATGACGTGTTACATTGTCAAATTAATGACAACATGGTCTTCACATTCATTTTCTATGTCAATACAATACTATGTATCGATTTCCTTAATGCTATAATTTGGGACCGCCATTACCAGGTTTGCCAAACATACTTTGATTTTTACTGGTAACAATCAAGAACGATCTGGAAATCAAATGACTGGTAAGGAAATATAAAGACGGCAGGCAATGATATGATCCAAACAACGTCTGCTACACGTAAAACCTCTGTTATCGCCCACGCAATATCAGATCATTTCAGAAAATTTTAAAAAATACTTAGATTTGTCAGATTTTGTTAGATTTTGATTTTTTAGATTCAACAATAAATTCTACACATCATGTATAATTTTCACCTTGATTAGACTTTTGTCCCGGTAGAACACAGAAAAAGTTTTATTCTATGCGACTAATACGGCAACTGCTTATACCGGAAGTGGCGGTGGTATGCGCCGTGCCACAATGTATTCGAACAGTTTTATAGCGCATAACTTACCCTATGTCATGCATTTTCTTAGTCTATGTATGTATGCATATTCGTTTAATTACATAAGCAACAGACATGACCCTGCAGGTTTACATTGGCACAATTGACAGTATGGGTGCGTAGACCTTATAATCAAGATAGTTAGTACATGTTCGGGAATTTATCGAATTTTTATTGGGATGATGAAATTGTAAGCTTTATAATTATAATGGTGATCACGCTGTAGTGGAAAGAGGTTTCGAAGGACATGAAGTTCCTTTGACGGAACAGCTTTGAACAGCATCTTGTCCGCCTCGAGATCTTGCGCTAAGGTTTCAGCTTTAAATGAATCAGGATGTAAGTAGGCCTAGCCGGCTCGTCCAAGTTGTTCATGAAGCCCTCAATGCAGGTTTAGTCCAATCCACTTGCAAGACCCAACCATGCAGGAGAGGCGTAGGCCTGCATCACTCTAGATATTATGGTAGCTCTAGTGATAGTATGAAGTTCTTAAATGAAGGTCCAGTGAGCCTTGAGGTTCTGATGGCATACAGTGAGGCAGTACCAGAGCAGATAATCCTATTGATGTTGTCTGTATGCGCATACTGATGGAGCTTGATACTCCCATTTCTCCACCATCGTCTTCTGTTTTTTGCTCTCCCGATAATTAGTTCGAAGTGACGAAGTGACGATGTGGTTGGGGGCAAAGATAGAGAAAGCTGTGATAATGTGCAAGCATAGATCCAAGCGTTTCAATGGAGAATACATGTAGTTGACGAATGCACGACGGTTCAGCGATTGTAAGATATAGGCTAGTCTTTTGCATCTCCTATCCTTATGGCATATGGCATATAATTGGTGTAAAGCGCAGGGCTGTTTCAAAGGAAGTTTTAGAACTGCACAACCCCTTCTTTTCTTTCCCATCCTTCATGGTAAATCACTCACAATCGCAGGACAACGTCCTTTTTTGCTCGTTTTAACTGTACAGAAGTGTTTCTACAACTGCACAAATCCATTTAGAACTGCACATGTTGTGTACAACTGTACGTTCAAAAAGCCCTTGTAAAGAGTAAACCATTTTTATTATTGAGACAATGACTGTAGGCCCTACAGAGTTTTTGTTGTTATGGAATCTGCGATATTCACTAGATGGCGGAGTCATATTTTGTTACGACAGTTTCCATCAAAGATGTTAAAATCTTTGGTTTCTATCATGATGTAGGAAATACGATGGTGACCGCACTCACGCCTCGAATTTGGCTAATTTAATTTCATTCGCCAGATGGCAGCGGTGGCGCTTAGAGAGTCGCTTTATCCATGGCACGTATAGTAAACGCTTGTGTGCTCATACGTTTTTGAATTATTTGGAAGTGCGATTAGTGGGAAAATATTACTTCTCTGATACACCTTTACCCAATTTGGTCTAGTATCTTGTCCCTAAGCCAGTATCCAATTTGAACTGTACCATATAGACGAAACAGTACAGCCACAGACTGCAGCAGTCAGAATCCCACCTTCACCGTATTAAATGTAGGCTCATTAGAAATCTACCAGTCCTGAGCAGTACAGAACATTTAAGCAGAGTACCACTACAATCCAATTCCAGCACAATACAGTACAAAACAGTACAAATAAATATGCTGTATAATGAGTACAGACTACAGTAACTGTTAATTGTATTAGTCTACTATCACAGTATGGCTACAATACTGGAAATTGTGGTTGTAGATTAAGCCTATACGTACAGCTACAGTCTGTCTGTCCGTGTCTGTTTGTGTGTCAAGGACTGTCTGTTCATGTCAGTCTACATGTCTTTTTCTGTATGTCTATATCTGTCTGCCTATGTCTCTCTGTTTCTGTCTTATGCGTAGTATCTGTATATAATATTATATATGTCTGTTTGATAGTGTTTGTGCCTATCTATGTCGCCTGCCTATGTACGTCTGTCTGTATGTCATTGTCTGCCTGTCCCTGTCTGTGTCTATCTGCCCATGCCTATCTATGCTTATCTGTCTGTGTCTGTATGTGTCTGTCTGTGTCTGTTTGTGTCTGTCTACACCTGGCTGTCTGTGACTCTGCCTGCCCATGTCTGTCTGCATATGTCTGTAGAGGTCTGTGTCTGATGGGGTGTGGGCGGAGTGGGGTGTTGAAGTGGGGGTCGTGGGGTGGGGTAAATGGGGAGTGGAGGGGTGGGGTGGTCGGATGGGAGGGCGGAGTGGGTGGGATGTGGTGGAGGGGTGGGGTTTTTACCGGAACCGGTCGAATCTTAATTTCCCGGTCAACGCTGGTTTATATATTATATATTATATATATATAATTTTATTATTATTATTATATTGTGTGTGTGTGTGTGTGTGTGTGTGTGTGTGTGTGTGTGTGTGTGTGTGTGTGTGTGTGTGTGTGTGTGTATGTCTAACGTTAATGTTTGTCTGCGTTTATCTTGACCTGTGTAATCTGTTTGCGTCTGTGTGTCTGTGTTATTCTGTTTGTCTGCGTTTGTCTATCTGTCTGTAAGTAGCAATAGTTACACACACAAACACACACCCATATGCGTACATATACAAACACATACGCTCACACATGCATAAACATACACATACATGCACACACACCCACACGTACATACACACACATACGTAGTAGACACATACAGACACATACAAACACAGAAACGCATGCACACACATGCACGTATACACACTCACACTGCACATATACACGCACACCTACACAATGTACACATGCACACACACACGGTCACACATACACACATGCATACACGCATACATATACACGCATGCAAACACTCACACAGACACACACACACTCAGACACACGCGCACGCACACACAAAAAATCGAATAATTCGGCGTGAAAATCAAATGCAGTGCCCGTGCTGTAGTCGGGAGCGCCTCTGAGTAGCAGTATTGAAGTGCGCTTTAGAAAGGAAAAAATAAAATAAAATGAATGAAAAATATCGCATAGCCCACATCATTAAATTTTAATACAATTTCAAAACATTGTCCGTATAAAACCTGAAGCATACACCGCCGATGCGCACTCTTGGTGAGACTCTAGCGCCACCATCGATAGAAAAATATTCTAGCCAAAATCAATACACGCGATAGATAGGAAGTGCGGTCACCATCGTATTTCCTACATCATGGTTTCTATTACACCGGAACACGTTCTAGTATAGGTCGCCATTCTGTACGGATGGACGTAGAAGTCGATTTCCGTGTAAATACACACACGACAGCTGGTCAGTTCTTTTAAATTTATGCATTTTTGTCCTAAAGTTGCAATGCAGATTTCAGTCATTGTTGTTTTTGCTCATTTAATAGTTCGAGCTTAAAGTTGAGTCTAGGAGATTACAGTTGAAAGTCCTTCCGACCAGGAAGCCATTGTATTGCCTTTTGTATATATTCAGTTTGATGTTATGAACTGATCCAGAGTTAAAACGTATAATCGTTACGTTGCTGAATTATTTAAATGTGTTCAGTGCCGTACTTGATGTTGGTAGGTAAGAGGAAGTTAACAGTCATGAGGTATGGAGCGCAGAGCACACGGCCCTTGAACAATAGGTGAGACGAGTTAGGACATTAAACACCTCGTGAAAATTCCGGGGCATAACCCAATGGACAAAGCCCCTCCCGTGTGCAAAAGGCCTGTTTTCTCTAGTTAATTTATAAAGATGCGTTTCATCGAATGTAGGACATTAACCCCGGAGAAAACCACCGGACAAACCCCCTGGACAAATCCATCCCCTCCGATTTAGCCTAGGACATCAATCCTCCCGGACAATTCCCCTTCACTTCTGTATGTATCATTTGTTCAAACTTAGGCTAATTATCCAGTTCGCGGTGCTGTCTGTGTCAACTAGTTAGTGTCATACGGGTAAACACGTACTGTCGCTGTCATTCAGGCGTGAACTTGTAACTTGCTAGTGTCTTTCAGTCATTCCAATATGAACCTAATACCTGTTGGTGTTATTTAGGACACTATGAATCCTTGTCATCGATCCAGCTTCCGTTTAGGCAAAAATTCGTTTAATCCAATTTCTATTTAAATAATAACTGTTTTCATCCATCCAGCTCCAATTTAAGCAAGAATTTTTTCATCAATCCAGCTGCAAGTTGAGCTAGACAATTTTCACCCATCCAGCTCCAATTTAAGCAAGAGCATTTCATCAATCCAGCTTCCAAATAAGTAAAAATTATTGTTTATCAATATGGCTTCAATTTAGCAAGAATTCTTTTCATCAATCCAAATTTGCGTATACTTACAAGTCTTATGACCACCGTTTTATAGGAATACAACTTAAAAGCAATATGCTTTTCCAGGGTTTTTTGTCCTACCCCGGGGGTTTTGTCAATCCGCCAACAATTGTTTTTTCAATCCAACTTCTATTTAGATAGCAATTACTTTTCATCAATCTAGCTCCAACTTATGCCAGAATATTTTCGTCAATCCAGCTTCCACTTAAGTAAAAATTATTTTGTATCAATCCGACTTCTATTTAGCGATAGTTCTTTTCATCAATCCAACTTGTGTAAGACCGTCAGATGTATTTTGAACTTACGACCGCCATTCAGATGATTACAACTTATATGCAATTTATCTTTTACCCTGTGGGTGGATATATCCTACCCTGGGGTTGTCCGGGATGGTTTGTCCGAAGGGGTTGTCTATGGGTGTGGGGTAATGTCCATGTCCCGGTAGAACAGGCACCGCAGTGCATTTTTTAAGTTCAACATGGAACCCCCTCAAGAGTCTGACGTTTGTTAATCAATTCAGCTTTCGTCAAGTGAAAAAAATTATTTGTCAGTCGATATTCTGTTTAAGAAAGAATTATTCCCATGTCCCACTGCAATTTCACAAGATATTCTTTTGTCAACATTTTCCTTCAAACCCACTCATCAAAGTCACTTATATTTACTTAAAAATCATTGTTTATCAATTCAGCTTCGATTTCAGCGAGATTGTTTTAACAAATCCCAGTTTTATTTCAGTAAAATTACTTTAATTAATCGGACTTTTATTTTGCAAGAATTCTTTTCGTTCATCCGACTTGTGTCTGATAGACACTAAAACCCAAGCGATGCTGAATAGTTAAATTCGCTAAAATGCACTTTTACCCCCCCCCTCCCCAATGCTATTTGCTGCTGCTAATTTTAAAAGTTAGATATCTATGTTTAATCCTCTCCTTGGAAATCACATAATTTGAAAGTCTTTGTGACCCTTCAGAAGACAACCATTTCGGGTTTAATCCGTCAGTTTAAGCCAGATCATGGCGAAATTCTACTTTAATGCAAACGTTGGTAAATTTATACTATCTAATTCATTGCAATAATTTGTTTAGCGCCTCTTAAAAGAACTACTCTGAGGCCTTAAAATCCAGCCGTGGTAAAATAAAACTCTTAAGATGAGAGACGGATGGTTCGGAAGGGTCCTGTAAAAGGAATGTAGCACCATGGTGAGGCCATTCCAGTTCGAGGAGACTACTACCGAGAATGCATGATTCTGTTTAGTGGAGGTGTGAGCAAAAGCTGTGTGTGTTTATTCATAAAACAACAGGAAGAACGTTGTGGGTAAGTATTAACAAAATTCACAACGTTTGAATTTGGTGCTACATATCATTACGGTACATTATAATTTTGGGATGGAGTTTTTATTAAGGGCGGGGTGGAATTGTGAGCCGTTGCGGAAGGTTATTCACTGAATCGTCTCAACTGGAAATGAAAATCATTCTGACCTTATTGTGAAAAACACATAGTGTCCTGTTATGAAGAATAATTAAATGATTAAATTTATGTTTTGAATCTATTACATAAATGTTGCTCTGCTTTTTTAATAGATGCCGGAAGTTCTTTTTACCAAGTGCATGATGACAAGCAACTTTATGTTAGAACTTCTCAATGAAAATTATCTGAGAATTCCTTGCTCTCATTGATTTTCATCAAAAACATTCAAGTCGAAAATATTCACCAGGAACTTTAACTATCACCAATTATTTCTTCTTCAGTCTATTATGGCTTCTGATTAACAACACAAGTGTGTCAAATTCTACAAAAGTTTAAAGGCTTCAGCATATTTCTTCAGAAATGTTTTCTGTATGATCAAATCATTTTTAAAAATTCCGGAAGTATTATATATTGATCCACAAAATAATGACGTCAAAAGTTTGACTTCTATTGATCAACAAAAGAGAAATTTTTTACGCATGCATATTGATTTGCTTTCAAAAGGAAACCATCCGTGCCGAAGAAAGGCCTTTAACCTACATACAGGATGGGCAAAAAAGTAATCCCCTACGGCTTTTTGTCAATATCTTGGCCAAAAATAGGAATTTTTCAAATCCAGTTTTACGGGCTTGAAGGTAATTCATATCTACGTACAATATCCAAATTTCATCGCCATATGTGAAACAGAATAAAATAAATATCACTTCTAGTGAGGCCACCCACCGTTTTTTGACGATTCAAAAGAGTCACGCGACAAAAAGCAACATAAAACCAATTTTATTATTCTGGCCAATATGTTGGCCATAATAAGAATATCGAAATGACATTTTTCAGGCTTAAAGACAATTCATATCTGCACATGATGGCCAGATTTCATCAAAATATTTCAAACAGAATAAAAGTTATACCACTTTCAGTGAGACCACACATGGTTTTTTGACGATTCGAAAACGCAACGCAGCAAAATGTAGCAAAAACACGATTTAAATAAGTCTCATCTCAAGTAATTGTTATTAAATAGCCTTGATATTGCCAGATGATCATTGTTATTGGTATTTTAAAAAGAAACAGGGTATACCAGCGTAGCTGCACGTCACTGAGAAGTCACTTAGCAAGCAGTTTTACCGCTTCTTGGCTTTTTTCCCAAGAACTTGGCTTTTTCAATGGCATCTTGGGATATTGGCTTTTTTTCAAAGGACCTTGGCTTTTTTCCTACCCACTAAATAACAGTAATCTTAGCAATAATCCACTAAATAACAATAATCTTAACAATAATATAACAATGGCTCCATCCATCCTGGCTAGTATATATGCGACTTATTTGTATTCTCTGAACTGTTTGCTCTCTACAACTAGGCCTACACAATATCACTTAATAATAATAATAATAATAACAATAATATTTTCTTTATTGAAACAATCCGGTTGACACACCGTAACCGGTTACAATGTACAATTATGCAAGTTAAACAATTCACAAGAATAGAGATCACAGAATACACAAATCTTAACTATAGCCTACTAACTGAGCAATAAAAAAACTTATTGGCGACGTCACGTGCAATTCCGTGCATTGTCTTTAGTTTTTGGTAAATTTTTGACTTCTGGATTTTAAATCGTCATGAAACGCAACAAGTGATTCATACAACAGACAAAAGGCGTGGGCTGCCATTCAAGGATTCAGCCATCGTCTCTGCTTTCCGCCTAAAAGCGAATGGAACCAATTATTAACAAGTTAACATACATTAATTTCAGGATTAATTATACATAACTTCATAAACATTTCAATTTATCGGATGAAATTGCTTCTGTTGAACTAAAATAGGTGGTCCATAATTATTAACTTGACTTTTCTTGGCTTTTTTAAGACCCCATCTTGGCTTTTCTTAAATTTTTGAGCGGTATCACTGTTAGCAAGACGAGAATCAAATTGTAAATAAGGAATCTGTCAGATTAATCAACAGGTCCATCAAGAACTTTGCAAAGAGACTCAAGAGAAATTTTGGCACTAGTGTTGGGCACATTGAGCACAAGTTGTGAAGTGCTACCAAGTTCATTTGACAACAGTTATTTTAGATGAGACTTAATAAAATCGTGTTTTTGTTACTTTTTGTGGCGTTTCGTCTTTGAATCGTAAAAAAACGGTGGGTGGCCTCACTAAAAGTGGTATAACTTGTGTTCTGTTTGAAATATTTTGATAAAATCTGACCATCATGTGTAAATATGAATTGTCTTTGAGCCTGTAAAATGACATTTCGAAATTCTTACTTCTGGCAAAAAATATAATTTTTTTGCGTTTCGTTTTTGAATCGGCAAAAAACGGTAGGTGGTCTCACTAAAAGTGATATAACTTTTGTTGTGTTTGAAATATTTTGATGAAATCTGGCCATCATGTGTAAATATGAATTGTCTTTAAGACTGTAAGATTTCATTTTGAAATTCGTACTTCTGCCCAAGATATGGGCAAAAATCGTAGGGGATTACTTTTTTGGGCCCACTCTGTATATTCAAATTATGCAAAGAATCAATTGCACTGTTTGACGATTTACAAAAGATGATAAAGATCCAATTTTGGTGAAAAAACCATTCATTTCGTTGAAAATTATACTACCTATGTGAAATTCCAACCACTCCTATGAGGAAACATGCTAGTGTAACCATGCGAGTGTCAGCTGTGTAGGACATCATTTACTGAAAGACGTTAGTTGACAGTGCATAATTTTCGGAAAACAATACCAGAGACAACTATGCAAAAGTCAGCAATGCCAAAGACAATTTGCTCACATCAAAACGCAACCACGAGAATCCATGCTGGAGATAACTCCTTCAAATGTCAGTTATGTCAGAAATCATTTACTACAGGTCGGGATCTGAAAAGGCATATGAGAATTCATACTGGGGAGAAACCATGCAGGTGTCAATTATGTGAGAAAACATTTGCTGAAGTTGGTCATCTGAAAAGACACATGCGAACCCATACTGGAGAGAAACCATACAACTGTCAGTTATGTCAGAAATATTTTATTGAAGGAAATCATCTAAAAGGACACATGCAAGCCCATACTGGAGAGAAACTCTACAAATGTCAGTTATGTCAGAAATTCTTTTCTCAAGGTAGTAGTCTAAAAACTCATAATATGAGAACTCATACTGGGGAAAAACCTTACAAATGTCAGCTATGTCAGAAATGGTTTACTACAGGTGGTGATATGAAAACGCATATGAGAACTCATACTGGGGAAAAACCATATAAATGTCAGTTATGTCATAAATACTTTACTACAGGTAGTAATCTAAAAAAGCATATGATTACACATACTGGAATGAAGCCATACAAATGTCAGTCATGTCAGAAATCGTTTACTCAAGGTTATAATATGAAGGTGCATATGAGGATCCATGCTGGAGAAAAGCCATTCATATGCCAGTTTTGTAAGAAATCATTTGCTTATTCTAGTTGTCTGAAATCGCACATGAGAACTCATGCAGGACAAAAGCCATACATATGTGAGGTTGGTAATAAAGGATTCACAAAAATTGGAAATCTAAAGATTCACAAAAGAACTCGTGCAACTGAGAAGCAAGATGCAGAAAAAAAACTTAATACCACGAGCAGTTCTTCAGCAAAGCAGTTTAATGTCAAGGAAGGAACACAGGCACATGATCTTAATATGGCAAGTGAAATAATTGCTAGAAAAGTTGATAATTTCAACACTGGCAGTTCATATGCTATTGATAAACCAAATGAAGGTTTCTCAAACAGCGTATATGCGGATTCTGGTGGATTTCCACGTCTTTTAGCGAAAATTAGCGATGGTGAATCTCTGCATATTAGCAAAGTCAAATCGCTTGTGGATAGAAAAGCGTCTTTGTTGAACTCTTTTGGATGTGGTATATGCGATAAATTGCTTGAAACAAAGAAGGAATATCTCAAGCATTGCTCTATTCATCGACTTTCTCCACCTGACGACTTAGCTGCTCACCTGTGCTGAATTATGATTCAAAATATCTGCGATCAAAACAGTAGTAAATTGAGATTGCCAGTATGTAAAGATGTTAATGAATTTTTTGTTGCTATCTAAGGACACTGCCATTACAAATATGATTAATGTCGCCCTCCTCTTTCATGCAGGTGTGGGACTGGCACTGTCAAAGTACAAACAGTGGCAGCGTTATTATGGAAGTTAGATTTTTAAGTTCAGGTGTTGTTGATGAGTCAAATGAACGTTTCTCAATAAACATATCATCTGGGTTCATTTTGATGTGGCGTATGTGATGAATTGATTGGAATAGATGAGGAATTTCTCGAGCATTGTTCCAACCATCAATTGTCTCGACCTGACGATTTACCGGTAGTTACTGACCAGTGCTGAACTACGATTGCACATTATTACAGTTGAACAGAATTATAAATTGAGATGAATGAGAGTGGTGGGATGCATGCATAATAATAATAATAATGACGACAATTTCTATGGCGCCGTAACACAGCACATGCCGTTACAAAGGCGCCTCTACAAACAAACGCAATATATTCAGTAAAAGATACGCCTTAGAAAACAGATATGTCTTCAGTCGAGTTTTGAAAGCCTCAACAGAGTTGGCGGAACGAACTGTGGTAGACAGACTGTTCCAGCAGCAGGGGCCAGCAGTTGAAAAAGCACGCTCCCCGAAGCGTGTCTTTGTCCTTCGCACATACAGATCTCCTTTCACACTGGATCTCAGTGTAAGACCAGCACCTGACGAAGCCATCTGCACACAGTAGGATTTGAGGTAGGTATACCACCACTATCTGGGAATGTACGTCTGATGTAAAATTATGGTCAACCTAGAAGTTCTATGCATCTATGGATATCTATGCATACATACATACATACATACACGCATGCGCACACGAGTATATCGATTAAGCTTATTGTCAGTATTATATGCCGAGTCTCGGACAACTTTAGCAATTCATTTTTTTAAAGTTGTAGCCTAATTACATTTTATTCGACTCTTTTGACGAACATTTTGTTAACCCTCATACGAACAAGCGAAAATCAACTTAATTTGAACAAAGGGGGCCTAAAATAGCTAATATGCATAGTCTGGGTTTTTCTGGGTTTGTTTTGGAAGAAAATCTGGGTTTATTTCTGAAACCTCAGTGGCAACGCTGTTCACCTAGTAGGCCACGTGGTAGGCCATCGCGCGCCATTTTGTACGAATGGACGGTAGTTATATTTATGTTTAAATACGGTAATTGTCCATTTCTTATCATTAATTTTATATTAGTTTGTCTTAAAGCTACAAAAGAAGGTAAACGTGTATTTTAGTATCTTAAATTATTTTCACGCCTATAATGGCACAAAAAGCGCCGTAAATTATTCCAAACAGCGTACATTTGACCAACTCATGGAACAGCATACTTAAAATATGTTGAGAACAAGAATATTGACAGAAAATAGGTTTTTAAAATGTCACATTTCCCATGCGAAATCGCCGTTCGATTCGCCATTGAACAACAACATTTGCACGGAAGTTCGGGTAAGCGCACAAACCATCGACGTATATTGGTCCATGCGACTATAAATAACGTGTACGTCAAGACTTCGGTCCTAAGTTCAAAATGAGAAATGGAAGCTGGATGAACGTATTTCTAGATCTGAAATAGAAGTGGGATTGATGAAAAAACGCTTAAGTAATGGAAGCTGGATGATGGTATTCTTATATCTGAAATAGAAGCTGGGTTGACGAAAATAACGGGCGAGAAATATAAGCTGGGTTGACGAAAATAACGGGCGAGAAATATAAGCTGGGTTGACGAAAATAACGGGCGAGAAATAGAAGCTGGGTTAATAAAAATATTATAGCTTAAATTGGAGCTGGATTGATGAAAATGTTGTTGATTAAATTAGAGCTGGATGGATCAGGATCTTCTTAATTAAATAGGAGCTGGATTGGTGAAAATGTTCCCAATTAAATTGGAGCTGGATTGGTGACAAATAATCACTATTGAAGCAGAAGTTGGATTCATAAAACAGGTGAAGCAATTGAAAAAGCTGGACTTTTACTTACTTACTTATTTCTTTTGCCTGCTGTGTTATTGCACACATGCCGCACGCAACTTCCGGAAAGGGTCAGAATTGAATAACAACTTCGATCGGCGGTTTGTTATGACAAAATATTACAATTTTTCAATCGATTTCCTTCTTTTTTAGAAATTCTAAGTATAATAATACATCAGTTAGGCAATAGTACGTTGGCATAACTATTTTAAGGCGCTTTTTGTGCCATTATAAGCGTGAAAATAATTTAAGATACTAAAATACACGTTTACCCAAAAGAAATCTCGGTTATTGTTTTTGTTTCAAATTTAATGATCATTGTTGGCGTTTCAAATTTAATAGTTCTAGCTTAAAGTTGAGTCTGCACTAAACGATTGCAGTCGCAAGTTCTTCAGACAAGGAAGCCATTGTTTGTCGTTGGATTCAGTTTCATGGTTACGGGTAAAATGCTGATTTCCTGCTGAGTCAGAGATAATAATTATTCTGATTATCTAATGCTGATTTGTCAGCGTTTTTCCTACCATCTTCAATTTTGTCTTATTGTTAATCTGTCAATTAATTGGTTGAAGTCCAGGGAAACATTTATCGGTAATCCTGGGAACGGCGGTCGTAAATTCCGAAACATGTATTTTCGTCAGAGGAAGAGCCAACTACTGTTAAGGCTGCATTTATTCACTTATTTTCTTCATTCTTTACTTACTCACTTACTTACGAGCTTCTCGGGCTTTTTACGTAATTGTTTACGTTGTTTTGACGGCATTCCGTTGGAAAATAAATCAACCTGACGTGTCGTAATAGCGCGGTGTATAGGATGGGCGCATAGAAACCACGCTTGAGAAATAGAAGCTGGATGAAGACCTTTTACAGGTGAAATGGAGGCTGGATTGATGAAAAAACGAAAGAGAATTGGAATCTGGATGAAGGTTCTTCTGCAGGTGAAATAGAAGCTGGTTTGACGAAAATAATGCATGAGAAATAGAAGCTGGATGAAGGTATTTCTAGATCTGAAATAGAAGCTGGATTGATGAAGAAACGCTTAAGAAATGGAGTCTGGATGAAAAACCTACACTTTTTGCCCATCCAATACTCCGCACTATCAATTTATGGAATTTTATAATTTACGACCGCCGTTCCCAGGATTACCCACTTATCATAGTTGATTATGTACTTTGCTGTTTTCAACATTGCTTTAATTAGCGATATGAATTGGACAACTTAAAATGGTAAGTAGTGGGACAGGTGTGGTTCTCTTGGTGCTGCATCTGGCTGCCTCTATAGAGTTCGTCAATCGCTTGTCTCTGAATGTGTGTTTGTCGTTGTCAAGGCGCCCTTGTAGCAGCATGGCCGCGTTACGGCGCCATAGAAATTGTCGTCATTATTATTTTTGTTATTATTATTAGTGACAAATTAAAATGTATTGTATCTATAAATTTAAATAGCGTCTCTCAAAGAATGACTATTCAAAGACCAATAGAGACGATGGATTTTGATTTGATGAGGAACCTTTCCAAGTTGGGGTATCCAGCATAATCCAAGCCAACGCACTCACACCGAATCCAAAACTGCTTTCATTTATTCATTCATTCGCTGTGATGATTTGTATAGTTCCTCGTTCCAAACCTCAGTGTGGCCAAATAAAATATCCTATGATGACGGAGGAATGAGAAGGAATTCCAGAAAATGAGTGGAGCAGCATCAATGGGAAACTATTCCAGGACTAGGGACCTACAACCAATAAGGCACTATTCTGCTATCATATTGCCACAGGAAGGATGGCAGTTGGTGTCGCTGACAATATAATCATACGTCCACGCAATGTAGCACATCGTCAAGAAAAGAAGAGGAACATTGCTGATTGAACATTATGAAGTTAGGAACCCAGGTACTTGAAGGAAGATGTTATTCCTGCTGAATATATTGGGCAGTCATTCCTACTCAGAGCATGACAGCAACTTACAGACAGTACACTATTAGCATGACGATTTTCCAGTTTTGGAGAATCGTCAGTTCAGAGATGACATATGCTACTCATGTTCAGCAGTAGTACAAGAAGAACTTTGTTCCAGAGAAAAGGAAAAAATGAAACATAAAATCTAAAAATTGATTGGATCGAGTGTGATTTGTGGCCACAATGGTATCACAATAATATATGCTTTAGTGTTTCTACCGGAAAGTAAAAGTATACATGTGATAATGTACATTATCTATATCAGTCAGTTGTAATAATATTCACTAAAGACCGTTACTTGAAACTTGGAACTGTTTATGTTATGTTCTTATAAATTATCAGATATGTAATTGATTGATGGACTGAATGGTACTGAATCGATGAGGTGTTTTCAATGTAAAGTTCAGTTTTAAATGGAAGCAATTTATTCGGCATGAACATAATTGGGATATGAAATGTTGAAACTCTGCCGGCTATTAATACATTCACCACCCGTTCATTCTAGTGAAGATAGAAATCTTTTGACCTTAATGAAACAGATAATAGGCTTCATTTATAAACAGTGATGAAATAATGTGTATGTCTTAGTACAAGGTCTTACTAAGATATTCACATGTCTCTCTCTTAATAGGTGCCGGAAATTCTTTTTGCAAGTGCGTGAAGATGTATGTGACAGTTTTTCAGCATGGTCGTTTTTAAGCATGCCTTCAATCAATGATCTGCATCAATGACAACATTAGAGTGGACAACTTTACCTACAGCTTCTAAAACATGAATTCTTTCTTTGTACATTAACACTGTAGCCTAACTGAAGGAGAACACCATAGTGTGATAATCTACGCATATTTATGACTTCAACTTTTCATTCCAAACGATTATTGTTTCCTAGATGGGCAATTTTTAACTTTAAAAAAAATTACCAATGATTGGACTTGAATCTACCAATTCAGAAAGTATCTACAAATTTAGGCATTATTTCTTTTCATATGGATACTAATTTATGCTGAAGAAAGGCCACAAAAATGCAAAGCATGCTGAGAATGTTTGTGTAACCTAGTACTGGTAATTTTTTTTATAACATATGGAAAATGGTTTTCATAAAAAACACAGCAGCATTGATAACTTGAGAAATCCTACAATCTGTCAGCTACAGTGAGAGCAGCCTGTTATGCCAGTTATGTTGGAGAACAATAATTGCTGAATTACATTGGTTGACCGTGGATATGGAAACATATACTGGAGAAAAAGAATACAAATGTCATTTATGTCGGAAATAATGTACAACAAGTGCTTATCTGAAAAAACACACGAGAACACACTCTAGGAAGAAACCATGCAAATGTCAGGTATGTCAGAAGTCGCTTTCTCGTGGTGATGAGCTGAAAGCACACATGAGAGCCCATACTGGTGAGAAACCATACAAATGCGAATTATGTAAGGCATCATTTACTCAAGGCGGTGGTCTGAAACTACACATGAGAACTCACACCGGGGAGAAACCATTCAAATGTCAGAGGTCATGTACTAGAAGTGGTGATCTGAAATCACACATGAGAACCCATACTGGCAAGAAACCATACAAATGCAAGGTGTGTCAGAAATCATTTTCTCATAGTAGTTATCTGAAAATACACTTGAGATACCATACTGGCGAGAAACCATTTAAATGCGAATTATGTCAGAAATTATTTGCTCAAAGTGGTCATCTGAAAATGCACATGAGAACCCACACTGGGGAGAAACCATACAAATGTCAGATCTGTCAGAGGTCATTTACTCAAAGTTGCGATGTGAAATCACACAAGAGAACCCATACTGGCAATAAACCCTACAAATGCAAGTTGTGTCAGAAATCATATACTCAAGGAGGTTCTCTGAAAATACACATGAGAAACCATACTGGCAAGAAACCCCACAAATGTGAGTTTTGCCAGAAATTATTTGCTCAAAGTGGTCATCTGAAACTACACATGAGAACCCATACTGGGGAGAAACCATACAAGTGTCAGTTATGTCAGAGATCATTTTCTATTGCTGGTAATCTGAAAGTACACACGAAAACCCATACTGGGAAGAAACAGTACAATTGTCAGTTATGTCACAAATCATTTACTCAATGTGGACATATGAAAGGACACATGAGAACCCATACTGGGGAGAAACCATACAAGTGTCAGTTATGTCAGAGATCATTTTCTATTAGTGGTAATCTGAAAGTACACATGAGAACCCATACTGGGAAGAAACCGTACAAATGTCAGTTGTGTCAGAAATCATTTACTCAATGTGGACATCTGAAAAAACACATGAGAACTCATCCTGAAGATGAGATGCAACACATGTGCAATAAACCTAATAGTGAGGGAAGTTCTTCAACTACACAGCTGAAACTCCATGCAGGAATACAGTCACACGATGATAAACCCGAAAAGGAATCTAATGATAAACCAGTTGAACGTCTGTCAAGAATTGTGCTTTATGAATGTAGTGAAATGACAAGTCCACTTCCAAGAAGTCGTATGGGTGAATGTGCTTTCATTAACAAAATCAAATCATCTAAGGATTCAAAATTCATTGTGGAAAAATCGTTTGGATGCGGTTTATGCGATGAAATGTGTGAAATTGAGAAGGAATTTCTGGAGCATTGTTCTTGTCATCGATTTTCTCCACCTGACGAATTATTTCTGAACCTTTGCTGATTTGTAATTCTCAATAAATAAACGTAATTGACTATTGATGAATGACGGAGACGCATGATCGTCATTTTATGTAAATGAGACGTGCTGCTCCTGTGCCAAAAGAGGAACGGGCACTAAACCCCAGGTCAACTCTATCCATATTTAGCCTATGACAAAACCATCCCATGTGCATATAACTTAGTTCTGTAGTTCATTGATGAAACATGTTACATCAATCCAGCTTCTATTTGAGTGTTCTTAGTAATTCTCCTACATGTGTTCTGTACCATGTAAGACCATTTCGGTAAACAAGGAGATTAACGACCACGTTTCTTCACCACGTCAGACTACGTTGGTTGAATTACTAAGAACACTGTTATGTTTTTTTAGATTGCAAGGAATTTCAAATTAAAATGTTTTGAATACTTTTTATTGTATGTAGTTAAACATCGGTTACTAAAGCTTTTTTAATGCTTTTGACAATCTATTATTTCATTTTCATTTACTTAACTAAATCATTGGATTGCCTGCTTTTACATGTTTAGCTAGCATAACGAAAGAAAAATAGTATAGACCTATTTTGAGGCTTAATCCAAGACCTTAAAAATTATACATCAAACTCAATATGTTGCAAAATAACATTAAAGGTGCCTTTGGTGTGTGGAGCACAATTTACAGTACATTTTGCATGCTCTGGCATCGTTTTCAGTCATTTTGGGAAGGATCTAGGTAAACTGGCGGGTTAATATGCAGACGTCCGACGCCACTGGCAGCCATGCGACCCTAAACCATAACGAAAGAAAACAACGCTGGACTGGCCGCCCAGTCCCCGGATCTCAATCCAATTCAGAAATCTGTGGTATAAATTAGTCGTGGAGATATCCAAGAGATATCCAACTTCCAAGCACGAGTTCATCGAATCGCTCATCGCCGCCTGGAACCGCGTTGTGACCCATGACCACCTCGTCAAGCTGCAGGTCCACTCGATGCCGAAAAGTTGCTGACAAGTGTCGAAGAACAAGGGCTGGCCAATAAAATATTGGTGCATCACTGACACACAGAAACAGTCTTTTCAATGCATCTGAATCATAAAGAGGGCTTACCAGCACACATACCGGTCATTTCATCCCAGCACATTGCACTATGCACAGAACAAGCATTAGCGGGTACAGGCCTTTATGGCCTTTCACATGCTGGTATAGTCACGAGGTGGCAAACAAAGTTTCATCATGTCAAATTTAAAGAAATATGCTTATAAACTCGAACCAAACCATAAGAAAAACCTTTAATTAACGTCCACATGTTTACCAGTACATTACTCATCTTAATACAGAAGAAATACAGAAAATATATGGGTGATGCAACACTGTTTCACACCACTGTATGGTATATCTCCAGTAGGCCTATGAGTTCTAACATCTCACTTTAGATTACTGCATGATGCGAGTGATTTCTGACATAACTGACATCTGTACGGTTTTTCATCTGTATGGGTTCTCATAATATGTACCACCAAGCCACCTGCTTGGGCAAATGATTTAGCACAAACGAGGCAGACATACGGTTTATCTCCAGTTTCAACTGACTACCTTGCATAAATGTGCACTTTCAGAGTGTTAGGCCTACCTCTATAGCAAATGATTTCTGACAGGATTGGCACGTATATGGCTTTTCGCCAGTAGGCCTATGGGTTCTCATGTGCATGTGCAGAGCACTACTTTCGCTAAATGACACCGGGCACAGTTGGCACTGTCTTGTATGGTTTCTCCCCAGTATGTATTTTCATGTGCTTTTTCAGATTACTATTGCTGGCAAATGTTTTCTTACATAATTGGCAGATGTATGGCTTTTCACCAGTATGAAAAATAATGTAGTCAAGCGGGATGACAGATGAAAATCTCCAGACCAAAACAAGAAGCGGGATGGTTTTTCAGATATATTTAGTGCAATAAATGCGATGATCGATGCAAATTACAGCTTGCAGGGGAGTAATGTTTAGGAGGGGATAATTTGAAACCTTTACACCAGTACATAAATCCACGTATGCGGTAATGAACTAAAGTAGGGTGCTCGATTTTATTTCCCAGTCTTGGGAACCTTTCAATAGGGTATGCTTTCACAATAACAGCATTTTGTGCTAATTCACTCAATTCTATATAGACCAGGTTTCCACTTATAGGCTATAGTTGACATAATACCTTATTAAGGGTGTGTAAAAGTGGCACAAAAACGCGTGAGTTTTCGGAATTTATGAATCGAGCATGCTACGCAGATAAGACTGCAATGCTTCGTTTTTAGACTTGGTGTAGGTGGGGGGGGGTATATGGGTTATATAGTGGCCAGTCCTCTGTTGCCCCACAAATAGCCTGTAGCGTTCTGCGGACCCTTGGGAGTCTCTTATGATGCACGGTCAAGTCTGCGGGTTTTTAGGGGTGTGCGGTGCAAGGAAAAACACATAAGCCTAACCCTGATAAGCTCCGCCCACCTCCAGCTTTGCCAGTTTGGCCAGTGAACGATGTGGAAACGACTGAAAGTGAAGTTAGAAATAAAAATTTATCGCAAAAAGACATTCGATTCAATAAACACTGCTATTGTCATCAAATATGGCAATATAGACCTAATTATGCAATAGGGTAAGTTAACCCAGACGCCTCTCTCCATAATGATCTCTGCTCTGACAAGGATTTGAAAATGACCAATTCTGCGTAAAAGTAAAGAAACAAACTTAACTATATACTAAATTAAAACCTTAACCACATGTGGTAATGTGTGCTTCTAAGTAGATTTAGTGGAAGAAAGTAAAAAAACAGGAAGTCTCTTTCTAAAAACTTGCAAACTACTAAGGGGCGCGGTGGTGTAGGCCCTACGTAGTGGGTTACCACAGTTCGTCGCCATGCAGACGGAAGGTTGCAAGTGCGAATCCACCTCAAGCCGCGGTCCTAGGGACCTTGGGCAAGTCCTTCACTCGCAATTGCTCAGCGCTTCGGCGTGAAATTCCGATGCAGTGTCCGTGCTGTAATCGGGAGCGTCTCTGTGTAGTGAGATGGGGGGGCGATATAACAAGTGCACATACAGACATACTGGATGGACGAATATTAATTGGTATTGTGTTCCACACTTGAGCGCCATAAGATTTAACAGTAAAACGCCTAGTGTTTATGGAATTGTTCACATTTTCTATGCCCAGCAATAGGTGGATGTGAATCCTCATCAATCCAACTTCTATTGAACAATTATAACTTTCATAAATCCAACTCCTATTTAAAATGACAATTGCATAGTCAGAATGTCTGTTGCTAGCACAGCACTGTAATGACGCACCACACTTACATAAAATCACGACAATTGTCTCCATCTTTTCTCAATCCTCACCTACTTTTCTATTTAACATTTAAATCAGAAATCAAAAACGTCAGTAAATAATTCGTGAGGTGGACAAAAGCGATGGATAGAACAATGCTCCAGAAATTCCTTCTCAATTTCAAACATTCCACAGCATATACCACATCCAAACGACCTTTCCACAAATGGCTTTACATCATCAGCTGATTTGATTTTGTGAATGAAAACAGATTCACCAGTACGACTTTTGGAAAGTGGACTTGTCATTTCATTGTTTTTATGAAGAACTGTTCTTGACGGACTTTCAGGTGGTTTAAACTTAGATTTCTTTTCAGGTTTATAATCCTGTGACTGTATTCCTGTGCAGAGTTTTAGCTGTGTAGTTGAAGAAATAGATTTACTGCACATGTGTTGCATCTCATCTCCACGATGGGTTCTCATGTGTGCTTTCCTTTGACCAAAATTAGTAAATGATCTATGACACAACTGACATCCATATGGCTTCTTCCCAGTATGGGTTCTCATGTGTATTTTCAAATTACCACATTGAGTAAATAATTTCTGACACAGCTGACATCCATATGGCTTCTTCCCAGTATGGGTTCTCATGTGTGTTTTCAGATTGCCACTATTAGTAAATGATCTCTGACATAAATGACATCCATATGGCTTCTCCCCAGTATGGGTTCTCATGTGAACTTTCAGAGCACCACCTTCAGTAAATGATTTCTGACATAACTGACATTTGTATGGCTTCTCCCCAGTATGGGTTCTTGTGTGCCTTTTCAGAAGACCACTATAAGTAAAAGATGTCTGACAAAACCTACATCTAAATGGTTTCTTTCCAGAATGGGTTCTCATGTGCACCTTCAGAGCACCCCCTTCAGTAAATAACTTCTGACATAACTGACATTTGTATGGTTTCTCCCCAGTATGGATTCTCATGTGTACTTTCAGATGACAACATTGAGCAAATAATTTCTGACAAAACTCACATCTGTATGGTTTCTCACCAGAATGGTTTCTCATGTGTATTTTCAGAGAGCCACCATGAGCAAAAGATTTCTGACACATCTTACATTTGTGTGGTTTCTTGCCAGAATGGGTTCTCATGTGTGATTTCACATCGCCACTTTGAGTAAATGACCTCTGACAGATCTGACATTTGTATGGTTTCTCCCCAGTGTGGATTCTCATGTGTTTTTTCAGATCACCACCTTGGGTAAATGATGTCTGACATAATTCACATTTGTATGGCTTCTCCCCAGTATGGGTTTTCATGTGTACTTTCAGCACATCACCACGACCAAAGGATTTCTGACATAACTGACATTTGTATGGTTTCTTCCTAGAGTGTGTTCTCATGTGTCTTTTCAGATGATATACTGTAGTGAATGATTTCCGACATAGCTGACATCTGTATTCTTTTTCTCCAGTATGGGTTTCCATATTCACAATCAACAAACGTAATTCAGCAATTGTTTTCCAATGATTTTATAACCGGTATAATGCTTGGCTGCCCTAACTGTATCTGTCAGACTGTCACCTTCAGAATATAGGATTTCTCAAGTTATTGATGCTCCTGTGTTTTTTCACGAAAACTGGTTTCCATATGCTCTCGTAAAATTACCAGCATATACCAACAATTCTTAGCATAATTGCATTTTGTGGCCTTTTTTCTTCAAAATAGAATCCATGTAAAAAGAAATAATGCCAGAATTTGTTGATACTTTCTTATGTTGCTGATTCAAGTCCAGTCATTAGTAGTTATTATAACAAGGTAAAAATTACCCATCGAGGAAACAAAAATCTTTTGGGATGAAAAGTTGAAGTCATAAATATTCGCAGATTAGCACACCACGGTGTTCTCCTTCAGTTACAGCGTTATTAATGTACAGCGAAAGTATTGATAGTTTATAAGCTGTAGATAAAGTTGTCCACTCTCATGTTGTGACTGTTGTCCTTGATGCAGATCAATGAAGTCCTACTCAAACGACCTTGCTGAAAAGCTGTCACATAAAGCTGTTCACCTTCATGCACTTGCAAAAGGAATTTCCAGCACCTATTAAGATAAAGAACATGAACATTTTAGTAGAAGCTCATATAAATTTAAGACATAAAAATTGTTTCGTCATTGTTCAAAACTTAAGGCTAATGTGTTTCATCAAGGTTAGAAATATGTCTATCCCCATAAAAGAATGAATAGTTGGCGCATGTATTAATAGTAGGCAGAGATTCAGTAGTTAGTTTCCAAAATATGTGCATGATAAACAAATTGCTTCCTTTAAAACTGAACCTAACACCCAAAACACTTCATCAAATCAGTCGCATTGAGGTAAAAACTCATTTTCATCAACCCAGATTCTAATTATAGAAACAATGATTTCCACCATACCAGCTTATATTTAAGTAACGAATTAGCTCGTTTGATCCGACTTCCATTTATATGAATAATTATTTTCATCGATCGAAATTCCATTTTAAATTTACCATGTCAATAATTTGGCAACATAAAAATACGAAAATAAGTCGCTTTCTTGCTGAAATTCCACCAATCAGGTTATGATAAGACCGTATTTTCGGTTGGTTAATTATTTTTGCATTGTCAATTACAACTGGCAGCTGCATCCTTGAAAATAATTGTTTGCCTGAATGGAAGTTACACTGATGAAAACAATTCTTTGCGTATGGACAATCTGGATTGAAGAAGCTAAAACTTTGCTTACATAGCAGATGCTGGATTGATGAAACTAAGCCTTTACTTCAGTATAATCTGGCTCTGTTAAGTCGTGTTAGGATAGAAAGAACTAATTATTAATTACATTCTTCTGTTTATAGTTACTGTGCAATCTATCGTTTTAGCGGAATAAATTATGCTAAATTTTTTGGCTGACGCAGCGTCATTACTTTTCAACAATCCGCTTTCAACTTCAGAAAGAATCCTTCTCATCAATCAGGCTTCCATTGAGGAAAGATTCCATTTAATCAATTCAGCTTCTATTTCAGCAATAAGTTTGTTATCATTTAAATTTCTATTTATTTAACAATTATTTTTCATCAATCCAGCTCCAATTTCAGCAATATTATTTTCGCAAATCCCACGTCTAGTGAATAAAATTTTATTTTCATCAATCCAACTTCTATTTAGCAAGATTACTTTTCATCAATCCAACTTGTATGCCATAAACGCTAAATCCCATGCAATGGCGAATAATTTATTCCGCTAAAACGATAGATTACCAGTTACTGGTGTTTTATGTGATAGTTGTTCATCAGCTGTTTCGCAGCTGGTCTTATTTAAAGAAAATACTTACTTACTTACTTACTTTAATTGTCTGAAGAACTTGCGACTAACGTAAACTCAACTTTAAGTAAGAACCATTAAATTTGAAACACCAACAATAACCGAGATTTGTGTTGTTTTATCTTTAAGGCAAAATAATATAAAATGAATGATAATAAATTACCAATTGCCGTAGTTAAACAAACCTAACTACCGTCCATTCGTACAAAATGGCGAGTGATAACCTACTAGGTGAATGTTCATTTGCAATGAAAACTGGCTTTTAGAAGTATGGTTTTGCCATCTGGTGAATATAAGAGATTCTATAATATAGAATCTCTGATAGTATTAGCAACTTAGCCAAAGCAGGGACTAGACGATAACACATGCACACAGTCAGCGCTTAAAGTGTGGAAAAATAAATGACTATACGCCCCTTATCTTTCCAAAGGAAGTGCCTGGACGCCCTTTACCTTTCCAGTCATTGCTGGCCAATAAGTAAGTAAGTGGCTGGACGGTGTTCAGATTTTGAAATAAGTGCAAGGACGCCGTCCATGACCGTCCAGCCACACTTTAAGCACTGCACATGAAACAGAGTATCCCCTGAAAGCTATCCGTGGGGGGTGGAATTAACCTCCTCCCCGGATTTTGACCTGGCACCGGAACGAAAACGGCAGCTCTGGCTATTGCGGACTTGATTTGATATAGCGCCGGTGAATAATAAGTTCTCCCTGACGTGGCTTTTGTGGGCGCTGAGACATTCTCGAAGATTTACATTACATTACATTACATTAACCGGTCTATACTATCCGGGTGGATAAACCATTCTCTCCCCTTTTAACAAGCGCATAATAAAAAATGTATGCTGTAATCAAAATTTAAAGTGACTCTAATTGTTTTAAGTGTCGTAGACGAATTGTCCGGAGACCACTTGTCGTTAGACGAGTTGTCGGTAGACGAGTTGTCGTGACACCATTTACGATACATCTTTCACAATGGCCAAACAGAAAGCACAATACTCAAACCAAAGACCTTATAGTCTACGACTCTAATATCTTTGCTCAAACTGTGTAGACTAAGATAATTAATTCTATAAATTTGTGCAATGCATCATTTATGCAACAGCAATATGCAAATAAATTCCATTAAAAGAAATACAAGTATGAGTAATAATTTATGACGTTCGTCTCATCTAATTAGAGGTTATAAAAGCAAAGATATTAGAGTTTTACTCTTTTTTATTTTAGTCGTAGACTATAAGGTCTTTGATAAAAGAAGCGAATGAAGTGCGTCATAAATATCACTAGAGGCAACCAATGATGCCACAGTTGGGTTTTTTCCAACTAGATCTGGTTTATTTGGTGAGTTGACATTTTGTATTTACATCTGGCCTAGTTACATGTAGCTATACACAGGTAAGCGAGAGCGGCATTCGTCTGTTGGTTGCAACGGACTGCGCGGTTCAAGAACCGGGTTGGGAGTTGACATGCAGAGATTTGGATATCTCGGGCTAGCACGTGTGGGACGCAGGGGCGCAAGCTCCTGCGGAGCGACCTTGGGCAAGTTGCTTACCCATCATTATCTGTGGAAAGGCAACGGGAAGCGAATTCGTAGAACATACATGGATACGAGTTCAAGGCTCCGACGACCCAATAGGAAAGCGAGTTATAAATAGCGTGGCCTGATTTGTAACTTTCGTGCGCGAGTAAGTAAATATATTCTGATAATTCTGATAAATATAATCATATTTCACAAGGTAGTATTCAAAAAAATACCTGGTTTAGTAATATTATTATATTTCAGTGGCGCAAATTTTGATGAAATGGATAAGAACGGAGCGCGTTTAGAATTTTTGTAATTAATTCTAAATCGAAAACAGGTTGGTGATGTCCTCGCTGCAAAAAAGACCGAGGAAAAGAGCGTTTAATTGGTAAATTCCAGCTGGACGAATGAAAATGTTCTTGCTTACCTTGGAGCTTGACGGATGAAAATGTTCTTGCTTAACCCATTAATGCCCAACTTTTTTTTGGATCTCATACACAATTTAAGGTAAAATCCCATGCCAGAACACGAAAAATAGCTTCAGTTTTGAATTTGTTGCTGCAGTTTTGTCGTAATTTGGTTTTGAAGTCATGTTCCACTTGTGGAACATTGGGCACATGCAATACCTATTATTTGTTATATGCAACTTCAACATCGCACTCATCAAACAATTTGTATGATCACAAAATAGTATATAATAGATGTTCAATAATACTGCAAACTACACTGTTTTCATAGCTATGTCATGACTGTAACACGCAATAGGTCTAGTTGCTACGGAAAATCATGAAGCAAGTGTTGTTCGGACATCTTTTTCACTGCTCCAGTAGAGGCGTCTTCTTGGCACTGTACTATAACCCGGGATCAACAAAATTCCAACTACTATGTATGTATGTATGTATGTATGTATGTATGTATGTATGTATGTATGTATGTATGTATGTATGTATGTATGTGTGTATGTATGTATGTATGCATGTATGTATGTACATGTATGTATGTACATGTATGTATGTATATATGTATGTACATGTATGTATGTATGTACATATATATGTATGTATGTATGTATGTACGTATATATGTATGTATGTATGTATGTATGTATGTATGTATGTATGTATGTATGTATGTATGTACATGCATGTATGGATGTATGTACATGCATGTATGGATGTATGTATGTATGGATGTATGTATATATTTATATATGTATGCATTTGTATGTAAGTATGTGTATGTAATGTATATGTATGTATTTATATATGTATGTATGTGTATGTAATGCATGTGTATGTATGTATGTATGAATGTATGTATGTATGTATGTATGTATGTATGTATGTATGTAATGTGTATGTATGTATCTATATATGTATGTATTTGTATGTATGTATGTTTGTAAAGTATGTGTATGTATGTATGTATTTATGTATGTATGTATGTATGTATGTGTGTGTATGTATGTATGTATGTATGTATGTATGTATGCATGTATGTATGTATGTATGTATGTATGTATGTATGTATGTATGTATGTATGTATGTATGTATGTATGTATGTATGTATTATGTATGTATGTATGTATGTATGTATGCATGCTATAGGTCTAGTTGTGTATGCATGCTATAGGGCTAGTTGCTACGGAAACATACATGCTTGCATGTGTATGTATGTATGTATGTATGTATGTATGTATGTATGTATGTATGTATGTATGCATGCATGCATGTATGTATGTATGTATGTATGTATGTATGTATGTATGTATGTACATATATGAATGTATATGCTGCGACGTTGTCTGTAAGTCAGCATAGACTGGTACACGTTAGCAGGCAGGCTAGACTGTAACTGTGTTTACAGAAAAGGTATTGCTAGTGCCCAATGTTCCACAAGTGGAACATGTCAGACATGGGGTGTTTATATAAAACCAGTGGTTGTAAATCATTATATTCTGAAAATAGAGTGCTCACACAACAGGAAACATCAAATTACAACAAATCTTACTGCTGTGGATAGCCTACCTCTTTTTTCTGGCGATTGAAACAAATGACATTTTATAATTGAACGTTTACATAATCACAAAATTCGAGAAAACCCTTATTTATCGCTCAACCTGGTAAACCATACATGAAACTATCAACACCAACATAGACCAACAATATATGTAGCATACAGCAATAAAAAGCAAAGTACAGGTCGTGGCCACCACTTTTAGTGGAATGTTCCACAAGTGGAACATTAGGCACTAATGGGTTAACTTGGAGTTGGATGGATAAAAAATCTTCCTGATTAAATTGGAGATGGATTGATGAAAATAACGCTTGAGAAATGGAAACAGGAAAAAGTTTGTATTTTTACTTGAAATAGAAGCTCGATTGATGAAAATGTCCGTCCTTGAATTGGAGCTGGATTAATGAAAATATTCTTGCTTAAATTGGAGCCTGATTGGTGAAAATGTTTCTGCGTATATTGGAACTGAATTAATTAAAATAACTGTTGGTTGAACAGAGGCTGGATTTTTGAAAATCATCGCTTGATAAATGGAAGCTGGATTAATGAAAAACGCTTGTGTAATGGAAGCTGGATTAAAGTATTTTTATATCGGAAGTGGAAGCTGGTTTAATGAATTTTTATATCTAAAATGGAAGCTGGATTATGGTATTTTTATATCTAAAATGGAAGCTGGATTAAGGTATTTTTATATCTGAAATGGAAGCTGGATTAAGGTATTTTTATATCTAAAATGGAGACTGGTTTAAGATATTTTATATGTGAAGTGGAAGCTGGATTAATGAAAAAAAAACGCTTGGAAAATGAAGCTGGATGAAGATTCCTTATAGGTGAAATAGAAGCAGGATTGACGAATATAACGCTTGATAAATGGAAACTGGACTGTTGATTTTCATTCATGTATTTCAACATGCATCCAGCTTCTATTTAAGCTGTAAAGCCGTTTATCCAGTTTTCTTTTATCAAGCGACTATCAATCGAGCATTATTCATCGATCCATCTTTTATTTCAGATATAAATATATCTTCATCCAGCTTCCATTGAAGGCGTAAAAATATCTGATTCCAGCTTCAATTACATAAGCGTTTATCATTAATCTAGCTCCTATTTCAGATATAAAATTACCCTGATCCAGCTTCCATTTAAGATATAAAAATGCCCTAATCCAGTTTCGTTTCACAAGCGTTTTATCATTAGTCCTGCTTCCATTTCTTAAGCGTTACTTTCGTTAATCCAGCTTCTATTTCACCTATAAGGAATCTTCATCCAGATTCCATTTCTCAAGTGTTTGTTTCATCATGCCAGCATGCATTCCAGTCACAAAATATCTTAATCCAGCCTCCATTTATCAAACGATATTTTCATAATTCCAGCCTCTGTTCAACCAACAGTTATTTTCATCAATTAAATTCCAAAATAGGGCATACAAAGAAACATTCTCACCAACCAGGCTCAAATTTAAGCAAGAATATTTCCATCAATCCAGCTTCTATTTCAGGTATAAAAATACTTATTCCGGTTTCCGTTACTACAACATTATTATATGCGATCCAGCTCCAATTTTAGCAAGAAGATTTTTATCAATCCAGTTTCTATTTAGCAACGCGGTTGTTTCGTGTGTCCATCTTCAATTTTTATAAGCATTAATTTCATCAATGCAACTTCATTCAGGAAACGCTCTTTTCCTTGGTCTATTTTTGCAGCGAGGCCATCAGCAACCTGTTTTCGATTTATCACGAGTTATTTTCATCAATGCAACTTCTCTTTTAGCGGCAATAACCATGGCGTAAAAATTTGCAGTGAAAATTTGGTCGTGAACTAGTTATCGGTGAACCAGCTGTCGGTGAGCCAGTTGTCCGTGAACCAGTTGTCGTGACACCGCCCAATCTCACTCTCTGGGAAATGTACGACTTTTGACTATCTTAGGGGCAACCTCTGATCCTATGCCGCGCACGCTAGTGCACTTCGTCTGGCCATCGATTAGGCCTACAATGAACATTCTTCGCAGCGCGTATTTTTATTTCACGTTACTTGAATAATCATTACGACTAATTGCTAAAATTTCTAAACGCGCTCCGTTCGTATCCATTTAATCAAAATTTGAGACACTGAAAAATAATATTTCTAATCCAATTTAATAAGAATATTTACTTACTCACGTACGAAAGTTACAAATCAGGTCACGCCATTTATAACTCGCTTCCCTATTGGGTAATCAAAGCCTTGGACTCGTATCCATGTATGTTCTACGAATTCGCCTACGGGAAACATGTTAAGAGTTCTCATGGCACTGCACTGTATAGGCCTATAATGTTACAGTTCATACCCGAGAGAACATTACTTATGCGAAGAATGTGAAAAGTCTCACTTGCTCTCCCAATCGAAGAAGTCATAAATGATTTCATACCATAGAGATGCTGCACAAATGTCAATTATGAAATGTGATCTTGAAATAATCGAAAGTCTTCTAAAGAATCGATTGTCATGTGTGCAATCTGCACAATCATGTTAGAATTATGCCGTTCAATAATAGCCTGGTGAAATCCCGTTCTGGAGAGAAGCAACACTATTATTCCAATTTGAGTTATACAATGTTACATGCATAATGGTATCGTGTGACAACAGATGAAATCTTGTGGAATTATTGAACATTATAAGTTTCAGATGCACTTTGTATGAGAATGCCATTGGAAAGCTTAATCTTAGCATGCTTGGAATGTATCTTCTGCAGTTTATTTCCTTTCTTTGCGCTTTAAGAGTTTCAGAGTTTCTAAAAATCTACCATTCACAAAAGTTGAATAATGTTGACTTGATGTTCAACTGGTTTTTTATAATTTACTTTGGTCACATGCAGGCCTATTGAAATTATGAAAGTGGTCTAACATGAATGGCACTGATTCTGATAAATATTGACGAACTGTAGTAGCTGTTCCATGGATTTTTTTTATTATTATGCCAGTCTTAAATATAATGTGATGAAAGAAAAATAATAATTTCTAATGCAATACATATATAAGGACACCTGAATTTCGATAATGCCCTCCTCACAAGGCTCAGAAATAATTATTCATATGGAAGTCAGACAACCATTTAAAAAACATAGGTAAACTGGAGCAGGTAAGTTTTAGTTTAGAGCAAAGGACAGTCTTACCAGATAAAAAAACATACCTTCCAGCCGATCGAAAAGATATGCGACCTTTACCAGACTTACAATGTATGATCATGGGAGATAAGTATGATTGCATGCAGATGACCTGTGAATATACTTTGTAAATGTAATAGTATAGCTTGAAGCGAATACGCTCACATATAGTAAATCGGTAGAGAACCAAGTGCTGGTGTGATAATTATGGTCTTCGTAAGAGAGTCGAAGAATGTTTTGCAGCCTGATGCAGTACAAGTTAAATGAAGCTGTGTTCATCGAGTGACACAGTAGAGTAACAACGATTGGTGAAACTGATGGATGTGTTTCTCACGTGAAAAATGAAAATGGTTCTTGCGTGATTAAGAATAGTTTTGCCTCTAACGGAAACATATTAAGTTGACTAGCGGACTAGATTATTTCTCAAGAGCTAGAAATTGTAAAAATGACAACTTTTGATCTCATAGCGTGCTTGGAAATCTTACTACTAGTTGGGTAAAGGCCTATTGATGAAGTTTAAATTCAAAACACATTCTTCTAATCTTGGTCTATCGAGACGAAAATAGAATATTCACACATAATGCAAGTACCGGTATATGCATCTAAAAGACATGCTACTTAATAAATTAAGAATGACGTAGACACGATAAATAGCAAGGCCTGGTCTAATAAACTCAAAAGATGATGTACACCAACCAGCTTCTTATGACATCAAGTTTTTACGTTGTTAGATTCGATACTTGACAATATGTTATCAAAGACTTGAACTCTGAACAGAATACTGTACATCATCCACGGTCACTAGTTACACCTTTTCATAAGGGCATTTAGTAATAAATTGTCAGTGTTGCAGTGAAAAATGAGGAAGTTTGAAATTTTCGACACCACAATTATACTTCTAGCTAGGGAACGGTGAATCTTTGAATTAAAATTATAAGAATCTGTCAGTAGACTATGTAGGCTATCCCATCACTATAACGAATGATGTGTCTCCAACTTTCCTCAACTTCATGAAGTTCATATAGAAGAATATATTTTTATTTGATGAAAAAACAAAATCACTTCATGGCTATAAATAATTCATCAGGTGGAGAAAAGCGATGGCTCGAACAATGCTTTAGAAATTCCATCTCAATTCCAAACATTTTATCACATTTACCACATCCAAAAGGATTATCCACAAAAGGTTTTGTATCCCCAGGCAATTTGATGTTTTTAGTGAGAAAACGTTTTTCAGGACTACGTCTTGGATGCGAACTTGTCATTTCATTGCATTCACGTTGCACATTTCCTAAGAAGCGTTCTCGTGATATGTTACGAGAGGTGCCGGCTTTAATTAAGGTTTCGATTGGAACATGCAGATCAGCATTTGATCCATTTTCCAGTTTATGATCATGTGGATGTATTCCTCCACGGAACTTTCCAGTGAGCTGTTTGGTTGAAAAACTTTCCACATGATTAGGTTTCCTGTAAGTTTGTTGCTTCTCATTCACATGAGATCTTCCGTGTTGTTTTAGACTCTCAAGTAAGCTGAATCCTTTATTACAAACCACGCATATGAATGGTTTTTCTCCAGTGTGGGTTCTCATGTGGTTTTTCAGAGCAGAACCTTGAATAAATGGCTTCTGGCATAAAAGGCATTCAAACGGTTTCTCACCAGAATGGGTTCTCATGTGGATTTTCAAACCAAAACCTTGAGTAAATGTTTTCTGACATAACTGGCATTCAAATGGTTTCTCCCCAGTATGGATCCTCATGTGTACTTTCAGATCACCACCCTGAGTAAACGATTGTTGACATAACTGGCATTTAAATGGTTTCTCACCAGTATGGGTCCTCATCATGTGGATTTTCAGATGAAAACCTTGAGTAAATGTTTTCTGACATAACTGGCATTTAAATGGTTTCTCTCCAGTATGGGTTCTCAAGTGGATTTTCAGACCACAACCTTGAATAAATGTTTTTTGACAAAACTGGCATTTAAATGGTTTCTCTCCAGTATGGGTTCTCGTGTGTACTTTCAGATCACCACCATGAGTAAATGATTTCTGACATAACTGGCAGTTGAATGGTTTCTCACCAGTGTGTGTTCTCATATGAATTTTCAATTCAACAGCACGATTGAATGATTTCATACATAGCTGACACTTGTATGGCTTCTCTCTAGTATGAGTTCTCATGTGTTTTTTCATAACACAATCATGAGTAAATGATTTCTGACACAACTGACATTTGTATGGCTTCTCGCCATAGTGGGTTCTCATATGTACATCCAGATTACTGCATTGAGCATATAATTTCTGACATAATTTACACTTGTATGGCTTCTCTCTAGTATTTTTGGTTCTCATGTTAACTTTCAGATTAGATCCTGTGAAAATTATTTTCTGACATAACTGACACCTTCACACCTGTGAAGTATGAGTTCTCAAAGTTTTGCAGACTGCGATAATCAAGAGATAATTTCTGACAAAACTGACATTTGTTTGAGTTTTGCTTAGATGTCGTTTCAGTACACGACCTTACTTTCTCACATAATTGGCATTTTATAGTCTTTCAGAGTACACGATATCTGACATTAACGCACTTTGTACGGTAACTTCGTAGTCTGAATAATTATTCTCATGTGTCGTTTCTCGTCACCACAGTGAGTAGATTGTCATATACCTAGAATTTACATGGTTGCTGTCCAGTATGCTTCTCATAGGATCTGTGAGAATTTCCTTGCAAGCATAAGATTTATGAAGCAAATGATGCTTCTGCAGTTTTTCTCCAAAACTGGTTATGTGGCTTTTAAGTTACCAGAATGCGTCACGATTCTTTGGAATTGTTTGGCGTTTCTTCTGATTTGGAGTTTGAGAGCAGATGTATTTCTGCTTTGGTTGGTGCAAGTGCATATTTTTACGTTTTCATTTTATCCGTAACAGTTCCTTTGAAATAAAATAAGAAATTGCCCAAAAAGAAACCGTTAGCGAATATTGAAGTCATCAGCTTTTGCAGAAGACGTTCTCTTTTGTTCTTCTTTGATAGCAGTGTTAACTGACGACTCTAATGTTGCCTTCGGTGAACATCAGTGAGATGTAGGCTTTCTCGAATGACTGCTCTGTGACTTCTAACATAAAGCACTTGTTAAAAGAACTTCCGGAATCTATTAAGACAAAGAACAGAAAAACATATTAGTTAGTTTTATGGAATGAAACTAATTTCAGAACTGTCTAAAACTGATGACTAATTTCTGTTTCATAAAATTAATGTCAGACTGATTTCTAGCCTCGTTATGAATACCTAATGGTGCATGCATATATTGCACACAGAGTTTCAGTATTTTAATTCCAACATCTATATAATATCTATACTGATATCTATACTGATCACTGATCATATAAACACTGACCATACATCTACCGGTTTGTTACTGGATAACATATTCACAAACATTTCCAAGGACTAAACTAATTGACTCCTTAATTCTTATCGAATACATCTCTGATCATTTACCAATCATATGAACTGACATATTTGTAATGTTTCTCCACAGCATAGGTTCTCACGCTTACGTTTTGATGATTACCTAGACATCGCTGGTACTTGCATGATATTTCTCCAACTAGTATTGTTTTCCATAAATTATTTCCATTAAAATACTATCAACCAACGTATTTCAGTAAATTATTTCCCAGATATCTGGCATTCGTATGGTTACACTGTGGAATGTTTCCTCATAGGAGTCGCTGGAATTTCACATTTGGTCCTATGATTTCAGACAAAATTCATGTTTTATTGCACCAAAACTGGTTGCAAGTTTGTAAATCACCAAAATGTGCAATTGATTCTTCGCATAATTTGGATATGTAGGTTTAATTTTTTTTCTTTGGCATGCTGTTATTTCCATTTGAAAGTAATTAGCAATAGTTATGTGAAGAAAAGTTCTCTTTGGCTGATCAATGCAAGTCAAACTTTGACATCTTTGCTGGATCAATTATAATTCTGTTGCAATTTTTAAGAAAAATGACCATGCAGAAAACAAAAAAAAACGTCATTTGTAATGAAATATACAAGCCTTAAAACTTTTGTTAATCAGAAGCCATATGGACTGAAAAAGAAATTATAATTGATAACGGTTAACGTTCCTGGTGAATATATTTCCACTTAATGTTTTTGAAGATCATTGAGAACAAGAAATTCTCAGAAAACTTTTATTTAAAAGTTATGACAATATCATAATGTTGTATGTCATCATGCACTTGTTGAAATGAACTTCCGGCATCTATTAAAATAAAGCAAAGAAACTTCTTAGTAATAGATTGTTGCAAAACATTAAAATTAATTTAATTATTCTTCACAACAGGAAGCTAGTGTCTCAATTAAAATGATTAAATTAAATTAACATCAAATTAAAAATGATCGCAACTTCCAGTTCAATGTATCTATTGCATAGCCTTCAGTAAAGGACTCACAGACCCCTCCCACCCCTGACAAAGACTCGATGAACCTCATCCCAAAATTATCATGCAATAACATGTAGCAACAAACTCAACTAATAGCCATATTGTCAATTTTGTTAATGCACACCTACGACGTTCTCCATGTTGTTTTGTGAAAATATACGAATTACTTGCATAGCTTTTGCTCACACATCCACTAAGCAGAATCATTGAATTATCGGTAATATGTGTATCTCTCTCAGTCTCTCTCCCCTCCCTCCATTCCCCTCTCTCCCACTGCTTCTCTCCCTCTGCTTCTCTCACTCTCTCTCAAATTATTGCAATGAATTAGTTAATAATTTACACAGGTTTTGCATAAAAGTAGAATTTCGCCATGATCTGGCTTGAACTGACGGATTAACTCCGAAATTGTTGTCTTCTGAAGGGTCATAAATGATCGATTGATAGCATGAAGAACTTTCAACTGTGATTTTAGAGGAGAGGCTTTAAATATCTGATATCCAACTGTTAGAAATAGCATCAGCAGCAGCTTTGGGTATGACTTGGCATATCCGGTTTACATTAACGCTCTAGATTAATAAATGTGTCACGGCAACTGGTCTACAGACAACTCGTCTAACGACAACTAGTCTACAGATAACTGGTCCAGCGCTTGAGAAATGGAAGCAGGAGGAAAGTTTTTACAGGTAAAATGGAGGTTGGATTGTTGAAAAAACGCAAGAGGAATGGAATCTGGATGAAGGCCCTTTTACAGGTGAAATAGAAGCTGGATTGACGAAAGTAACGCATGAGAAATAAAAGCTGGATGAAGGTATTTTTAGATCTCAAATAAACACTGGATTGATGAAAAAACGCTTAAGGGTACTTGTCGGTTAATTCACCGCCACACACAGAAACACAGCGTTAGGGGCTCAGATTATGCGTCGTGAAGGTCGGTTAGGGCCCAGGTTATGCGCCGTGAGGGTCGGTTAGGGTTAGGAATAGGGTTGGTTCAGTCATTCTTGCTGAAATTGAAGCTGGATTGATGAACAATAATGTTCAATTAAATAGAAGTTATATTGATGAAAAATATTTTCTGACGAAATAGAAGCGGGATTTATCAAACAAATTATTGCCTAAACAGAAGCTGGATCGATGGAAACTATTCTCGTCAAACTAGAAGTTGGATAGTTGGATTGATTAAAAATAACAGCGCTGGGTTTCTGTGTGTGGCGGTGAATTAACCGACAAGTACCCGCTTCAGTAATGGAAGCCAGATGAGGGTATTTTTATACCTGAAATGGAAGCTGGATTGACGAAAATAACGAGCGAGAAATAGAAGGTATTTTTAGATCTGAACTAGAAGTTGGATGCATGTTGAAAAACATGAATGAAAATCATCAATCCAGCTTCCATTTATGCTAGAAAACCATTTAAGGTTTTTTTCATAAATACAGCTTCTATTTCATTAATACGATTCGTCTGTAGACCAGGGTAAAACTGTATTTTAGCGTATTTTATTATCTCAAAATCGATATCATGTATTTTAGCGTATTTTATTATTTAGCATATGTAATTACACATTTCGTTGATGAAATCGTTATAACGTGACAAACACACAAAATTGAGTGATATTGGAAGCTGGATTGATGAAAATTTATGGATGAAATAGAAGCTGAATTGATGAAAAACACTTGAGAAATGGAATGCTGGATGGACAAAAATAACGCTCGAGAAATGGAAACGGAATTGATGAAAAGATTGCTTGAGAAATAGAAGTTGGATTGATGAAAATTATTTCCCTTAAATAGAAGCGGGTTGCTGAAACGATACTTAATTAAATGAGAGCTTGATTGATGGGAGAGACTTGTTATTTAAATAGAATTTGGATTGATGAAAAAATAATTCTTGCTGCAACAGAAGCTGGATTAACGAATGATACATTCCAAGGTAGAAGTTGGATTGACGAAAATACCTGCGGAAGTTCGAAAGCGCATCCAAATAATAAAATACGCTATTTATTTTGAGCTAACCTGTCTTGAATAAAATACGCTAAAATACAGTTTTACCAACCCAGATTATAACAGTTACTGTTATCAGTTCATTACATGAAACGGAATACAACGAAAAACATTGGCTTCTTGGTCTGGAGGACTTTCAACTGTAATCTCCTGGACTCAACTTTGACTTCGAACTATTCAACGATCAACACCAACAATGACCGAAATTTGGGCAAAACTCCGAACTCCGGTCCCAAATTATTTCACAGCATTTGTCTTACCGTCACTTCACAGCATTTGTAGATAACTGCTGAAAACGTTTATTGCACTCAAAAAAATCATAAAAATCATCCCGCTTCCTGTTTTGGGGTCGCAGTTTAGCGTCGTTAATTTCTTTTCTTCTAAGGGATTACCGCATGCTTGATAAATGGAAGCTGGATTGATGATTTTCATTCATGTATTTCAACATGCATCCAGCTTCCATTTCTCAAGTGATGTATCATTAATCTGGCTTCCAGTTCTTAAGCGTTATTTTTGTCAATCCAGCTTCTATTTCACCTATAAGGAACCTTCATCCAGCTTCCATTCACCATTTGCCGGTGAGCCAATAATATTTAACAACCTCAGCACATCGCGGTAATTAACGACGCTAAACTGCGGGATTACCCTGTTTTGGTCTGAAGATTTTCATTGTAACTTCAGCGGCGATTAGTATTTTAGTCACAGATGAAAATATTGATAACAAACCACGAAGTGGGATGACAGATGAAAATCCTCAGACCAAAACAAGAAGCGGGATGAATGTACTCAGAATGTACTGGTAACCAAAATGGCCTCAATAATGACGTCATTGTATATGAGGGTGAGTAAGAAAGCATTGGAGAAGCATATCTATGTGATAAGCCATGCGAAATAATTTGGGACCGGAGTTCGGAGTTTTGCCGAAATTTGCATTGCAAGCTTAAGACAAAACTGTTTAAAATGAATGATAAGAAATGACCCGTTGTTGTATTCTCAATTGTATAATATTATAAACGACAATCTGACTTCTACATCCATCCGTACAAAATGGCGAGCGATACTAAATGCGTATTTTTGGCGCAATGAAACTGGTGTCATAAAGTATGGCTCTGCCATCTAGTGAATGACAGATTCTATATAATCCACAATTCCACATATTGATTCTAGACTAATCTATGTTCATTGACTGTATAATAAAATGGCTTTCTCTTTATGACAAATAATGTGCTAAGGAGTATAAGTATTGCTTAGTTTTATTGAGCACAATTTTAAAAGTTAGAAATTCGTTTCAACTTAATATGTGACAGTTACTATCAAATATCCAAACAATATTTGAAATGTCGTTTCCGGTTCACAGAAACGGCTGAACAGCTAGATAATAACCTAATGTAAACGTGAATCTTAGCGTCGTAAATTATTTTCACGCTAATAAAGACTCAAAAAGAGCCGTAAATTATTCCTAGCAGTGTAGACTACATTTGATAACTTCCTCTCACGAGATCGTTAGCACCTATCATGAACTGACAACGTGGGATCTTGATAATAATCTTCGTTTATTGACATTCAATCTGACAAACCGCAGAACGATTACATGTACAAGGTATACGAAATAGGGCCTGCTTCGCACGACACGCAGTTCGGCTACAACAGGTTCGGTAACTTAGCACTAATGGCCTAAGTACTGGATCACTCCTGAATCGGCCAAGCCAGGAGTGGGAGGGGCTATCTTTATTTTTAGCAGAACCCGAGTCAAGCAACACAACAGCGCCAATGGCGGTTATTGTTACTGACAGAATAGAGCGGTCTCAACTCCGGCGATCGATAGCCCAATGTTTCCGCTTAATAGTCAATGGTCAAAAGACACGGCAAGTGTGCAATAAGACAGCAGGCAAAAATAAGTAAGTAAGTAAAAGTCCAGCTTTTTCAATTGCATCAGCTGTTTTATGAATCCAACTTCTGTTTCAATAATGATTATTTTTCATCAATCCAGCTCCAATTTAATCGGAAACATTTTAATCAATCCAGCTCCTATTTAATTAAGAAGATCCTTATCCATCCAGCTCTAATTTAATCAACAACATTTTCATCAATCCTGCTCCAATCTAAGCTATAATATTTTTATTAACCCAGCTTCTGTTTCTCGCCTGTTATTTTCGTCAGCCCAGCTTCTATTTCAAATATAAGAATACAATCATCCAGCTTCCATTACTTAAGCGTTTTTTCATCAATCCGACTTCTAATTCAGGTCTAGAAATACCTTCATCACTTACTTACTTCACACAACATCACTGACTGAAGCTGGACACAATGTTTCGCGCGGAAACATTGGGCTATCGATCGCCGGAGTTGAGGCTGCTCTATTCTGCTTGTATCTGTGACCGCCATACTGTTTACTTCCTACCGAGACGTCAGTAACAATAACCCCAATGGCAGCTAACAGAAAATTCAAATAAATTTTTGCCCCGTGTGAGGCTTGAACCCGGGTTGCGCGGATGACTCTGTTTAACGGCCAGCGCTCTCTCCACTGAGCTACGGGACCCACACCAATTCATGAATAATAATACAATTTACGACCGTCAAATCCTTCGTTGCGACCTCACCAGAAAGAGATTCATTTGCATGAGCTCATGAAGTATAAGCTTACACTTGTTAACACGTGAATAACATTACAATTCACTGAGCTATCGGGTATTATTTTCTATGCTTTCTAAAATATTTCATGGTTTATAGGTGATTAGTATGAACGCCATGACATAAAGCACATGACATTGTATTCTTCATAAGACGACGCCGTGCAAACCAGTCCAGCTTCTATTTCTGATCTAAAAATGCATTCATCCAGCTTCCATTTATCAAGCGTTCTCTCGTCAATGCAAGGTATTTTTAGATCCGAAATAGAAGCTGGATTGACGACAAAATGCTTAAGTATTGGAAATTGGATGAAGGTCCCGTAATTGATGAAATAGAAGCTGGATTGACACGAAAAGGTTTGGTAATGGAAGCTGAATGCATCTTCAGATCAGAAGTGGAAGCTGGATTTATGAAACGATCCATAAAGAAGTGTAAGCTGGATGAAGGTATTTTTAGATCCGTAATGTTTGACACACTTTCAGTACTGCCTTTGTCGATGCCGCATAGAAATAATTACCGACGCTGAAGTGATAGATTACCTATAAGTGGTATTTCTTTGAACAGCGGTCAAGTTGGATTGAAGAAAAGAATTATCAATAAATAGAAGTCAGATTGATACAAAACATTTTTTACTTAAATGGAAACTGGATGTTAAGAAAATGTTCTTTTTTAAATGGAAGCCACATTGATGAAAATATTCTTGCTCAAATGGAAGCTGGATTGATGAAAATATTCTTGCTTACATGGAAGCTGGATTGATGAAAAGGCAAAGCTGACGCAGTTGATAGTAACAGTCTCGAGCAAGTCGGTGAATGTGAGGAGCAAAGTGAGCTCCTGGTCCAACAGATTACCAAGGTCAAGGAACGTATTTGAGAAGGTATAACTGGGGAATTCAATTACAAGGGCATCAAAAGTCAAATTTAGCCAGTTGTTTACGATTGCCTAGCCAGATAAATTTAGTGTTAGTTGGATTTAGGCGCAGTTGGTTAGATGACATCCATGTTTCAAGGGCAGCTAAGATCTTGCTCATATCCTGGACCACTGATATGGCGCTAGACGATCTAGGCAATGCTTGCAGGCTTGTAATATTTATAAGTAATATCTAAGGATCAGAAATATTAGCATTTCTGTTCCATACAACCACAAGAACAATTCAAAATTTGAATATCTTACATTCCACAATAAACATAATATCAGATTACAGATTCTTAAAACAAGTTATGACATCGCAAATCGCTATCTAATTAGCAGCAAATATCTGTATGCAGCAGCGCTCTTTCTCAGTGGCTGGCCCTAGAACCTGGTGTATTACAAATTATTATGATAACTCAAACCAAACCCAAAATCCGGATGGGTGTTAACCACCGTAACCACCATCCTCTTGGTAGTCCGTGTTACAAAAAGCTTGTTAGCCTGAGAGTTAACATTATTTGGACTAAGCCTAATGAGAAAATGGTTCTTGCATAAACAGGATTTAATTTAATGATTTGTTTTCTTAAATGGAAGCAGGATTGGTAAAAGTAGTCATTGGTAGACTGCTTAGTTACCAACATCAATTAAAGCATTGAGGACATGAAAATGATCCAGTAACGATAACCAAATTAAATAAAAAAAAGAACAATGCAAAGTATAAAATATCAATGTATTACACAAAATATATGTAATGCATCCTTGTCAATATCAGTGTCATGTAATTTACAACACAAAGCTAATTTTTTATTACAAAAGACAACAAAACACAAATGGTGAGAAAGCATGACAATCTAGATCACACACAAATAATATAATAATGTTCAAGAGATAATCGAAGCGTAATTTACGCCAACTCAATTCACAAGGTCCAACTTGAATATACGCTCACAAGGTCCAAGGTTAACCTTGAATGGTTCCACGACAACTGGTTCACAGACAACTGGTTCACCGACAAATGGTTCACGGACAACTGGTTCACGACAACTGGTTCACGACAACTGGTTCACGACAATTGGTTCACCGACAACTGGTTCACGACAATTGGTTCACGACTAAATGTTCACTGCGAATTTTTACGGCCGTATACAAGAAACAATCGCGTTGCGAAAAAGAAGATGGAATGATTAAAATACTTCAATTTTAAATAGAATTCGGATTTAGAAAGACTGAAATCGTCTAGTTAAAATTAGAGCCGTTGGAGTAAAGGAAACCGGAATAAGTATTTTCATACCTGAAATGCAGGATTTATGAAAATGTTCTTGCTTAAATTGGAGCCGGAAGGATGAAAATGTTTTTGATTAAGTTGGAGCTGGATTAATGAAAATCGCCTTGATTAAATTGGAGCTGGATTGATGAAAATCTTCTCTATTAAGTTGGAGCTGGATAGATGAAAATGTTCTGGCTTACCTGGGAGCTGGATGGATTAATCCAGCTTCCATTTCATATATAAAAATAGCTTTATCCAGCTTCTATTTCTCTTATAGAAATACATTTATCCAGCTTCCAATACTCAAGCGTTTTTAATTTTGCCAACTTCCATTTCTCAAGTGGTATTTTCATCAATCCAGCTCCAGTTTCAGCAAGAAAATTTTCATCCAGCTCTATTTCACGCATGGACATTTTCATCAATCCAGCTCCAATTGCGATTTTCTCCAACTTAATAAAGGCGATTTTCATTAATCCAGCTCCAACTTAATCAAAAACATCTTCATCCATCCAGCTCCAACTTAATAAAGAAGATTTTCATCAATCCAGCTCAAACTTCATCAAAAACATAATCATCCATCCAGCTACAACTTAATAGAAAAGATTTTCATCAATCCAGCTCCAATTCAAGGCAATACATTTTACTCCTTGAAACTCCAATTTAAGCAAGAACATTTCATATATCAAGCTCCAGATTAATGAAGAAAACATTCATCCATCTTATTGAATCCAGCTCCCAGTTAGTATTTTCATCAATCCAGCTCCAATTTAAGGCAATACATTTTACTCCTTGAAACTCCAATTAAAGCAAGAACATTTCATATATCAAGCTCCAGATTAATGAAGAAAACATTCATCCATCTTATGGAATCCAGCTCCCAGTTAGTATTTTCATCAATCCAGATCAATTTAGGGCAAAATATTTTACTCCATCCAGCTCCAATTTAAGCAAGAACATATTATTAATTCCAGTTCCAATTGGAGGCAAGACGTTTTCATCAATCAAGCCCCAATCTAGGGCAGGACATTTTCGTCAATCCAGCTTCTATTTCATGTGTAACAATATTTATTCCGGTTTCCGTCACTCCCGCGACTTAATAGAGAAGATTTTCATCAATCCAGCTCCAATTTAATCAAGCCTAAGAAATCGAAGCGGGATGAAGGTAGTTTATATATTAAATAGAAGCTGGGTGAGTGAGAAAACGCTTAAGAAATGGGAGCGGGATGAAGGTAGTTTATATATTAAATAGAAGCTGGATGAGTGATAAAACGCTTAAGAAATGGGAGCGAAAGGAAGGTAGTTTATATATTAAATAGAAGCTGGATGAGTGATAAAACGCTTAAGAAATGGGGGCGGGATGAAGGTAGTTTATCTATTAAATAAAAGCTTGATGAGTGATAAAACGCTTAAGAAATGAGAGCGGGATGAAGGTATTTCCTTTATGAAATAGAAGCTGGATGAGTGATAAAACGCTTAAGAAGTAGAAGCTGGATGAAGGTATGTTATTTTTTAAATAGAAGCTGGATGAGTGATAAAACGCTTAAGAAGTATAAGCTGGATGAGTGATAAAACGCTTAAGAAATGGGAGCGGGATGAAGGTAGTTTATTTTATTAAATAGAAGCTGGATGAGTGATAAAACGCTTAAGAAGTAGAAGCTGGATGAAGGTATGTTATTTATTAAATAGAAGCTGGATGAGTGATAAAACGCTTAAGAAATGGGAGCGGGATGAAGGTAGCTTGTATATTAAATAGAAGCTGGATGAGTGATAAAAAGCGTTATTTTCAACGATTAAGCTCCGGTGTTATCAAGACGATTGCACTCAATCCAGCTCCAATTTAAGGCCAGACATTTTCATCCTTCCGGCTCCAATTTAAGCAAGAACATTTTCATAAATCCTGCTTCTATTTCAGGTATAAAAATACTTATCCCGGTTTCCTTTACTCCAAACGCTCGAATTTTAACTAGACGATGTCAGTCTTTCTAAATATTTAGTCGTGAACCAATTGTCGTGAACCAGTTGTCGGTGAACCAATTGTCGTGAACCAGTTGTCGTGAACCAGTTGTCGTGAACCAGTTGTCCGTGAACCAGTTGTCGGTGAACCAGTTGTCTGTGAACCAGTTGTCGTGACACCAACTTGAATATACGCTCATAAGGTCCAATGTACAACTTGAATATACGCTTAACAACAAAAAGGTTAAAATGGTTGCAGAAATTGCGCTAAATAACCAATCCAACAAAAGGTTTTGGGCAGACAAATTTAATGAATAACCATAAATGTGACCGAGAATCGAACCCAGTTCAAAGGACATTATGTCCATCGTCTATAGAAACTACAGCATAACATTTCGTTTAAATAACCTGTAGAATTTTTTCACTCTAATAATCATGTCGGAACTAGGCAACAACTTACAAAAGTTATGTCTATAAGAAGAATTCCCATAGTATCTCTATAATCAGTAAGAACTCCTACTTTCCAAAATTCTTAAATTAAATTTGTGCAACATAAACTATTTATATTGTTACAGTTATACAGTTCCCAAGTCATCTGTTTTGTCTTTAAACATCATTGTGGGGCACGGTGGTGTAGTGGTGGCGTCGTTGCCTTGAAACCGGAAGGTTCGAGGTTCAAATCCACCTCGCCGCGTAGGGACCTTGGGCAAGTCCTTCACTCACAATTGCTCAGCGCTTCGGCGTGAAACTCCGATGCAGTGTCCGCTCTGCATTCGGGAGCGCCTCTGAGTAGAGATCTTGAAGGGGCGCTATAACAAGTGCACATACAAACAAATCAGAATTATGCAACTGTATTAGGCGGATAAATAAGTTCATACAATAATAATTTTATTATAATCTTCGCTTTAATTTCAAACTGACACAACACAGAATGATTACAATTCGCAGTGAACTATTTGTACGCAAAACATTTGTCATCAACATTTTGTCCTGAATCATTATTTTGTCGAGAAACATTGAAGGTGAATTGATGAAAGCCTTGCTGAAATGGACAGATGAGAAGAACTCTTGGCTTGATAAATGCAATTGAATTGATGAAAACAATGCTTGTAAAATTGAAGATGGATAAACAATTCACAGGTCAGAAATTAAGTCGTCAGGTGGAGAACATCGATGAACAGAACAATGCTTGATAAATGCTGTCTTAGTTCTGAGTAATTTGTCACATATACCACATCCAAAAGATGTTAACAAAGACGATTGTGCATCCCCAGGAGATCTGAAGTTGCTTACAAGCAGACATTCTCCATCTTCAATTTCCGGTGACAGGTCTGCAATTCCAATAGAATCTGGACATATTTTCTTGGAGTAACGTTCATTTGGTTCATCAAAAACACCCATACTACTAAATGTAATGTAATGTTCAGATACGTCAGCAGTAACTTCACTTTCCATTTTCAGTACCTTTGACTGTGCATGGAGTTGAAACTGCTTTGCTGCAGAACTGCTCTTGATATGATGTTCATTGATTGCAAGCTTCTTCTCTGTTGCATGACTTCCTCTGTGTGTCTTAAGATGTCCAATGTGTGTGAATCCTTTATTACAAACATCGCATATGTATGGTTTCTCTCCAGTATGAATTCTTATATGGATTTTTAGATGACTGCCTGATGTAAATGATTTCTGACATAACTGGCATCTGTACGGTTTTTCACCTGTATGGGTTCTCATATGCACCACCAAGTTGGGTACTTGAGTAAATGATTTCTTACAAAATTGACAGACATACGGTTTATCTCCAGTATGTGTTCTCATATGCAGTTTAAGCTGACTACCTTGCATAAATGTTTTCTGACACAACTGGCATGTGTATGGCATCTCACCAGTATGGGTTCTCATGTGCAGTTTCAGAATATTACCTCTAGCAAATGATTTCTCACAGAACGGACAACTATGGGGCTTTTTGCCAGTATGGGTTCTCATGTGCATGCGCATAGCACTACTATCGCTAAAGGGCATCGAACACAGCTGGCATTTGTATGGTTTTTCCCCAGTATGCGTTCTCATGTGTATTTTCAGATAACCACCTTGAGCAAATGTTTTCTCACATAGCTGACACATATACGGTTTCTCTCCCGTATGAGTTCTCATGTGTATTTTCATATAACCACCCTGACTAAATGACTTTTCACATATCTGACACTTAAATGGTTTATCACCAGTATGAGATCTCATATGATATTTCAGAGAAGACTCATTAGCAAGTGATTTATGACATAAATGGCAACTGCATTGTTTATCGCCAGAATGAGATCTCAAGTGCATTTTCAGAGAACTATTATAAGTAAAAGATTTTTGACATATCTGACATTTGTATGGCTTTTCACCAGTGTGGGTTCTCATGTGCCTTTTTAGCTGACTACCTTGAGCATACGTTTTATCACATATCTGGCATTTGTATGGTCTTTCACCAGTATGAGTTCTCATGTGTGATTTCATATGACCACTCTGACTTAATGACTTCTGACATATCTGACACTTATACGATTTATCACCAGTATGGGATCTCATATGCCTTTTCACAGAAGACTCATTAATAAATGGTTTCTGACACAAATGACACCTGCATGGTTTTTCGCCAGAATGAGATCTCAAGTGAATTTTCAGAGAACTTCTTACTGTAAACGATTTTTTACATATCTGGCATTTGTATGGTTTTTCACCAGTGTGAGTTCTCATGTGCGATTTAAGCTGACTACCTTGAGCATACTTTTTCTCACATATCTGGCATTTGTATGGTTTTTCACCAGTGTGAGTTCTCATGTGCGCTTGTGCAGTGCCATTTTGAGCAAATAATTTCTGACAAAATTGACATTTGTATGGTTTCTCGCCAGTATGGGTATTCATGTGTCCATTCAGATGACCTCTTTGAGTAAATGATGTCTGACATAATTCGCATTTGTATGGCTTCTCCCAAGTATGGATTCTCGTGTGTATTTTCAGCTCATCACCACGAGAAAACGATTTCTGACATAGCTGACATTTGTATGGTTTTTCTCCAGTTTGTGTTTCCATAATCACGATCAATCAACGTACCGTAATTAAGCAATTGTTTTCCAATATAACCGGTGTATGCTCGGCTGCTCTCGCTGTAGCTGTCAGATCGTCACAGTGATCATAGGATTTCTCAAGTTATTGATGCTCCTGTGTTTCTGATGAAAAATAATACTAGGCACTACATACGATTCTCAGCATGCTTTGCATTTTTGTGGCCTTTCTTCAGCACAAATTAAAAGAAATATTGCACACAATTTTTGTAGATACTTTCTGAGTTGGTAGATGAAAGTCCATTCATTAGTAGTTTCTGTAACAAATAAAAAATTACCTATCGAGGAAAAAATATTAATCATTTGGGATGAAATATTGAAGTCATAAATCTGCGTACAATAGTACACCATAGTGTTCTCTTTCAGTTACAACGTCAACGAACAAATAAATAATTGATTGTTTAGAAGCTGTAGGTAAAGCTGTCCACACTAATTTTGTCGTTTACGCAGATCAGTGATCGTAGATCTTTCTCAAATGACTGCACTGAGAAGTTCTCACATAAAGCTGCACACGTTCATGCACTTGCAAAACGAAATTCCTGCACCTATTAAGATAAATGACATGCACATATACATGTAAGTCAGACATTTATTTAGATATAAAAATTACTTTATCATTTTCAAAACTGAATGTTAATTTATGTTTATTAAAGGTCATTCTCATATGAATGAACAGATGGTGCAATGTATTAAAGGCAATCATAGTTTCGTTACTCATTTCCAAATTATGTCAAAAAAGAACTAATTGGTGATAGTAAAAATCATAGTTAGCATTGCTAAATTTATATTAATCTCTTCAATGCCATACAAGACATTGGTAAATAAGCAGTTTAGGAACGTCCATGATCAATTAATTAATTCATTCGGAAAATTTACATAGCTCTATTCAGAAGTCTACTCAGAGGCACTCCCAGCTAAGGCCAAAGAGAAAAGTATTGAGCAAATAAGCGGCAGAAAGCAGGCAAATCATTCTGAGGTAGAAAGCACAGCGCAAGCGGGCCCCAACTCCAAGTGAAGGAACCAACAACCGAGAAGGATCGACGCTGTTTGGAGTCGGCTTGAAGAGCGCAAAGCTCGATGGAAGGCTAAGTCGGGCAGAGGTCAGATAAGTAGGACGGAGTAATTACTACCAGTGAGACACCACGCTGCTCTGTAGGATGTGCTTTGTGATGGTCAGTTCAAAAAATCACGCTTGTAAGCAGAAACCGGGGAATGTTTTGGAATATGACCAACAAGCAGAACAGCAGAATGAAGCACCCAGACAAGACGCCCCATTAAGCTAGATGGGTGACTACTGACTAGCAAGAACAGATCAGCAGAGATCAATTTAGCTGGAAACGAAGAAATGGTGGACAAGGAACACAGTCGCATCATGAGACTGCAAGACAACATGTAACTGACGTGTCACGACAACTGGTCTACAGACAACTCGTCTAACGAGAAGTGGTCTCCCAGACAATTCGTCTAACGACAACTGGTCTACGGACAACTGGTCAAGCGCTTGAGAAATGGAAGCTGGATGAAAGTTTTTACAGGTCAAATAGAAGTTGGATTGATGAAACAACGCAAGAGAAATGGAATCTGGCTGAAGGTTCTTCTACAGGTGAAATAGAAGCTGGATTGATGAAGGTATTTCTAGATCTGAAAGAGAGGCTGGACATAGACAAAACACGCTTAAGTAATGGAAGCTGAATGAGGGTGTTATATCTTAAATAGAAGCTGGATTGACGAAAATAACGAGCAAGAAATACAAGATATTCTTAGATCTGAAGTAGAAGCTGGATGCATGTTGAAATACATGAATGAAAATTATAAATCCAGCCTGCATTTTAGCTAGGAAACTAGTTAATTTTTTACAGAAATCCAGCTTCTATTTCATCAAATGATACGAGTTGTCTGTAGACCAGTTGTCATTAGACCAATTGTCTGTAAACCAATAATTGCCCGTAACCCGTAACTGACAGAGTTGATATAACAGCTTCTTGTGACGAAGTTGACTTTCTGTGAAAGACAGTTCTTGGTCAATTATTGTCACTCTAAGGCTCCCAGATAAATCAATATGGGATGGGTTCAAAAGCAAGTGATTTTAGGCCAGCCAGCTAGAAAGGCAGAGCACATGACAACCTCAACGGTAACGGCCCACTATTCCGAGGGTCCACTATTCCGAAGGTCCATTATTCCGAAGGTCCACTATTCCGAGGGTCCACTATTCCGAAGGTCCGCTATTCCGAAGATTACCCCATCGGCCCATAGCCCCACCCCCAAATACCCCTCGACCATAACCCCCAAAAGGACAATACCCCGCTATTACCGCCCCCGTCTGTTTACATGAGGTCCAATGTATGTGTGGCGTCCTACCCTGGTCACCAACAGACAACGCCTGTGACCCCTCTCCTCGGTCATCACCTGCTAGCGCCTCTGTCTGACCGTGTCGTTCACTCTCGGTGGCCCCTGCACCACCGAGAGCCTTCGGCTGCCCAAGACCCGGGGGCCCTCTATCTTACCACGATTGACTGAGTCTCCCGAGTCGCTGTCTGCGGCGTGCGCGCCGTCACCACTTTCACTGCCGGTCGAAGAAGACCCTGACACCGACGCCTGCGACCGGGTGTACAGCGCGGTATCGTCGGACTCACTCCCTGCCGCGTCCGTGGTCACCGAATAGGCGACGTCCTGAGAAAGAGGATGACCGACTCTCAACACAGGGTCCGTTGTCCCACCGGCAGAGCGCCCTCGCCGTGCGCCACCCGTCGCGACTGCGGTCTTCGTCTTCTTGCCCGACTTGTCTTTACCCTTGCGCGCCACGCTGCATTTGGCAGCCACCGAACCCTCGCCACCAACGGGGACTACTGAGCACGTTCCAAATACCGGCGTCCAGAGTGCCTTGAACCAAAGCCATTCCAACGGGCCTAACCCGAGTATGCGACACGACTCTGTTCCCCTCTTGTCACCGATGAATTTCACGGAGGGATGACCAACGCTGCAAACACACTAGCGGGCAGAGTCAAGCTGCAGCCCGGGAGCGATCGAGACCAACAGCGGCCAAAACTCCCAACTTCTTGCACACGTAATCTGTCAACGGAACACGCGCCGCCGCCTTGTACAAAGTACGCGGCGCGCGCCTTGGGTGCTCGCCTCACCCGTCTCACTGTCCACGGCAACAACCGTCACTTTCCCCGAGACTTGGTCTTCTCGGGCGCTCGGAAGAGCGTCGTGGTGGATGCTGTTCTCTTTCCCAGTACTCTGGAAAAAAGACCTAGCGGTCTTGGGAAATAGGTAAAGGGTAACCCCGTCTCCGAAGAGACTTATTACTTGTCGTGTATTCTACCGGCGCCGTTCGCCCTTACTCTCAGCATGCAGTTACGGACCTCAACGTAAAAACCCTGCCAAAACTTGGTCTTATCTCTCAAGTTTTACTCTGCTTCCCACGCTCCTAGTTTGCTAAGACCCGAAGTCCCAAACGATCCTCTACCCGAGGAGAGCCTCAAAATATCAACTGTAAAACTGATGACCCGAAAAACTTGGTACCCCTGATTTCAACTGCTTAGAACGTATATCACCGGCGCATCGGTTTCATGCGCACCCGTGGAGTCGCAACTCTCCACCCAGAAACCACGTAACCTTCACGGACTCACAACGATCGGCCAGACGGCAGGATCGCGAATACAACACGCCGCGTTCCTTGCAGGTAGGAGCCCAACCCCTGCAGTCCTGCAGAATCACCAACACCGGGTCGTGTAGACCAAACTGTAACCTTCGTGACCGAAACCGTCAGAGGATACTGCGATC